>JASTWF010000286.1:0-394932 GCA_030390025.1 Squalus acanthias | reverse complement strand
TCTCTATAACCTCCTCCATGGCCCTCGCCCCTCCCTATCTCTAACCACCTCCATGGCCTCGCCCCTCCCTATCTCTGTAACCCCCTCCATGGCCTCGCCCCTCCCTATCTCTGTAACCTCCTCCATGGCCCTCGCCCCTCCCTATCTCTGTAACCTCCTCCATGGCCCTCGCCCCTCCCTATCTCTGTAACCCCCTCCATGGCCTCGCCCCTCCCTATCTCTGTAATATCCTCCATGGCCTTGCCCCTCCCTATCTCTGTAATATCCTCCATGGCCCTCGCCCCTCCCGATCTGTGTAACCTCCTCCAGCCAAACATCTGTCCCAGCACTCTGTTCCTCTGAATATAGTTTCTTGCACATCCCATCTCCCTTCAGCCCACATTTGGCCGCCGTGCCTTCAGCCGCCTAACCCCAAGCTCTGGAATTCCCTCCCTCAACCCAGAGGCGTTTCTCTCTCTGCTTCTTTAAGATGCTCCTTAAAACCTACATCTTTAACCACGCCTGTAGTCACCCCTCCCAATAACTCCATCGCAGGCTCAGTGTCAATTTTTGTCTAGTTGCTGTGAAGCACCTTGGGACATTTTACTATGTTAAATCCAAGCTGTTTGAAAATCAGGCCGTCATTGAGATGAAAGGGCTTTGATACATACTGTGCTGGAAGCGCAGGGAGCTGGTTTTTTGAATCATGATCTGTGGGGGGAAAAAATCACAACAGAATTAATACAGAAATGGATTCACCTCCAGACAGCTCCAGCAGTGACACTGTCGGTCGGGGGGCATGTCGGTCGGGGGAGGGGGGGGGGGGCGTGTCCATCGGGGGGGGGGCGTGTCGGTCGGGGGGCCAATCCAATCGCCTCAGTTTTCCACTTAAGTTTAAATGACTCCCATAGTGTCCAATTAGGGCAGTTTGGGATTCTGGGCCTCTGCCAACTATGAACTGGATTAAGAACGTGCAACCCTGACAGCCAATGGGCAGAGGAGAGTTACATCCCTTCAGACTGTGTAAAGTCATCAGAACATAAGAAATAGGAGCAAGAGTAGACCAGACAGCCCCTCGAGCCTGCTCCGCCATTCAATAAGATCATGGCTGATGTTCTACCTCATCTCCACTTTCCTGCACTATCCCCATATCCCTTGATTCCCTGAATATCCAAAATCTATCGATCTCAGCCTTGAATACACTCAATGATTGAGCCTCCACAGCCCTCTGGGGTAGAGAATTCCAAAGATTCACCACCCTCTGAGTGAAGAAATTTCTCCTCATCTCAGTCCTAAATGGCCGACCCCTTATTCTGAGACTGTGACCCCTGGTTCTAGACTCCCCAGCCAGGGGAAACATCCTCCCTGCATCTACCCTGTCAAGCCCTGTAAGAATTTTGTATGTTTCAATGAGATCACCTCTCATTCTTCTAAACTCTAGAGAATATAGGCCTAGTCTACTCAATCTGTCCTCATAGGACAATCCCCCCATCCCAGGAACCAGTCTGGTGAACCTTTGTTGCACTCCCTCTATGGCAAGTATATCCTTCCTTAGGTAAGGCGACCAAATCTGTACACAATACTCCAGGTGTGGTCTCAGCAGGGCCCTATATAATTGCAGTAAGACGTCTTTACTCTTATACTCCAATCTTCTAGTAATAAAAGCCAACATACCATTTGCTTTTCTAATTGCTTGCTGTACCTGCATGTAAACTTTCAGTGATTCGTGTACAAGGACACAAAGGTCCCTCTGAACACCAACATTTCCCAATCTCTCACCATTTAAACAATACTCTGCTTTCCTGTTTAAGAAACATGCTTGGAAGAGGGATGATACATTGACCACCTTTCAAGAACCCAGACTGGAATCTAATTGTTTGGCAGGTCATTGTGGACTCCAGAGTCTATTATACAAGCAAGTGTTTGGAAAGTTGTCAGACAAAAAATACGTAAATATATACACATGAAACATTAAAAATAAATGTGTTATATTTAATATAACACATTTAGACAGGAATGTCCTTCCCGCTCGCTACCTCGCGTCGGCCTTGAGATAAAGGAGGCTGTTGTTTCACCCTCCAGCCGGCAGTACCCATCGATTAAATCCGCCATGTTCTCTGCCATCGCCAATGAAGAGGTTGTTATCGTCAATGGCTGTAGTATAAATAAAAAGATGACAGCTTGTCTCATTGTGTAACTATTACTGTAGTTAGCGGATATTAGAACAAAGGTTTCTAGTAAATCAGGGCGGGTATAGGCAGACCAGTCAAAAAGAAAGCAGTTCTCAATCAGCTAGCTCATTATATAGAATCCCAATGGACCAAACCAAACTCACCCTCATCATATAGAATCCCAATGGACCCAATCACACTCCCCCTCATCATATAGAATCCCAATGAACCCAGTCACACTCCCCCTTATTATATAGAATCCCAATGGACCCAGTCACACTCCCCCTCATCATATAGAATCCCAATGGACCCAAACCACACTCACCCTCATCATATAGAATCCCAATGGACCCAAACCACACTCACCCTCATCATATAGAATCCCAATGGACCCAACCACACTCACCCTCATTATATAGAATCCCAATGGACCCAAACCACACTCACCCTCATCATATAGAATCCCAATGGACCCAACCACACTCCCCCTCATCATATAGAATCCCAATGGACCCAACCACACTCACCCTCATTATATAGAATCCCAATGGACCTAACCACACTCACCCTCATCATATAGAATCCCAATGGACCCAAACCACACTCCCCCTCATCATATAGAATCCCAATGGACCCAACCACACTCACCCTCATCATATAGAATCCCAATGGACCCAACCACACTCCCCCTCATCATATAGAATCCCAATGGACCCAACCACACTCACCCTCATCATATAGAATCCCAATGGACCCAACCACACTCACCCTCATTATATAGAATCCCAATGGACCCAAAACACACTCCCCATCATATAGAATCCCAATGGACCTAACCACACTCCCCCATCATATAGAATCCCAATGGACCCAATCACACTCACCCTCATCATATAGAATCCCAATGAACCCAATCACACTCCCCCTCATTATATAGAATCCCAATGGACTGAACTCCTGTCCATTCATTCCCATTGTAAAGAATCCCATTGTTCCAAACGCCTTCTCATTGTAACAAATTCCAACCAATCAAACTGTTTTAGAATTCCAATGGACCTAACTCCCATTCACGCCCATTGTACAGAATTTCAATGAACACGATCCCTTCCCATTCTCTCTCGATGTGTCATGTTTTAGAGGACCAATCCCCTTCCCATCATGGTTGTGGTGCAAATATTGGGCATGCCATCAGTAGAAAACACAGCCATAACACACCTGCCTTTATTCACTCTCAGACAAGTCTCCCATCGAGATCATAATGAGCACAATTCACCGTTAGAACAGGGACGAGTTTATACCGCCACACCCAATTAAAGAAATTAGATCAGAAAAATAGTTACAAATATCACAGGTACCGGACAAAGCCAATTAATGACTTGGACTTGGGTGTACAGAGCACAACTTCAAAATTTGCAGATGACCCAAAACTTGGAAGTTCAGTGAACAGTGAGGAGGATAGTGATAGACTTCAAGAGGACATAGACAGGCTGGTGGAATGGGTAGACACGTGGCAGATGAAATTTTACGCAGAAAAGTGTGAAGTGATACATTTTGGTAGAAAGAATGAGGAGAGGACATATAAACTAAATGGTACAATCCTGAAGGGGGTGCACGAACAGAGACACCTGGGGGTATATGTGCACAAATCGTTGAAGGTGGCAGGGCAGGTTGAGAAAGCGGTTAAAAAGGCTTACGGGATCCTGGGCTTCATGAATAGAGGCATAGAGATCAAAAGCAAGGAAGTTATGATGAACCTTTATAAAACACTGGTTCGGCCCCAACTGGAGTATTGTGTCCAATTCTGGACACCGCACTTTAGGAAGGATGTGAAGGCCTTAGAGAAGGTGCAGAAAAGATTTACCAGAATGATTCCAGGGATGAGCTACTTCAGTTACATGGATAGACTGGAAAAGCTGGGGATGTTCTCCTTGGAGCAGAGAAGGTTGAGAGGAGATTTGATAGAGGTGTTCAAAATCATGAGAGGTTTAGACAGAGTAGATAGAGAGAAACTGTTCCCATTGGCGGAAGGGTTGAGAACCACAGGACACAGATTTAAGGTGATTGGCAAAAGAACCAAAGGCGACGTAAGAAAAAACTTACACAGCGAGTGGTTATGATCTGAAACGCACTGCCTGAAAGGGTGGTGGAGGCAGATTCAATCATGGCTTTCAAAAGCGAGTTGGATAAGTATCTGAAGGAAAAAAGTTGCAGGGCTAAAGTGAAAGGCGGGGGACTGGGACTAGCTGAAGCGCTCTTGCAGAGAGCCGGCACGGGCTCAACGGGCCGAATGGCCTCCTTCCGTGCTGTAACCACTCTATGAAATGGTAAATGTACACAGAGGTTAACAGAATAATTGAGTTTGTGTGTGGATCTCTTCGGCATCGTTGAAGAAACTTCTATACCTGTGGGGCCCCACTGATTTCCAGCTGAAGTGAAGCCTTCTTGTCCTCTGAGGGAACATAGTTGATCGATTTAATTTGCTTGAATTCTGCCAAACTGATAGGCTGTTTAGAATTGAAAAATAAAATCATATTTAATTTACTTCAATTCTGCAAAACCGATAGCCTGTTTAGAACTTAAAATAGAATGTCACAGTCATAACAAAATCTTCTTCTTCATGTATTAAGTTGGCGGGGAGCGCGCTCAGTCTGGGATGCACACTGCACCATGGAGTGCCATGCCATGTCATGGGATCAGCTTATCTCTTCGCCGTTTGGTGAAATTCTGGCATCTCCTGCGCAGATTACAGCCTCGGCACCTCAGGTCATTCCAGACCTGCTCTCGGACACACCTCCTGCTGGGCTGGTCTGAGAATAGAACCTGCAGGAGGCAGAAAACCCAGGAGACAGCGGACGTCGGAAGAAATCCTGCAGCTACTGCTCGAGATTCCCAGCTGGTGAGCCCGAGGCAAACATGAATGTAGGGAGGCAAGAAAGCCAAGTCAACTGTGTCCAACTTAAGAGGATGATGTTGCACAAGAGCCTGCAGTTATACTGTCAAAACTATGAGCATGGCAGAAATATACTGAAGTAGACTTTAGGGATACCTGGTAGACTTGTTATCCAAGGCTATTAACTGGTCGGCTATATAAGGATGCTAACCTGAAATAACCTTGCCAACTTCATGTCAATCTTAGGCAATGAGCACTTTGCTTTGCACTGTAAAGCCCGGCTGGTGCCGAGGTCGCTGCCTTTAAGCTCGTACGGTTTCTAATTCTGCTGGTTAATAACAATATGCTAGAGTAGCTTGTGAATTCTTTAATGTTGAGTTTTAAGATGGTGTTAATCATGATATCATTAGTATGTTAAGAAATATGAATTCAAAACGTTGATGTCTGGCTCAATCTTCAATGACTTGGTGAGAAGTGGTTAACTCCGTCAGTACTGCGTCCATTGCTTGCGCAGTGCTCAATATATTTTGAATTAGTTAATGTAAGACAATTCAAGTGAGCTAACTTTTAGGCAGCTAATAAATCTGACTGTGGTAGCCCAGTGGTCCTGGACTAACAATCCAGAGGTTGGAAAATGGCACCACACAAATGAACCATGAAAGCTGGTGAATTGTCATAAAAATCCAACTGGTTCAATAATGTCTTTTAGGGAAGGGAACCTGCCATCTCTACCTGGCGTGGTCCACACGTGACTCCAGTCCCACATTACATGGTTGACTCTGAATCCACTCAGGCAAATTAGGGATGGGCAATAACTGCGGCCTTGGCAGAGAACAGATATGGACAGTAAATCGCCAGGGGTGAAGGGGTTAAAGATTCATCCTTTGATCATTTCCTTTATATGGTATGCGGCTTCTTCGATCACAGTGTTCTTAAAACCCAATGTTGGCATCAAGCATTCCCAGGTGAGGTACAACATAGGTGAGGTGGGTGAGGAGTAAAGCTCCATCTTCACTGTCCATCAAGGCCAGGTACCAAACACAGATACAGAGTAAAGATGCCTTCACCCTACCACAACAGCGTGCCGTGACTAGAACCTGAGACTAGCAGCCCCAACTGCATCAGTGTGAAATGTCCATTTCCCACATCACAATTTTGTCCCCCTCTCTAAGAAAGACATGCCAACTTAATTCCGATCTGTATTGAATTACTGTATACGGTTTGAGCAGTTCTCTCCTGCTATAGGATAACTTGGAACTTACTCCCAGTCTCGATCACTTCCCTGTGCTCCACACTCAGTGGATAAGTCAGGAATATTGGAACAGGAGGAGGCTATTCAGCCCCTCGAATTGTTCCGCCACTCAATTAGATCATGGTTGATCTGTATTTCAACCTCATTTACCTGCTTTGGTTCAGTTACCCTTAATACCCTTGCCCAACAAAAACCTACCTATGTCAGTTTTGAAATTTTCAATTGACCCCCAGCCACAACAGCTTTTTGGGCGCGAGAGTTCCAGATTTCCACTACCCTTTGTGTGAGGAAGTGCTTCCTGACATCACCCCTGAACGGCCTGGCTCTAATTTTAAGGTGATGCCCCCTTGTTCTGGACTCCCCTCACCAGAGGAAATAGTTTCTCTCTCTCTACCCCATCAACTTGTTTAATCATCTTAAACACCTCAATTCAATCACCCCTTAATCTTCTAAACTCGAGGGAATACAAGCCCAGTCTGTGTAACCTGTCCTCATAATTTAACCCTTTTAGCCCCGGGATCATTCTGGTGAATCTGCGCTGCGCCCCCTCCAAGGCCAATATCTCCTTCCCGAGGCGCGGGGCCCAGAACTGAACACAGTGTCCAGATGGGGGCTAACCAGAGCTTTATATAAACTGTAGCAAAAATAAAAGCGCATGGAATTGAATGCAATCTATTGACCTAGGTAGGGAATTGGGTAGGAGGTAGGAGACAGTGAGTAGGGACAATGGGTATGTACTCCAATTGGCAGGACGTGACTAGTGGTGTCCCCCAGGGATCTGTACTGAGGCTACAGGACTTCCAACCCTTTGTATTCCAGCCTTCCTGTCCACGAGCGTTCAGTGATTTCTGACCCTAACGCACTGCTCCGCCACAGTTCCCAGCTTCTCGCTATTTAGAAAATTCTTGGGTCCACAGTGGGTGACCTCACACTTCCCCACATTGAACTCCATCTGCCCGGTTTGGCCACTCACTGAATCGATCAATGTCCCTTTGCAGCTTCCTGCTCCCATCTACACTAATTACTGTGCCACCTAACTTAGTGTCGTCAGCAAACTTAGATAAGAACATAAGAAACAGGAGCAGGAGTCGGCCAATCAGCCCCTCGAGCCTGCTCCTCCATTCAATAAGATCATGGCTGATCCAATCTTGTCCTCAACACCACTTTCCCGCTCTCTCCCCATACCCCTCGACTCCCCTGTAGTTCAAATGTCTGTCAATCTCCGCCTTGAATATATTCAATGACTCCGCCTCCACAGCTCTCTGGGATAGAGAATTCCAAAGATTCACCACCCTCTGAGAGAAGAAATTCCTCCTCATCTCCGTCTTAAATGGGCGACCCCTTATTCTGAAACTTTGCCCCCGAGATCTAGATCCCCCCACTAGGGGAAACATCCTCTCTGCATCTACCCTGTCAATCCCCCTCAGAATCTTATATGTTTCAATAAGATCACCTCCCATTCTTCTAAACTCCAATGAGTACAGGCCCAACCTGCTCAACCTTTCGTCATACGTCAACCCCTTCATCCCAGGAATCAACCTAGTGAACCTTCTCTGCACTGCCTCCAATGCAAGTATATCCTTCCTTAAATATGGAGACCACAACTGTATGCAGTTCTCCAGGTGCGGTCTCACCAGCGCCCTGTAAAGTTGCATCAAAACTTCCCTACTTTTATACTCCATACCCCTTGCAATAAAGGCCAACATTCTATTAGCCTTCCTAATTACTTGCTGTACCTGCATGCTAACTTTTTGGGTTTCATGTACAAGGACCCCCAGATCCCTTTGTACCGCAGCATTTTGAAGTCTCACTCTATTTAAATAATAATTTGCTTTTTCATTCTTCCTTCCAAAGTGGATAACCTCACATTTTCCCACATTATACTCCATCTGCCAAATTTTTGCCCACTCACTTTACCTATCTATATTCCTTTGCAGACTCTGTGTCCTCCTCACAACTTGCTAACCCACCTATCTTTGTATCATCAGCAAATTAGGCTACAGTACACTCGGCCCCTTCATCCAAGTCAGTAATATAGATTGTAAATAGTTGAGGCCCCAGCACTGATCCCTGTGGCACCCCACTAGTTACTGATTGCCAACCGGAAAATGACCCATTTATCCCGACTCTCTGTTTTCTGTTAGTTAGCCAATCCCCTATCCATGCCAATATATTACCCCCAACCCCGTGCGCTCTTATCTTGTGCAGTAACCTTTTATGTGGCACCTTATCGAATGCCTTCTGGAAATCCAAATACACCACATCCACTGGTTCCCCTTTATCCACCCTGTTTGTTACATCCTCAAAGAACTCCAGCAAATTTATCAAACACGATTTCCCTTTCATAAAACCATGTTGACTCTGCTTGATTGTCTTATGATTTTCTAAATGTCCTGCTATTACCTCCTTAATAATGGATTGCAGCATTTTCCCAATGACAGATGTTAGGCTAACTGGCCTATAGTTTCCTGCTTTCTGTCTCCCTCCCTTCTTGAATAATGGCGTTACATTTGCGGTTTTCCAATCCGCTGGGACCTCTCCAGAGTCCAGGGAATTTTGGTAGATTACAACCAATGCATCCACTCTCTCTGCAGCCACTTCTTTTAAGACCCTAGGATGCAGGCCATCAGGTCCAGGGGACTGGTCGGCCTTTAGCCCCATTAGTTTGCCAAGTACTTAGATATACAGCTCTCTATTACTTCATCCAAGTCATTGATAAATACAGTGAAAAGCTGACTCCGTAGTGCAGATCCCTGGGAGGCAACACATGTCACATCCTGACAACGGGAGTACATACCCGTTATCCCTACTCGTGGTCTCCTACCTCCGAACCCATTCCCTACCCAGGTCAATAGGTTGCCTCCAATTCCATGCACTTTCATGTTTTCTAAGAGTCGCTTGTGTGGAACATGATCGAATGACTTCTGGAAGTCCATATAAATAGGAATTCTCCAGCCTCTCATTAGTAACAGCGACACTAAGGGGTAAAAATTCACTTGGTTGCGCCACCCGTTAGCGCCTTAAGAGGGCGCTAATGGGGTGCAAAGCCGCTAACGCCCGGGCGCAGCGATGTTTGCGCCGCTCGAGAACTTAACTTGAGATTGTGCGGCGGCGCTAAAACTTACCGCTGCGACCACCTGCGCGCGCAGATTGTGACGTCATTCCATGGTGCAACGCCCTTGGGGCGCCCCGTAGCGGAAATTGAGTGGCACCCCCTGCCTTACCGCCTGGCGCTTCCAACGACCAGAAGACTGGAACGCTATCAATCGCTGTGGGGCTGGGGGGGGGCGCTATTTAAAGGGGGCCTCTTCGTGTCTTTTATTGTTGGTGGCATTTTTGAACTACGCATTCTGAGAGAGAGAGGGAGAGACTTCTGGAGAGATTCAACATTGTGTGAAGGAGTTTTGGGTACTGAGCAGCACTTTGCAGGTTCATTTGATTTGCCATTCCTTGTATCGATTTAGCAGAGACCGTGGGAGCTGCACTCTGAGCTCTTTGCCTGGTGCTCTCCATTGTTCTTTCCAGCACATTTGATGTGCAAGTCTCTCCAGGCCGAGATTCAAGGCAGCAATGAACAGGATGTGGATGGAAAGCAAGATTAACCATCCCCTTTAAGAACTGGCCCGTGCCAGTGTGTGTGTGTTCCATTGCTGACTGACATTACATGAGCTTCGCCAGCGCTCCGAGTTAGCGCCTCACTGCTCGGCCTTTGCGCCTTAAGAGAGGTGTGCAGCGCCTGCTTTAGCGCTCCACTCACCTCCCGGGGCGGTAAAAGTGAAGTTTCCCGTCAGTGCCGATAATTAGCGCCAGGCGCTAATATTTGCGTCCGGACGATATTTGCGCCCCAAATGGGGCGCGACCTAATTTCTACCCCTAAATGTTTAGTTCTTTCTGGTAAGAATCAATTTAAAACCAAACCGGGACAGGTTTTGTAACATGCGGTCGCTGCTACTCCCAGTCTCAGTTACTCTGTAACTCACTCCCAGTCTCTGTAACTCACTCCCAGTCTCAGTTACTCTGTAACTCACTCCCAGTCTCTGTAACTCACTCCCAGTCTCAGTTACTCTGTAACTCACTCCCAGTCTCTGTAACTCACTCCCAGTCTCTGTAACTCACTCCCAGTCTCTGTTACTCTGTAACTCACTCCCAGTCTCTGTAACTCACTCCCAGTCTCTGTTACTCTGTAACTCACTCCCAGTCTCTGTTACTCTGTAACTCACTCCCAGTCTCAGTTACTCTGTAACTCACTCCCAGTCTCAGTTACTCTGTAACTCACTCCCAGTCTCAGTTACTCTGTAACTCACTCCCAGTCTCAGTTACTCTGTAACTCACTCCCAGTCTCAGTTACTCTGTAACTCACTCCCAGTCTCAGTTACTCTGTAACTCACTCCCAGTCTCAGTTACTCTGTAACTCACTCCCAGTCTCAGTTACTCTGTAACTCACTCCCAGTCTCAGTTACTCTGTAACTCACTCCCAGTCTCAGTTACTCTGTAACTCACTCCCAGTCTCAGTTACTCTGTAACTCACTCCCAGTCTCAGTTACTCTGTAACTCACTCCCAGTCTCTGTAACTCACTCCCAGTCTCTGTTACTCTGTAACTCACTCCCAGTCTCTGTAACTCACTCCCAGTCTCTGTAACTCTCTCCCAGTCTCTGTAACTCTCTCCCAGTCTCTGTCACTCTGTAACTCACTCCCAGTCTCTGTTACTCTCTCCCAGTCTCTGTTACTCTGTAACTCACTCCCAGTCTCTGTAACTCACTCCCAGTCTCTGTAACTCTCTCCCAGTCTCTGTAACTCACTCCCAGTCTCTGTTACTCTGTAACTCACTCCCAGTCTCTGTAACTCACTCCCAGTCTGTTACTCTCGCCTAGTCTCTGTTACTCCGCTACTCTCTCCCAGTCTCTGTTACTCTCTCCCAGTCTCTGTTACTCTGTAACTCTCTCCCAGTCTATGTTACTCTGTTACTCTCTCCCAGTCTCTGTTACTCTGTAACTCACTCCCAGTCTATGTTACTCTGTAACTCACTCCCAGTCTCTGTAACTCTCTCCCAGTCTCTGTTACTCTGTAACTCACTCGCAGTCTCTGTAACTCACTCCCAGTCTCTGTCACTCTGTAACTCACTCCCAGTCTCTGTTACTCTGTAACTCACTCGCAGTCTCGGTAACTCACTCCCAGTCTCTGTTACATTACTCTGTAACTCTCTCCCAGTCTCTGTAACTCACTCCCAGTCTGTTACTCTCGCCTAGTCTCTGTTACTCTGCTACTCTCTCCCAGTCTCTGTTACTCTGTAACTCACTCCCAGTCTATGTTACTCTGTTACTCTCTCCCAGTCTCTGTTACTCTGTAACTCACTCCCAGTCTCTGTTACTCTCTCCCAGTCTCTGTTACTCTGTAACTCACTCCCAGTCTCTGTAACTCACTCCCAGTCTCTGTTACTCTGTCCCAGTCTCTGTTACTCTGTAACTCACTCCTGGTCTCTGTCACTGAAACCTACTCCCAGTCTCAGTTACTCTATCTATTTCTCATTCCCTGACAATCTTTCCTTGCCTGGACATTCGTTCTGTTTCTGTGACTCTGGATGTTATGATTCAGCCTGGTGTACTCACTCCATCTTTATTGATTACTTGGCCGATCCCCTGGCATCCAATCACCAGTTCCACTGTTATCGTCCACCCTTGCTGAAAGACAGAGAGCAGAATGAGCACGGTGTACTCTTTTGATTGGGTGTACTAAAACAAATAAACTGTAACTAATAAAACATTAAAGGAAACTGAACAACTTAAATTAAAATTTGATAGGCCAGGGAGATGATGCACTCCAGTCCCCGTGGTGCCCAACGGTCGCGGTAATGAGCACAGTGTAATGAGAGGCTTGAACAGAGGGCACGGTGGCTGCGTTAAGGACACATTTAGAATGTAAGGTATTCAAACGACTCTACAACAGCGTGATTATGTAATAAGAAAAGTTGGAGCATGAGAAGCTTTCAGTGTGGGGTGAGACTCGATCATGACACATTGCTCAAAGAACAGTACAAACAATCCTAACATCTCTATCAAAAGGCGTCACATCCGACAGTGCAGCACTCCCTCAGTACTGCCCCTCCGACAGTGCAGCGCTCCCTCAGTACTGCCCCTCCGACAGTGCAACACTCCCTCAGTACTGCCCCTCTGACAGTGCAACACTCCCTCAGTACTGCACTGGGAGTGTCAGCCTGAATTATGGGCTCAAGTCTCTGGACTGGGACTTAAACCCAAGAGTTTGTGACTCAATGGGCAGAGTGCTACCGACTGAGCAAGGCGGGTGTGGCTTCACAGTTTTGCCGGAGTGAATGAGGTGGTGCCTGGACACAGGATGGGGATGTGGAGTATCTAAGATACCAGATTGATGAACTCAGTCGAGGCAAGAGAAGGCAGTTCAGTGGGTCGATGTCCGCGGCTGTGACAATAGAACAAAGAAAGGCAAGGGAGGTTGGGGAAGATAGAGCCAGGAGATGTTTGCTGTCCCTGAGTGTGAGACCCTTTAGAGCTTCCCACCGATAGGAGCAGTATTCAGGAGATTGCTCTCCACGCCTCCCATGTTTATCTCGAAGTGAGAGAAGAGATAGCAGTAATTTTATTCAAAACCTGCCTCACTTTCCTTGCGCAAAAGTATTCCCTGAGGCGGGGACCGATACTGTCTGCTGGAGTGCAACCTGGATTCCAGCATCTATTAAATATCCATGCTGGGAGTTTACTCGTGGTTTCTTTCTCCGGAACGGCAGCCGGAACTTCAACGGAAGATCAGCGGGAACGCTGGCTACCTGCTGATAGACAGCTTCCGCCAAACTTCGGCCAGTTGGTTGGGAGAAACCACGAGGAAATTCACATTGCTGTTATTGAGGGAAAACTCCGTTCCATTTTTTATTCCAGAATTTTCATTTGAATAGCAGTAAGAGAGAGAGAGAGTGAGAAAGGGGCAGATAAAGAGAGAGAGAGAAAGAAAGAGAAGGGGAGAGAGAAGGAGGATAGAGAGCGAAAGAGACAGCGAGAAGGGAAAGAAAGGGGGGGAGAGATGTTGCAGAGAGAATGAGATAGAGAGAGGGAGAGGGAAGCATTCCTGAATTCGCGTAACTCAGCTAATGAAGCTGGGTTTCAGTTCCAGGGCAATGTGCCAACATCATGCACGTCCTTAAGTCAGACATGATGCGGAGATGCCGGTGTTGGACTGGGGTGGACAAATGTGAGAAGTCGCACAACACCAGGTTATAGTCCAACAGCTTTATTTGAAATCAGAAGCTTTCGGAGCGCTGCTCCTTCATCAGGTGAAGTGACTCTCCGAAAGCTTGTGATTTCAAATAAAGCTGTTGGACTATAACCTGGTGTTGTGCGACTTCTCACATTAAGTCAGACAGATCATGTTGGGTCTCAGGGGCTGCTTGGGCAGGGATTGGGTATTTTATCTTGCACACGAGAAATTTGTGGGACTCAATCGATTCACCACATCGATTGACTAGCCACAGATCAATGTCTGTCCCCATCCTCGGCTTGGAACACTGACGCAAAGGGGGTGAAATTGGTGTCGGGCGGTCGCGCAGAAAGGGCGGCGGCGAACCAGCGGTCTGATTCACATCCCTCCAGAATTTCTTTTCCAAATGCATGAGATCAATTTCACCCCCAAATTGTTTATCTTTTAAAACAGAAAATCACATTCCATCTCCCTGAGTAAGCTTGCTGATACTGAGCCACAGAGAGCAGGAACATACCTGCTTCATATCCCGGCCTGTGGTCAGTTAGGCAGTCTCGGGCCATGCAGCAACAGGGAGTGGAATAATCCAGCAACGCTCTCTCACTGACCCCGAAAGGAAGGGCCATCAGTCTACAGAACAGATAAAGACAGTGCTGGCCTCGCCTGTGATGGCCCATGTAGTGGGATAGGCTGACAGCACTCATTGTTCAGGCTGGTGTGTGAAGAATGGAGATGGAGGCGAAGTACTGAAGATTACCTTTACCATTGGGACAATAGCCAGCGTGAGTAAGTGCCATGAGGAGAGATGAGAGAAGCAAGGTCGGGAGTTTTATTTTTTAAATGCGGCCTGTATTTATCAACATTTTAAAAAGCTGTAACTTCCTGCCCACAGAAAGATGGTGTTATTTCCACAGCGGGACAGTATAAGCAGAACATTTGAAAAAATGTGGTTCAACATGCGCAATATTCAAGATTCACTTACACCCAATTCACATTTGAAATGTTCTTGTTCAAAATTGGTGACGGTGTGAAGGATTTCAAAAAACTTGCTGATACATTCATCATCTTTCAGATTACCAAACTGGAGGAAGGTCTGCTGGATGAGTTTACGCAAGTGCTTTGGCTGTGAAGAGAAGGAAGGAGAAAGGTGAGATGGCTGCTGATTTCTGCAGTAAACTGCAATCTCTTGACATTCTAGCTAGCTATTAAAACTCTAAAAACCTTGGCAGCTAATTTGTAATATTGAAAACAATATTTTCACGTGTATTGTTCCCCTATTTTTCTACATCAGTCTTGGCTCAGTGATATCACTCTCGCATCTGTGCTGCAGGGGCGCCGCACTGTCGGAGGGGCCATTTTTTAGATGAGACCTTAAATCGAGGCTCCCTCTGCCCTCGCAGGTGGACATAAAAGATTCCGTGACACTAGTTTGAACAAGCGCAGAGAGTTGTCCCTGGTGTCCTGGACAATATTTATTTATCCCTAAACCAACATCACTAAAAACAGATTATCTGGACATTTATATCATTGCTGTTTGTGGGAGCTTGCTGTGCGCAATTTCACTGCTGTATTTCCCTACATTACAACAGTGACTACACTTCAAAAGTACTTCATTGGCTGTGAAGCGCTTTGGGACGTCCTGAGGTTGTGAAAGGCGCTATAGAAATGCAAGTCTTTCTTTGATAAGAACTGTGGAGCTGGAGAGGAGGACAGACAACAGTAGCAAAGTTTGTTTGCTCTCCATATCGGAGGAGGAGGGCGAGGGAAGGGGAGGAAGTGAAGCAGCAACATCTACCTGGAGGGAGAGGAAAGCGAGGGAAGGTTCAAAGCATCAACTCCAGGGGAGCGGCGACACCTGCAGCACACTGCAGGAGGGGGAAGCAGAGGTGGGTGCCCGCACACTTCGTTCTGTCTGACCTTCCTTCACTCAGCCTTTACTTAAAGACTGAAGAAGAGGTTGAAGAATGGTGGGGGGAGGAAAGGAAGAAGGAAGAACAAGAGAGAGACCTTTGCTCCAATGCACTTCCTCCCATCAGGGAGCCATCTCGTCTTCAGTTAACCAGATGCAAGTGCCATACACAGCGAGTGCCTGGGATTGCTTGGAGCTTTCACCTGGCCAATGACAGCAAGATATGTTTTCTTTACCTGCCCCTCTTCACGGGGCTAAATGCCTTTTAGGGGGAGAAATTGGCCTCCTTTGCGCCTCTCGTTAGTACCTCTGGGGGGCGATAATGGGGCAGTAAGGGCTCACTGACCGGGCACGGCAAAATTACCGAAGCCCGCGAACTTCCATGGCGGGTTAGCGCTGCCGCTAAAATTTACCGCCTGGATCTCTGGGGCGTAGTGAAGTCATCCGGTGCGCAGCGTCCCGTTATCATCACAAACGGCAGCTGCAGGAGGCGTTATCACCTCGGCTGGCCGCTTGGGGAGCGCGAATTAAAGGCGACAGTGGTCAGGTAGGCCAATATTTAATAATGTCTCCAGTGTGCTGTACGTTGATTTTTTTCCAGCCCGTGATTGATCAGCCCTGCGCGCTCTGAGTGCTTGGGGCTGCTGTGCCCATATCGAAGGTGCCGTCCACGACCATTCCCAGCCTCCGCCTTCAATGACCGCAGCTTTGGCCCTTCCCTTTGCGGGAGGGAAGGAGCCTGTAAAACTGGCAGGGCTGCCCGGAACATTGCTCAGCGCTTTGCCGCTACTGCCCCTCCCGCTCGCTTTAGCGCTCTAAGGGAAGTGGTAAGGCCTGGTGTGGTGCTCCACTTCCCTCTTGGAGCGCTAAACCGCAAGTTGGATTCAGAATCAATTGTCTGGCGCCAGGCGATACTTTTATGCTCCCGCAAAAGTTATCGCCCCAAACGGGGTGCTACACAATTCCTTGCCCTTAGATTGCTATCAGCCCCTGCATGGCCAAGCTTTCTCAGTGAATGGAGAGGTTGACAGACACCATGGACCCGTGTTTGTGTCTGTATTTCCGGTTTCACTATGTCAGTTCAGCCCAATGCCCAAAAGGAGCTTTACTCTGTATCTAACCCGTGCTGTACATGCCCTGGGAGTGTTTGATGGGACAGTGCAGAGGGAGCTTTACTCTGTATCTAACCTGTGCTGTACCTGCCCTGGGAGTGTTTGATGGGACAGTGTAGAGGGAGCTTTACTCTGTATCTAACCCGTGCTGTACCTGCCCTGGGAGTGTTTGATGGGACAGTGTAGAGGGAGCTTTACTCTGTATCTAACCCGTGCTGTACCTGCCCTGGGAGTGTTTGATGGTCATGATGCGGAGATGCCGGTGTTGGACTGGGGTGGACAAAATTGAGAGGTCGCACAACACCAGGTTATAGTCCAACAGTTTTATTTGAAATCACAAGCTTTCGGAGCTATCGATTGCTCCTTCCTCAGGTGAAGTATCTAATTTACTTCACCTGAGGAAGGAGCAATCAATAGCTCCGAAAGCTTGTGATTTCAAATAAAACTGTTGGACTATAACCTGGTGTTGTGCGACCTCTCAGTGTTTGATGGGACAGTGTAGAGGGAGCCTTACTCTGTATCTAACCCGTGCTGTACCTGCCCTGGGAGTGTTTGATGGGACAGTGTAGAGGGAGCTTTACTCTGTATCTAACCCGTGCTGTACCTGTGATGGGAGGGTTTGATGGGGACAGTGTAGAGGGAGCTTTAGTCTGTATCTAACCCGTGCTGTACCTGCCCTGGGAGTGTTTGATGCGACAGTGTAGAGGGAGCTTTACTCTGTATCTAACCTGTGCTGTACCTGCCCTGGGAGTGTGTGATGGGACAGTGTAGAGGGAGCTTTACTCTGTATCTAACCCGTGCTGTACCTGCCCTGGGAGTGTTTGATGGGACAGTGTAGAGGGAGATTTACTCTGTATCTAAACCGTGCTGTACCTGCCTTGGGAGTCTTTGATGGGGCAGTGTAGAGGGAGCTTTACTCTGTATCTAACCCGTGCTGTACCTGCCCTGGGAGTGTTTGATGGGACAGTGTAGAGGGAGCTTTACTCTGAATCTAACGCGAGCTGTACCTGCCCTGGGAGTGTTTGATGGGACAGTGTAGAGGGAGCTTTACTCTGAATCTAACGCGAGCTGTACCTGCCCTGGGAGTGTTTGATGGGACATAGAAATGTAAGTACACAAGTAAAGGAAAGACACTGAAGTGTGTGGATGAAGAGAGACGGGAACAAGGGGCACAGGATGGTAACAGTTCAACGATGATGATTGGAAAAGCTGAGAGAAAGCAAGAGGTATTGCTTACCAGGGGTTAGATTTTTGGAGCTGATGAAGAATTTGAGACATGAACATGCAAGGCAAGAATTACATTCAGCATCAACCAATCAAACATACACAGCATGTAGACCAAGCTGAAAACATTTCAGGCACCGTGGAATCTATCTTGCTCTCTAGCTCGGAGATTCAGACATTGACATCAGCTGCAATCTGAAAGCTGGGAAGTTTGAACAATAGTTGCCTATAACGAATTATGGAAATATAATAAATGTAAACTGAACGTCTGCAGAACGAAACAGACACAATTCCAACAGAACAGGAGACTGGCCATCTGCTGCAGACAGACAGGTAGCTCCAGAGCTGGGAAAATTGGGCTGGTAAAACTGACAGCTGCACAACACAGGAACAGGAGGAGGCCATTCAGTCCCCTCGAGCCTGTTACACAGGAACAGGAGGAGGCCATTGAGCCCCTCGAGCCTGTTACACAGGAACAAGAGGAGGCCATTCAGTCCCCTCGAGCCTGTTACACAGGAACAGGAGGAGGCCATTCAGTCCCCTCGAGCCTGTTACACAGGAACAGGAGGAGGCCATTCAGTCCCCTCGAGCCTGTTACACAGGAACAGGAGGAGGCCATTGAGCCCCTCGAGCCTGTTACACAGGAACAGGAGGAGGCCATTCAGCCCCCTCGAGCCTGTTACACAGGAACAGGAGGAGGCCATTGAGCCCCTCGAGCCTGTTACACAGGAACAGGAGGAGGCCATTCAGCCCCCTCGAGCCTGTTACACAGGAACAGGAGGAGGTCATTGAGCCCCTCGAGCCTGTT
Source organism: Squalus acanthias (assembly GCA_030390025.1). Classification (NCBI taxonomy): domain Eukaryota; kingdom Metazoa; phylum Chordata; class Chondrichthyes; order Squaliformes; family Squalidae; genus Squalus; species Squalus acanthias. The sequence goes on along the minus strand of JASTWF010000286.1, from coordinate 376,362 downwards.
ACACTGGAACAAGAGGAGGCCATTGAGCCCCTCAAGCCTATTACACAGGAACAAGAGGAGGCCATTGAGCCCCTCGAGCCTGTTACACAGGAACAGGAGGAGACCATTGAGCCCCTCGAGCCTGTTACACTGGAACAGGAGGAGGCCATTCTGCCCCTCGAGCCTGTTATACAGGAACAGGAGGAGGCCATTGAGCCCCTCGAGCTTGTTACACAGGAACAGGAGGAGGCCATTGAGCCCCTCGAACTTGTTGCATAGGAACAGGAGGAGACCATTTTCCCCCTCGAGCCTGTTCCGCCATTCAGTGAGATCATGGCTGATCTGTGACCTCACTCCATATACCCGCCTTTGGCCCATATCCTTTAATACCTTTGGTTAATAAAAATCTATCAATCTATCTCCGATTTAAAATTAACAATTGACCCAGCATCAATTGCTGTTTGTGAAAGAGAGTTTCAAACTTCTGCCACCCTTTGTGTGTAGAACTGTTTCCCAACTTCACTCCCGAAAGGTCTGGCTCTAATTTTTAGGCTTAGTCCCCTAGTCCTAGAATCCCCAACCAGCGGAAATAGTTTCTCTCTACCGACCCTATCTGTTCCACTTAATAGCTTGAAAACTTCAATCAAATCACTTCTTAACAAATAGTCACCACTGACTAGAAACTTAATTGGACCAGCCACATAAATACTGTGGCTACAAGAGCAGGTCAGAGGCTGGGTATTCTGCGGCGAGTGTCTCACCTCCTGACTCCCCAAAGCCTTTCCACCATCTACAAGGCACAAGTAAGGAGAGTGATGGAATACTCTCCACTTGCCTGGATGAGTGCAGCTCCAACAACACTCAAGAAGCTCGATACCATCCAGGACAAAGCAGCCCGCTTGATTGGCACCCCATCCATCACCTTAAACATTCACTCCCTCCACCACTGGCGCACCGTGGCTGCAGTGTGTACCATCTACAAGATGCACTGCAGCAACTCGCCAAGGCTTCTTCGACAGCACCTCCCAAACCCACGACCTCTACTACCAAGAAGGACAAGGGCAGCAGGCGCATGGGAACACCACCACCTCCAAGTTCCCCTCCAAGTCACACACCAACCTGACTTGGGAATATATCGCCGTTCCTTCATTGTCGCTGGGTCAAAATCCTGGAACTCCCTCCCTAACAGCCCTGTGAGAGTACCTTCACCACACGGACTGCAGCGGTTCAAGAAGGTGGCTCACCACCACCTTCTCAAAGGCAATTAGGGATGGGCAATATATGCTGGCCTTGCCAGTGATGCCCACATCCCAGGAACTAATAAAAAATGTCATATTAGAGTGAGAAAATAATTAGCGATTCAAAGTCTGAGCACAAGGCGGATTCTTACCTTCATACTTTCCTGCAACTGTTTAGAAAAGAACAGATCAAGACCAACCTCCTTCCTTTAAAGAAAAAGGCAAAAATACGTCAGAAAATATCGTGCTTCGACTCATTAAATAGTCACTGCATCATATGAGTGATGTCAAAGGACAGGGGGAATAACAGAGCAAGGTAACAGGCATGAAACCATCATGATGCCAGCGTGAAATTGAGTAGTTGGATCAGCACCAGACCCGACTGAGGCCTGAAAGGAGAAAATAGGACCAGGCCCCAGGCTCTGTTGGTGTTCCTGTATTAAACATCTGGACCAGTACCCAGGCTCTGTTGGTGTTCCTGTATTAAACATCTGGACCAGTACCCAGGCTCTGTTGGTGTTCCTGTATTAAACATCTGGACCAGTACCCAGGCTCTGTTGGTGTTCCTGTATTAAACATCTGGACCAGTACCCAGGCTCTGTTGGTGTTCCTGTATTAAACATCTGGACCAGTACCCAGGCTCTGTTGGTGTTCCTGTATTAAACATCTGGACCAGTACCCAGGCTCTGTTGGTGTTCCTGTATTAAACATCTGGACCAGTACCCAGGCTCTGTTGGTGTTCCTGTATTAAACATCTGGACCAGTACCCAGGCTCTGTTGGTGTTCCTGTATTAAACATCTGGACCAGTACCCAGGCTCTGTTGGTGTTCCTGTATTAAACATCTGGACCAGTACCCAGGCTCTGTTGGTGTTCCTGTATTAAACATCTGGACCAGTACCCAGGCTCTGTTGGTGTTCCTGTATTAAACATCTGGACCAGTACCAGGTTGTGGTGGTGTCCCTGTAACAAACATCTGGACCAGTACCAAGGGGGAGTGAATGAATTAGGGGTCGAGTGGACAACAGCCTCTTTGTTAGTCAAGACTTGGCAACAGCTCCCTTCTGGACAACAGTTTCTTTGCAAGTCTGGATGTGGATGAGGACAACTGACAATAATAACATACATTTCAAAAACACTGATCAAGTAGGCAAACAATTCAGAACATTTTATAAAAGGAGTGAGACCGATGCCGAGGAGGAAGTGATGAAAGAGACGAAAGGCACATTGAAAGTATTTTAGGAGGGTTTTGAGTGCAGGTAAGAGAGGTAGTCAGGATTTGGAAGAGAATTCCAGGGTGCAGAGTAACAGAACATTGGGCTTCAGATGGTGGAGTGACGCACCAGTAATCCTGTCGGAGGAAACGGTGATGCCGGTTTAGACAGAGGGCTGATGAAGATATCCTAGGCAGCATGGAGCGATGACATGGAACTCGAAATCTATTTGCAGAGGTGCAGGATGTCAGTGGAATTTGGCAAGAAAAACGTAATCAGGGTGCGGGACTTTATGTGGGAGAGAAGGCAGGAGACAGAGTGAATTATGGTGGGAAGGCTTGGAATGGAGATGATTTGAGAAGATTGCTGCGTGTGGTTATGGCTCACAGCAGCAATGAGGAGAATGTACAGACATAAACGAGCAAGCTTCAAGAGAATGGAAAGCAGCAGTTCAGGTGACTGGCTGGATGAGAGTTCAGATCACAGCTCAGGGTCGAACAGAATGCTGAGGTTGTCCACACTGGGCTCTGGCAGAGGCTGATGGAGTCAGAGCCTGAGGCATGTCGGTGTTGGCAACAGCAAAGTAATATGGCTTCAGTCTTGTTGGGGTTGAATGATATAAACCTTTGGCTCCTCCACGACTTCCTGTTCAACAGTTAGTCAGATAGTGCAGCAATAGCCCTGGAGTGAATGGTGGTGGTGAAGCTGTAGACCTCAGTGTTCCTGGTGTGTGGAACCTAACCCATGTTCGTTGATGATGTTGCCAAGAGGTAGCAAGTAGACGATGAATAGAAGGGTCATTTCTTGTACTGGCATGGGCCTCATTGTATCTATTGTTCTCTTCTGTTTGCAGAAGCCTTAATAGAGTCACCAGTCAAGAACACAAGAAATAGGAGCAGGATTAGGCCACTTGGCCCCTCGAGCCTGCTCCGCCATTCAATAAGATCATGGCTGATCTTGGGCTCAAAGCCACTTCCCCGCCTGCTCCCCATAACCCTTCACTCCCTTATCTTGCAAAAATTTGTCTATCTCCACCTTAAATGTATTTAATGACCCAGCCTCCACGGCTCTCTGGGGCAGAGAATTCCACAGATTTACGACCCTCAGAGAAGAAATTCCTCCTCATCTCAGTTCTAAAAGGGCGACCCTTTATTCTGAGACTGTGCCCCCGAGTTCTAGATTTCCCCACGAGGGGAAACATCCTCTCTGCATCTACCTTGTCGTGGCCCCCTCAGTATCTTATATGTTTCAATAAGATCACCTCTCATTCTTCTAAATTCCAATGAGTATAGGCCCAGCCTGCTCAACCTTTCCTCATAAGTCAACCCCCTCATCTCTGGAATTAACCTAGTGAATTGTCTCTGAACTGCCTCCAATGCAAGTATATCCTTCCTTAAATAAGGAGACCTAAACTGTACACAGTACTCAAGGTGTGGTCTCACCAATACCCTGTACAGTTGTAGCAGGACTTCCCTGCTTTTATACTCCAACCCCCTTGAAATAAAGGCCAACATTCCATTTGCCTTTTTGATTACTTGCTGTACCTGCATGCTAACTTTTTGTGTTTCATGCACAAGGACCCCCAGGTCCCTCTGAACTGTAGCATTTTGTAATCTCTCTCCATTTAAATAATAATTTGCTTTTTTATTTTTCCTGCCAAAGTGTATAACCTCGCACTTTCCCACATTATACTCCATCTGCCAAATGTTTGCCCACTCACTTAGCCTGTCTATATCCCTTTGCAGGTTCTTGGAGTCCTCTGCACAACTTGCTTTCCCACCCATTTTTGTATCATCCACAAACTTGGCTACATTACACTCGATCCCTTCATCCAAGTCATTAATGTAAATTATAAATAGTTGGGGCCCCAGCACCGATCCTTGTGGCACCCCACTAGTTACCGTTTGCCAACCGGAAAATTACCCATTTATCCCGACTCTCTGCTTTCTGTTAGTTAACCAATTCTCTATCCATGCTAATATATTACCCCCAATTCCGTGAGCTCTTATCTTATGCAGTAACCTTTTATGTGGCATCTTATCGAATGCCTTCTGGAAATTCAAATACACCACATCCACTGGCTCACCCTTGTCCACCCTGCTTGTTACATCCTCAAAGAACTCCAGCAAGTTTGTTAAACATGATTTTCCTTTCATAAAACCATGCTGACTCTGTTTGACTGCATTATGATTTTCCAAATGCCCTGCTACTGCTTCCTTAATGAAGGACTCCAGCATTTTCCCAACGACAGATGTTAGGCTAACTGGTCTATAGTTTCCTGCTTTCTGTCTCCCTCCTTTCTTAAATAGGGGTGTTACATTTGCGGTTTTCCAATCTGCTGGGACCTCTCCAGAGTCCAGGGAATTTTGGTATATTGCAACCAATGCATCCACTATCTCTGCAGCCACTTCTTTTAAGACCCTGGGATGCAGGTCATCTGGTCCAGGGGACTTGTCGTCTTTTAGTCCCATTATTTTACCAAGTACTATTTCCTTAGTGATAGTGATTGTCTTTAGTTCCCCCCTTCCTGTGGCCCCTTGATTATCCATTATTGTTTGTGTCTTCTACCATGAAGAGAGATACAAAATATTTGTTCAGAGTCTCTGCCATTTCCCCGTTCCCCATTATTAATTCCCCAGTCTCATCCTCTAAGGGACCAACGTTTACTTTAGCTACCCTCTTCCTTTTTATATACCTGTAGAAGCTCTTATCTGTTTTAATGTTTCTTGCCAGCTTATTCTCATAATTCATCTTCTCTCTCTTTATTATTTTTTTCGTCATCCTTTGCTGGTTTTTAAAAATTTCCCAATCCTCTGGTCTCCCACCAATCTTGGCAACATTGTATGCATTCGTTTTCAATTTGATACCATCCTTTACTTCCTTCGTTAGCCACGGATGGTGCTCCCTCCTCTTAAAATCTTTCTTACTGGAATATATTTTTGTTGAGAGTTATGAAATATCTCCTTAAATGTCCGCCACTGCATTTCAACTGTCTTACCCTTTAATTTATTTTTCCAGTCCACTTTAGCCAGTTCTGCCCTCATGCCATTATAATTGCCTTTGTTTAAGATCAGGACACTGGTTTGCGATACAACTTTCTCACCCTCCAACTGAATTTGAAATTCAACCATGCTATGATCACTCTTTCCGAGAGGATCCTTTACTATGAGATCATTTATTAATTCTGTCTCATTACGTAGTACCAGATCCAAGATAGCCTACTCCCTGGTTGGTTCCATTACATAGTGTTCTAGGAACCATTCCGGATGCACTCTATGAACTCCTCCTCAAGGCTACCATGGCCAATTTGATTTCTCCAATCAATATGGAGATTAAAATCACCCATGATTATTACCGTACCTTTTTTACAGGCCTCCATTATTTGTTGATTTATACTCTGTCCAACAGTATTGCTACTGTTCGGGGGCCTGTAGACTATGCCCACCAGAGACTTTTTCCCATTATTATTTTTTATCTCACCCAAACCGATTCTACATCTTGATCTTCTGAGCCAATTTCACTTCTCACCACTGCACTGATCCCATCCTTTACCAACAAAGCCACCCCACCTCCCTTTCCTTTCTGTCTATCCTTCCAAATTGTCAAATACCCTGGAATATTCAGTTCCCAGCCCTGGTCACCTTGCAACCACGTCTCTGTAATGGCGATCAGATCATACCCATTTGTATCTATTTGTGCCGTCAACTGATTTATCTTGTTACGAATGCTGCGTGCATTCAGATATAGAGCTTTTAACTTTGTCTTTTTACCATTTCTCCTTGTTTTGGCCCCATTTTCTGTTGCACTCTTATTTTTAAACATTCTGTCCCTTCCTGTCACACTCTGGTTATTATTTCCCCCATCTCTAGCCTGCTCTATTGCTTTCTCATTTCTCATTGACTTTTTAGATTCCCACTCACCTGGATCCTCTCCCCCCCCCCCCCCACCATTATTTAGTTTAAAGCCCTCTCTACAGCCCAAGTTATTCGATTCGCCAGGACTCTAACCCCAGCATGGTTCAGGTGGAGCCCGTCCAAATGGAACAGCTCCCTCTTATCCCAGTACTGGTGCCAGTGCCCCACAAATCAAAACCCATTTCTCCCACACCAGTCTTTGAGCCACTCGTTCATTTCTCTGATCTTATTTACCCTATGCAAATTCACTCATGGCTCAGGTAGTAATCCAGAAATTATTACCTTTGTGGTTCTGCTTTTTAATTTAGCCCCTAGCTGCTCATACTCTCTCAGCAGAACCTCTTTCTTTGTCCTACTTTTTCATGACTGCAGGGGATAGATCTGATCACCAACCAACCATCTAGATACATGGCTCCAAGGGATCAGAGCTGGTATGGTGGACTGGCACATGATGAAAGGATTGTGGCAGCGTCCAGGGTAGCATGCAGGATAAGGTGATTAGCATCGTACAATAGCTGCAGAAAGGGTCATTGTTGGGGCTTTGAGTGCCACCTATGTTTGATCAATTGCTCCTTGTACCTATGGGAACCCTGCCAGATTGAGAATTGAACAGCTCACTCTCCTTGTTTACCTAATTCCATTGGGCAGGGAATGAAGGGTGCAGCCCACCGAAAGACAGCATCAATCACCTTCATTATACGCCGGTTGAGCTACCAATGTGGCAACGATCACCAGATGCTGCCTGGAAGGATTCAGTGGCAAGGAAATTCAAAAGAGTGGTATTTCTCTGTGATAAACATCTAGGTGCTGCATTCTGGTGAAAGAAGCAGCAAAGCTCAGCTGTTGAAGATTTCAGTTTAAAATCACGGTCACAACTGGACATGTTTTCAGAGTTCAGCCCTCCCCATTTTAATTACAAGTAGAGATGCGCAGAAACTTTACGGAAAGCCCCATCTGTTTGGGAGCCTCACTCGGAGCACACTTTACGACAACATGTACATATTCAAAAAGAAAATTCAAAAATGAGAAAACTTACTCCAGCAATTCAAAATTTGATTTCTTCTCCAGGGCCTTTGGGGGCATGTCCTTGTAGAACCTCCTGATGGGAGACCGGAGACGGCGTTAACTCAGACCAACTCCACTCTCAACATTAAACACATCTTCAATAGACCATCGTCATTTCAAAAAGTATACAGTGATACAATGAACTTAAGCACATTTTATAAATTACTTTCATTTAATAAATCTATACATTTCTTTAAATATCGGTAGCACCATCAAGGAAATTGCCTGTGAGCGATTACTGAGTGACAGTGTGAGGGAGCTGGATTAACATCAGTAGAGATACAGTCAGTAACACAGGGCGCTGGGGGAGAGGGGTTACTGAGTGACAGTGTGAGGGAGCTGGATTAACATCAGTAGAGATACAGTCAGTAACACAGGGCGCTGGGGGAGAGGGGTTACTGAGTGACAGTGTGAGGGAGCTGGTTTAACATCAGTAGAGATACAGTCAGTAACACAGGGCGCTGGGGGAGAGGGGTTACTGAGTGACAGTGTGAGGGAGCTGGATTAACATCAGTAGAGATACAGTCAGTGACACAGGGTGCTGAGGGAGAGGGGTTACTGAGTGACAGTGTGAGGGAGCTGGATTAACATCAGTAGAGATACAGTCAGTGACACAGGACGCTGGGGGAGAGGGGTTACTGAGTGACAGTGTGAGGGAGCTGGATTAACATCAGTAGAGATACAGTCAGTGACACAGGGCGCTGGGGGAGAGGGGTTACTGAGTGACAGTGTGAGGGAGCTGGATTAACATCAGTAGAGATACAGTCAGTGACACAGGGTGCTGAGGGAGAGGGGTTACTGAGTGACAGTGTGAGGGAGCTGGATTAACATCAGTAGAGATACAGTCAGTGACACAGGGCGCTGGGGGAGAGGGGTTACTGAGTGACAGTGTGAGGGAGCTGGATTAACATCAGTAGAGATACAGTCAGTGACACAGGGTGCTGAGGGAGAGGGGTTACTGAGTGACAGTGTGAGGGAGCTGGATTAACATCAGTAGAGATACAGTCAGTGACACAGGGCGCTGGGGGAGAGGGGTTACTGAGTGACAGTGTGAGGGAGCTGGATTAACATCAGTAGAGATACAGTCAGTGACACAGGGTGCTGAGGGAGAGGGGTTACTGAGTGACAGTGTGAGGGAGCTGGATTAACATCAGTAGAGATACAGTCAGTGACACAGGGCGCTGGGGGAGAGGGGTTACTGAGTGACAGTGTGAGGGAGCTGGATTAACATCAGTAGAGATACAGTCAGTGACACAGGGCGCTGGGGGAGAGGGGTTACTGAGTGACAGTGTGAGGGAGCTGGATTAACATCAGTAGAGATACAGTCAGTGACACAGGGTGCTGAGGGAGAGGGGTTACTGAGTGACAGTGTGAGGGAGCTGGATTAACATCAGTAGAGATACAGTCAGTGACACAGGGCGCTGGGGGAGAGGGGTTACTGAGTGACAGTGTGAGGGAGCTGGATTAACATCAGTAGAGATACAGTCAGTGACACAGGGCGCTGGGGGAGAGGTTACTGAGTGACAGTGTGAGGGAGCGGGATTAACATCAGTAGAGATATAGTCAGTAACACAGGGCGCTGGGGGAGAGGGGTTACTGAGAGACAGTGTGAGGGAGCTGGATTAACATCAGTACAGATACAGTCAGTGACACAGGGCGCTGGGGGAGAGGGGTTACTGAGTGACAGTGTGAGGGAGCGGGATTAACATCAGTAGAGATACAGTCAGTAACACAGGGCGCTGGGGGAGAGGGGTTTATGAGTGACAGTGTGAGGGAGCTGGATTAACCTCAGTAGAGATACAGTCAGTAACACAGGGCGCTGGGGGAGAGGGGTTACTGAGTGACAGTGTGAGGGAGCTGGATTAACATCAGTAGAGATACAGTCAGTAACACAGGGTGCTGGGGGAGAGGAGATACTGAGTGACAGTGTGAGGGAGCTGGATTAACATCAGTAGAGATACAGTCAGTAACACGGGGCGCTGGGGAGAGGTGTTACTGAGTGACAGTGTGAGGGAGCTGGATTAACATCAGTAGAGATACAGTCAGTGACACAGGGCGCTGGGGGAGAGGGGTTACTGAGTGACAGTGTGAGGGAGCTGGATTAACATCAGTAGAGATACAGTCAGTAACACAGGGCGCTGGGGGAGAGAGGTTACTGAGTGACAGTGTGAGGGAGCTGGATTAACATCAGTAGAGATACAGTCAGTGACACAGGGCGATGGGGGAGAGGGGTTACTGAGTGACAGTGTGAGGGAGCTGGATTAACATCAGTAGAGATACAATCAGTAACACAGGGCGCTGGGGGAGAGGAGTTACTGAGTGATTGTGTGAGGGAGCTGGATTAACATCAGTAGAGATACAGTCAGTGACACAGGGCACTGGGGGAGAGGGGTTACTGAGTGATTGTGTGAGGGAGCTGGATTAACATCAGTAGAGATACAGTCAGTGACACAGGGCGATGGGGGAGAGGGGTTACTGAGTGACAGTGTGAGGGAGCTGGATTAACATCAGTAGAGATACAGTCAGTAACACAGGGCGCTGGGGGAGAGGAGTTACTGAGTGACAGTGTGAGGGAGCTGGATTAACATCAGTAGAGATACAGTCAGTAACACGGGATATATTCTCCCAGTGCACCTTTACTGGAACTCAGTAAGTCCAATACTTATTGTAACGGTGACATTTTCATTTCCCACACCAGCCTTTCTTCCAGCCTTGGTAATTCGACCTGTTTCGTGCTGAATAAGCGTCAGGTTGACGTTGGCGGTCATGTTTATGAGTAACTGGATTGAGATTGATGAAAATTCAAACGACCAGCAAAATCATTATAGTTTAAGCATGAAAATTGAAAGGAAATTGATATCACCCAGTCTTTCAATTTAAAAAAAATAATTCTCATCATGTTACAACTGCATCAGAGGGCCAAAAACAATCCATCAAAGATGGCTGCAATTAACATGGGAGGATGAAATCGCTCTTCTTCAGTCGCATGTATCACCAACCCGTTATACTCCATTCAGTGAAATAGAAAATCTGCTGCAGGGTAAAGCGAGCTGTCAATTCACTGGGAGCCTGATTCACACGACCGGCAAACACCAATTTCACCCCTGGGCTCCCTCCTGCCGCAGGAAGCTGTCATCAGACTTGATTCTGTTATAATCCCACTGAATGTTGAGTAACTTCCTCATCAAAGTTGCAGCGATGGTTTTTTCCTAGTTTTGTTTTGCAGTTTAATTTTTCTTCTCTCTTTTTAAGATGATCCTCCTCACCAAGCAGTCCCCAGACGGGAGAGGCAACAACACCCAGGTCCCAGGGCCCTGTTCCCGTTGATTTGACTGGCCAGTTGAGCAGGAGCACCGTGAATCGAATGCATTCTGATCGCCTCTGAGAGGAGGCTCTCCACTTCAGGGCTTAACTCACATTTGTGGATTCAACCGTGAATGGGTGTAAATGTGTTATTTAGATTACCCTCCCTATGAGGATCAGAGCCTCTTTTCTCCAAATGTTATTTTGCTCCCTTACCAATTCTTCCTGGCCAGGTACTTTCTGGGGCTAAGCAGTATGGAGTGAGCAAGGCCGTCACCAGCTGACCTTTGGCAACATGCAGTCAACAATCCAGATATTCCTGTTTTGATTCTCCATCCCTCTGCAGAGCGACCCATGGGAACAGGAGGAGGCCATTCAGCCCCTCGAGCCTGCTCCACCATTCAACCAGACCGTGGCTGATCGGCACCTCAACTCCATTTACCCGCCTTTGCTCCGAATCCCTTAATACCCTTACCCAACAAAAGTCTATCAGTCTCAGTCTTGAAAATTTCCATTGACCCCCAGCATCAATAGTCTTTTGGGGGAGAGAGTTCCAGATTTCCACTACCCATTGTGTGAAGAAGTGCTTCCTGATTTCACCTCTAAATGGCCTAGCTCTAATTTGAAGATAGTTCCCCCTTGTTTTTGGATTCTCCGCCAGAGGTTTCTCTGAATCTACCCTCTCGAATCCCTTAGTCAATTTAGATCACTCTGCGGGGGCTCAATTCCGCCACAAATTGGAAAACGAGGGTAAGTTGAGGGGCGATAACCTCCTGCTGCATTCCTGCCAGTCACCTCGTTCATCCTACCCCACAGCTTCAGGTAAATGCTGGTGAGGAGGTGGAGCCCAGCAAGCTATCGGATTTCCCTGATTACCACCGACCCCAGGGACCACCAGGAGAAGGGGGGCAGTTGCCCCGCAAATCAAGGGAGAGAGCCCAGTAGTGGACTCTCCTCCCTCCGTTTACCTTCCAACCACTCACCGTTTTTAGTCCTCGGTCAAGTCTGAGATCTAAAAGAAAATGAAGTTTCTCCTCTTATGAGCTTCTGCCAAGCCCCTTAAATTGCCTCGGCCCCCTCACATCCCACGGCAGAGTTTTCACCAGAATTTTCCATTCTCTCCCGCCAGAAGCCCTGCATACTTAATGAGCCCCAACCCAGGGCAGCGGTCCAGGGTTAAGGTGGGGGTGGGGCCGGGGCTCCACCCTCCTACTAACCATCAAAGGCTGGACAATGCAGCCTCGGGCCTGTTTCCGAACTCCCTGCAGCACTGGAGATGTTGCGGACTGCAGAAATTGACCCTGCACATCACCGCTCCACGGAACTGGGGGCTCTGGAGACACAGGGTCAGCGGAGTGGCCGGGGTAAGATTCCTTGTGACATCTGCGAGGTTCTTTACCTGAGCTCCAGACAGCCAAGCTTCATGGCGGTTTCCTGTTCCACTTGGCCTGCGAATTCCTGCATGTAGTCACTGCGCAGCTGTGGAGACAATTAGATTGACGACACTTTCAGAAACTTTGACAACCAGCAGTGCCCTGCCCATCTCAGTCCTTACCTTTAAGTGTCAAAACTTGAAGTAAAACAACTTTCACCTTTTTCCTTGATTTATCAAAACTGTCCAGTTGGTGCAGACTTTCAGCATGTTAGCATTCCAATGTCGAGGGCTCTCCTCACAGTGAGTCCCAACCCTGGGAAATGCCAAACAGTAGATGCCAAGCAGAGCCTGGTGCCTCAGCAATGGAAGGGAGACAAACTTAGGTGGAAAGTTTCTGCCATTCCGTCAATCACCGTCACAATTTTGCCTGTCCTCTCGGGAAAGATTAATGTATAGACCCCCAGCCCAGGGATCCCCAGCCCAGGGACCCCCAGCCCAGGGACCCCCCAGCCCAGGGACCCCCCAGCCCAGGGACCCCCCAGCCCAGGGATCCCCCAGCCCAGGGATCCCCCAGCCCAGGGATCCCCCAGCCCAGGGATCCCCCAGCCCAGAGACCCCCAGCCCAGAGACCCCCAGCAGCCCAGGGACCCCCAGCCCAGGGACCCCCAGCAGTCCCTGAGTCAGAAGATTGTGGGTTTAAGCCCCATTCCAGAGACTTGCGCACATGATCCAGGCAGACACTCCCAGTGCAGTACTGAGGGCATGATGGTCACTCGGCCAAAGAAAGCGAGAGGTAAGAGCAGAGGCAGCCAGTGTTTCAAAGTGAAGGCAAAAGGTCCCGTTAGCAGAAAGGATGTGGGGCGGAGGCTGAGTCAGGCCCAATTACACACCAATCTTCACACTTCAGAGTTTCATATGAGCTGAAGTTTACAGAGGGTGAATGGTGCACTGTACCCAAGGAGAAGGTCAAGTTAACAGCTCTGCTTACTCCTGAGGTTTAAATTAGAAACGTTGCTCAACGTGCTGACAGTGGAATTGGCACTAAAGAGTTTCGCTTTCGACTATCTTTCTGAAGGGAGAATCTCACCATTGAGATTCCACAGTCTCAACATTAAAGACCCTCCTTTTGAAGAGGCAGTGTTGCATAATCTTGGCTTGTATTCTCTCGAGTTTAGAAGGTTGAAGGGTGATCTGATCGAGGGAGGTGTCGGAATCTGCTGCCCTTGACTACCTCCCCTTCCCAGAACCCCTGTCCCCGCATTCCCCTCGGGGCCAGCAGACGGTCTCCAGGCTGCCCGACTCTCCACCACGTCACGCTGGTTTCTCGCCCGTCAGCCAGCGGCAGGTTAGTGAGGCGCGACCGTTAAAATCGGCTGGCCTCCCGCTGCTGCTCGCGACGTCACATTCCTGCCCGGGAGGTAAAGTTCCCGAAAGGTCAACATTAACCTTCCATCATATCTTCCGTTTCATTTACTGGAATTCCAAAGATCAGTAACAGCAGGAACAGAGCTGAATGTGAGCGATGTAACGGCCTATTGCGCCTGATAGACAGCATTGCACGTGGAGGGAAAAATCCCGCACGGTCACTGACCTGCTGATAATAACACAACAGGGTCGTCCTGTCTTGTTTCAAACTCTCCATGAAATCCTTGGGTAGGAAACGAATCCTCAGGTCGTACCTGTAAGAAATTTCAAAAAGAATGTTTCCTTTAAATTCAACTAAAAGGAACAAATATTAATTGATAATTTCTAGCCGTGGACATTACAGACTTTGGTTTGTACCTCACATAAGAACATAAGAAATAGGAGCAGGAGTCGGCCATTCGGCCCCTCGAGCCTGCTCCGCCATTCAATAAGATCATGGCTGATCTTCGACCTCATCTCCACTTTCCTACCCAATCCCCATATCCCTTGATTCCCCTAGAGTCCAAAAAGCTATCTATCTCAGTCTTGAATATACTCAAAGATTCAGCATCTACAACCCTTTGGGATAGAGAATTCCAAAGATTCACAACCATCTGACTGAAGAAATTCCTTCTCATTTCAGTCCTAAAACCCCTTATCCTGAGACTATGCCCCCTAGTTCTAGACTCTCAGCATCTACCCTGTCAAGCCCTCTCAGAATCTTATATGTTTCAATGAGATCACCTCTCATTCTTCTAAACTCCAGAGAGTATCGGCCCAATCTACTCAATCTCTTCTCATAGGTCAACCCTCTCATCCCAGGAATCAATCTAGTGAACCTTCATTGCACCGCCTCGAAGGCAAGTATATCCTTCCTTGGGTACAGAGACCAAAACTGTGCACAGTACTCCAGGTGTGGTCTCACCAAGGCCCTGTACAATTGTAGCAAGACTTCCTCACTCTTGTACTCCAACCCCCTTGCAATAAAGGCCAACATACCATTTGCCTTCCTAATTGCCTGCTGTACCTGCATGCTAGCTTTCTATGTTTTGTGTACAAGGACACCCAGGTCCTTCTGAACACCAACATTTAATAGACTTCAAGAGGACGTAGACAGGCTGGTGGAATGGGCGGACACTTGGCAGAAGAAATTTAATGCAGAAAAGTGCCAAGTCATACATTTTGGTAGGAAGAATGAGAAGAGGCAATATAAACTAAAGGGTACAATCCTAAAGGGGGTGCATGAACAGAGAGATCTGGGCACAAATCATTGAAGGTGGCAGGGCAGGTTGAGAAAGCGGTTAAAAAAGCATACGGGATCCTGGGCTTCATAAATAGAGGCAGAGAGTACAAAAACAAGGAAGTTATGATGAACCTTTATAAACCACTGGTTCGGCCTCAACTGGAGTATTGTGTCCAATTCTGGGCACCGCACTTTAGGAAGAATGTGAAGGCCTTAGAGAGGGTGCAGAAAATATTTACAAGAATGGTTCCAGGGATGAGGGACTTCAGTTACGTGGATTGACTGGAGAAGCTGGGGTTGTTCTCCTTGGAGCAGAGAAGGTTGAGAGGAGATTTGATAGAGGTGTTCAAAATCATGAGGAGTCAAGACAGAGTAGATAGAGAGAAACTGTTCCCATTGGTGGAAGGGTCAAGAACCAGAGGACACAGATTTAAGGTGATTGGCAGAAGAACCAAAGGCGACATGAGGAAAAACTTTTTTACGCAGCGAGTGGTTAGGATCTGGAATGCACTGCCTGAGAGGGAATTGGATAAATACCTGAAGGAAAAGAATTTGCAGGGCTACGGTGAAAGGGCATCGAAGAGGTCAGAAAAATAGACAAATATGAGTGATTTACAGGATGGAATTTAATTTAGGAATTCAGATTGTTTAATTTTATAATAATGAGTTTGGGTGTTGGTTGGAATCAGGGGTTGAGATGGTTTATATATAGAATCACAGAGACCCGGGAGTGAGTTACAGGCTGGAATCTAATCGAGGGGTTCGGGGGTTTATATATAGAATCACAGATACCCGGGAGTGAGTTACAGGCTGGAATCTAATCGAGGGGTTCTGGGGTTTATATATAGAATAACAGATACCCGGGAGTGAGTTACAGGCTGGAATCTAATCAAGGGGTTCGGGGGTTTATATATAGAATCACAGATACCCGGGAGTGAGTTACAGGCTGGAATCTAATCGAGGGGTTCGGGGGGTTCATATATAACATAACAGATACCCGGGAGTGTGTTACAGGCTGGAAGCTAATCGAGGAGTTCGGGGGGGTTATATATAGAATAACAGATACCCGGGAGTGAGTTACAGGCTGGAATCTAATTGAGGAGTTTGGGTTTATATATAGAATAGCAGATACCCGGGAGTGAGTTACAGGCTGGAATCTAATCGAGGGGTTCGGGGGTTTATATATAGAATCACAGAGACCCGGGAGTGAGTTACAGGCTGGAATCTAATCGAGGGGTTCGGGGGTTTATATATAGAATCACAGATACCCGGGAGTGAGTTACAGGCTGGAATCTAATCGAGGGGTTCGGGGGTTTATATATAGAATCACAAATACCCGGGAGTGAGTTACAGGCTGGAATCTAATCGAGGGGTTCGGGGGGTTTATATATAGAATAACAGATACCCGGGAGTGAGTTACAGGCTGGAATCTAATCGAGGGGTTCGGGGGGTTTATATATAGAATAACAGATACCCGGGAGTGAGTTACAGGCTGGAATCTAATCGAGGGGTTTGGGGGGTTTATATATAGAATCACAGAGACCCGGGAGTGAGTTACAGGCTGGAATATGGTACAGGAGTTGAGAGGGATAATTTAGTCCTTTCATCCGGTTAGCTGGCCAAGGGAGTGGCAGACTGGAGACTGTAGTAGGTGTCAATACCTCCACTCCGCTTCGTGGTGTAGACTCTCGTACTTTGTCTGTACCTCCTCGACTGTGAGGTCAGGGTGCAGCCAGTACACTTCGTCTGACTTCAGGTGCTTCAGTCTGAGTCCATAGCAACCCTTAAAAATAATACTGGGTCCCACTCTCCCGCTGTCCAGTATGGTGTTAATAATCTCCTGTGGGGGGGGAAGAGGAAAGCTAGAATCATTATTAATGATATAACCTGGGATTAAAGCGAGCAGCACTGGGCTGTCTTACATAGCACAGTAACACATCCAGCTCCATCCATATCAAACTCCCTGCTCCATCAAATCAATATTCGGAAACGGTCAGAAACAAATAAGCATTTGGAAAATTCATATCCTGAAGAGCATTAACAAGAGCTGAATGTGAAAAACTGTTTCACGCTGGCCGCAGGATTGATGGCCCCGATTTTGACTGGGAGCAGGACTCGGGCGGGCGATGAAGGGCAAACCCCCCCTGGGTCTCGGTGATTTTAACTCCCGGGCCTCCTGTGTGTGTAGTGGCCCCTGCCCCCTCCGCCCGGCGGCAGCAGCGAGCGGGTGGGCAGGAGGGGGTCAGTGGTGGCTGAAGGAGGAGGGGGGCGCGGGCAGAAGACCCAAAACTTTCCTGATGGGGGCCCTGACAGGCTGCTGCAGGCCCCACAAGGAAAGTAAAGAGAACATTTCAAACACTTTAATCTTTGAGTCTCTTCTGGCCCCAGTTCCCGGCTCAGGTGTCCTCGCAGCCCGATCTGCGTATTTAAAGAAGGACCCCCCCGGTTTCCCTCCCACCAGGTTAAAATGGAAGGGAGTGGGATGTCGGCGGGTAAGTCTCCCGGGTGACTAATTGTCCGCTGGTTTCCGCCGGACAGGCAGCGTTAA
Organism: Squalus acanthias; assembly: GCA_030390025.1. Classification (NCBI taxonomy): domain Eukaryota; kingdom Metazoa; phylum Chordata; class Chondrichthyes; order Squaliformes; family Squalidae; genus Squalus; species Squalus acanthias. The sequence continues at coordinate 359,081 of JASTWF010000286.1, read as the reverse complement.
TATCGCCCGGATGATTCTGTGAAGTGGCTGAAACCAATGTACCGTGCTGCACCCCAGGCCCCAGTACTGTCAGGAGAGATTCCTAAATACACAGCCTTCCACTGGGCTTCAGTAAGTGCCAATGGGATCAGTTTGACGATATAACAATCAGTATCTGGCAATGTACCGATTCAGTAAGGCGTTTGAAGTAGACTACCCAACAGAGGTACTGACGGTGGAGTTTTGTAAGTAGAGGCGAATTGCAGATAAAAGTCATTTCCTTTTTCATTCAATCTTAGATTACAAAAAAGCCTAAATTGAGTTCAAAATCAGAATGAGGTGCAGAGCTAGATTCTATCACTGCCAAAGAAGTCGAAAAGTAGGTTTTGTGATTTTCACTGTGAGGAGAAGTCTGTGTCATGAGGGTTTTCTGTCATTGATCAGCTGAACACCGGGACATGGAGACACGGTGCTCGAGAGAACAGATTGCAATCAGAGGCAGTAATAAAGAGCACAGGGAACAGCTGATCCCAGTGAGCCCAGTACACCAAAACAAATCCAAAAGGCAATTTAAAACAGGTAAAACATCCAAAAACACAAAACAATTAACTTCCTTCCACATTTATACAATTAAGAACTAGTATTTGCATTTATAAAGCATCTTTCATGTCCTCAAGCTGTCCCATACATATGAACATAGGAGCAGGAGGAGGCCATTCAGCCCCTCGAGCCTGCTCCGCCATTCAATGAGATCATGGCTGACCTGTGACCTAACTCCATATAACGGGCGGCCAATCCGATACCGCCCGTGTTGCGTCACTACCCAAGACGAACTTTAGCCCAACTTCTGTGAGCTGGTACTGGATCAGTGAACTGCAATTCACACTCACTGCCTGGAAAGAGCCCGTGGGGTATGAAAGTTGAATGCCACTGTCACTTTTACCACAAAAATGAGAAGTCGCACAACACCAGGTTATAGTCCAACAGATTTATTTAATTTTACAATTTAATTTAATTAAATAAATCTGTTGGACTATAACCTGGTGTTGTGCGACTTCTCATTTTTGTCCACCCCAGTCCAACGCCGGCATCTCCACATCATGACTTTTACCACAGGCTGATGTTCCTCCTTGGTTTGGGCTCCGGGTCCAGGAAATGGCTCAATTCATCGGAGTCTTCCTCGGTGAGGTGTAGCTTTGATTTGCAGTGAGGTTAAGGCAGTTCTTTTGCTGCTGATGGACACACAGCTGGGAGTACTGGTCCTCCTGCCTTGCCCGTGTTACTGTCCTCTTCATTAGAGCTAAGAGCTAGGTTTACCAATGCTGCTTGCTAGTAAGGTGCACAGTTTGAGGGAGTTGAGATTTCACAGTACGTCTCACATTCCATAGCGGGCAAATGGAAATTCTACCTGTGTAGATTTCTCAGCAGTTTGCTTTGCAAAGATTGAAGCAAGAAAGACTTGCATTTATATAGCGCCTTTTATGACCACCAGATGTCCCAAAGTGCTTCACAGCCAATGAAATAGTTTTTGGAGTGTAGTCACTGTTGTAATGAAGGAAACGCAGCAGCCAATTTGCACACAGCAAGCTCCCACAAACAGCAATGTGATAATGACCACATAATCTGTTTTAGTGATGTTGGTTGAGGGATAGATATTGGCCCGGACACCGGGGAGAACTCCCCTGCTCTTCTTCAAAATAGTGCCATGGGATCTTTTACGTCCACCTGAGAGGGCAAACGTCTCATCCGAACGACGGAACCTCCAACAGTGCAGCACTCCCTCAGCACTGCACTCGAGTGTCAGCCTAGATTTTTGTGTTCAAGTCCCTGGAGTGGGACTTAAACCCACAACCTTCTGACTCAGAGGCGAGTGTGCTACCCACTGAGCCATGACTGAAGCATGATGGTAGGTGTCCACATGGGTCAAACACCCAGCCAGCCAAAAGAATAATAAACCGGGCGAGTGATGTTAAGATCAGTAGCAACTGTCAGAACTTCCTGTGCAGAAGGAACAAACACCAAAATAAAGACTATGAAAATGCAGTGGACAGTATTAAGCATCGCACGTTGGGGGTGACTATCAGACCAGAGGTTTGCACACCCAATGTGGAGTCTCTTCACCTTCCCTTCTGTAGAATTCGCAATATATCGCGATTTTTATTAATAAGGAGAAAACACAGAGTTTCGTTCAAACAGCTTTTATTTCAGCAGAATGCTGTCAGGTTTCTCAAAGTGGACACAAGCAGCTTGTAAAATGGCCGCCGCACCTCATGACAGAACATTCTAGACTTTTCGACAGGCAGACAAGATGGCGTTCCAATAAACATTTGTGCAAGATCGATTAAGATTCAGCACATTGAAGTTAATACACGAGACCTTATGGGTTTACAGTATACACATAAATACTGAAATCGGTCTCCCAGGTACGAATGAAAGCTATTGTACCAAGTAATCAAGGGCCCATCCAAAGACATTAATATGTAGAATCCCAACGACTCTACGATGAGAGAGCCGTTAGCGGGTAGTTATACAAAACACTTGGAAGCCCCAAAACCCCTCCAGGGAGAACACCGACCGATTTAACAATGGGAGAAATATTAACAGGTACTCAGACATTTACGAGTAGCCCCGAAACCCATTAAGAACGGAGATCACCCATACAAGACATTTGAGCGCCAAACCCTAACAAAAGAAAGGACATTAAGGTTGGGCGGGAAACGGAAGATTTTGTACTATAATTACAAGCTCCAACCGTCCATCTTTCTCTTATTCTCTTATCCGATCGACTCGTAACCTCGTGGCTGCTCCTGTGTTTTGACTCGTAGTCTTGTTCCTGCTTGCCTGTTGCCTCTTTGAAAAAGACTGTTGAACTTTCTGATCCGTTCGGATCTACCTCGTGTCGCGTAACGAAGACCTATGTTGGTAACTGGCATCGGAACCAAAGGCCCGACATGAGATGAGATGAGATGAGATGAGAAGAGAGGGAGACCATACTCATCGCCACGGTCAGTAAATCCCGACCGCGCCTGTAGGTCGAATAGCCAAGTTTTCCTTGCTAGGGAGACTTCTTTGAACTTGCAAGAATAGACCTTGGAAGATCCTCCAAGATAATATTGACTGGTCTGTGAAACCCATTCGGACAGTGCCTGTTAAACCAACCAACACAGATCTTCATCACAGCAGACATTCCAGCCTGCTAGCCGGAGCAGAAGCAAGTAAACAAGTGGGACCAGGAGATCTCCTGATCGACACGTGGGTGCTGCGGTGAAAAACATCCGATCAGCTATTCGGAATTTTTCCGAGTTATCACGAGTGGTGAGCATGAGTCTCGAAATCCTACGAATCTAGCTAGGACAGATATTGATAGGGGAGGGTTTAAGTATTAAGGATACTTATAATGTGTGCCCCTATTTACGGTGTGTCGTTCGTTCCTCGTTTCCCTAGAATTAGCTATATAACTGCTTGTAAGATTGTACTGTCATTAATCTGTGCTTATGACATGTATTTCGTAATCTTAAATATCATGCAATAAAGATTTTCCATTTCGTACCATTCAACCGAGTCTACATGAGTTTCATCTCCATTACTGCTCTCGCATCTAAGTCCAGTGTCTAGAACCGTAAGGGCGAGTGATTCGAACCACTCACAGGTGTGTCTAGTGCTCCCAGACTGGCTGGAGACCAGAACAGGCAACAAGGCCTAAACCCGCACTGACATACAGGCTGCACAGAGCCGCGTGAATCTCACAGGCTGCGAGACACACACGGTCAAATCCCTTACACTTCCCATGTATGGAAAGCTACACAACAGGTATGTGGTTCTCAGTGTCCCAATATTACCAGACGTGCTGCTGGTATTTGATACTCTGTATAAAAATACTAAAGTTGCAAATTTACCCTTTAGTTTTACAGACGCAGTAGGTCCAGATAGAAAGGGTTAACTCCGTTTTATTCATTCATGGCTCAACTACTCACCTGATGGCAAAACTCATGTGCCTCATAAGAACATAAGTAGTAAGAGCAGGAGTCAGCCATTCGGCCCCATTCAATAAGATCATGGCTGATCATCGGCCTCATCTCCACTTTCCCGCCCGATCCCCATATCCCTTGATTCTCCTAGAGTCCAAAAATCTATCTATCTCAGCCTTGAATATACTCAACAACTCAGCATCCACAGCCCTTTGAGGTAGAGAATTCCAAAGATTCACAACTCTCTGAGTGAAGAAATTTCTCTTCATCTCAGTTCTAAATGGCTGACCCCTTATCCTGAGACTTTGCCCCCTAGTTCTAGACTCTCCAGCCAGGGGGAAACAACCTCTCAGCATCTACCCTGTCAGTCCTCTTCAGAATCTTATATGTTTCAATGAGATCACCTCTCATTCTGCTAAACTCCAGAGAGTATAGGCCCAATCTACTCAATCTCTCCTCATAGGACAACCCTCTCATAACCCAATCAATCTAGTGAACCTTCGTTGCATCGCCCCTAAAGCATGTATGTCCTTTCTCAGATAAAGAGACCAAAACTATGCACAGTACTCCAGGTGTGGTCTCACCAAAGCCCTGTACAATTGTAATAAGGCTTCCTTACTCTTGTACTCCAACCCTCTATAGCAATAAAGGCCAACATGCCATTTGCCTTCCTAATTGCTTGCTGTACCTATATGCTAACTTTTTGTGTTTCCTGTACGAGGACACCAAAATCTCTCCGAGCACCAACATTTAATAGTTTCTCACCATTTAAAAAATATTCTGTTTTTCTATTCTTCCTACTAAAATGAATAACCTCACATTTCCCCACATTATACTCCATCTGCCACATTATTGCCCACTCACTTAACCCGTCTATCTCTTTGCAGGCTCTTTGTGTCCTCACAGCTCACTGTCCCACCTAGCTTCGTATCCTCAGCAAACTTGTACTCGGTCCCTTCATCTAATTCATCATTAATGTAGACCATTGGGTACTTTCTAATGGGTAGATGGAAGAGTTTTATCTTTACAAAATTAGTCAAGCTGCTTCATACAATCTTGAAAGCTTCGATTAAGTCTCGACAAAGTCTGCTCATTCTGAAGAAACAAGGTCCATATTGAAGTGTATGCTCTAATTCGGGTGGTCCCTGCACCAACGTTACACTGTCATAGGGGTACGTTCCTAATATAACAAGGTTATTGCTTTCAGTCAACCGGCCATTTGTTAAATTGACATTTGTCAGTTGAGATTGTGGATTGAAAACTTTACTGCAGAATCTCACATATTTTCACAGTGCGCTTCACATCTCTCACCCACAAAGACTTGTACACAGATCCTTTTCCACATTCACACTTCGAGCAAGAACTGATTGTTGTAACTTCTAAAAGCTGTAACAACTTGAGCTTCATGAGCCTTCCCCACAACAGGAAACTGATCGTCTTATTCTCCGAGCCATGTGAGTAGTGCAGACGTGCTGTGTGGGAGCCAAGAGCACATTGCAGGCTTTCATATGAAGTGTACTGATGTTCTTATGTAATCTACAATGAACCAAAATATTTGATCATACTTTGTGCTGGCTCATTCTTGCACACTTATTTCAGAAACAGTAGAGCTCCCCATTCAGGGAGTGCAGTGGCTCTGCTACTCGACTCTTGGTCCACAGGCCTGGACTAATAATCCAGACAACATGAGCTGGATTTTCTCAGCCCCGAGGAGGCAGGTATGGAGGTGGGACTGCCAGGAAAGTTGCAGAATTTGAGGGCGGGTGGCAAACCCGCCCCCAACCCGCCTCCGTGCCCTCGTGCCAGGAGGCGGGAAGCCGTCCTGCCCCGGGTCCCGTCCCCTCAAGGCAGGAAAGGGATTAAAGCCTATTAACTGCCCGTTAACAGGTAGTTAACAGGCAGAAAATAGGATTATCCGCATGTTTCGTTCCGAAGTGCAGGCTTCCCAAACTCGGGGAACCCCGCCAGGGTGTAGGAGGTGAGTAGGGGGTCTGTGGGGGTCGGAGGCGTCTGAAAGTGCGATGTAGAGGTGAGTGATGGGTGCAAGTGTGGAGTGGTAAGTATGTGAGGTGAGTGTAAAGTGTTAGAAAATGTTCACTTACCTTTGTTTCTGCCTACAGCCTTCAGCCGCTGTGGAGCTGGAGTCCCGACATCTCCATTGTAGAGATCACAGACTGGCTGTTGGATCCTCCGAACCAACAGTCACCTGATTGCTACAAAGTAGAAAGGTTTGATGAGTCCTGAACACAAAGTCTCATCAAACTACGCAGAATGTCAGTGTTTGACAGCTTCACAGAGCTGTCAAACGATAACATTTCTTCTTTCAAAAATTCTTGACAGATGGCGCGTCAGACGTTGACGTGCTCTGTCACTGACTTCCCCCTAATTGGCCTGCTGAGCCCACTGGGCGGGCTTAACAAGGTCAATCAGGGGAAGATCCCGCTGGTTGGCCAGAGGCTGATGGAGGTGGGACTGAAACCAGGCAAGCATCTGTCCTGCCTCCAACACGTCTCCATTGAGAAAATCCAGCCCATGAGTTCAAATCCAACCATGGCAGTTTGAGAATTTGAATTCACTTTTTAAAAAATCTGGTATCAGTAAAAGTGACCATGAAGATATCGGATTGTCGTAAAAACCCATCTGGTTCATTAATATCCTTTAGGGAAGGAAATCTGCCGTCCACCCAATCTGGCCCCTATGTGACTCCAGTCTCACACCAACGTGGTTGACTCTAAAATGCTCTTTGAAGTGCAGTTGTATCAAACCGCACATCAGTGGTTCAAGAAGGAGGCCCATCACCACCTTCTCAAGGGCAACTAGGGATGGGCAAAAAATGCAGCCTTGCCACTGATGCCCGAGAATGAATACATGGTCTGGGCCTATATGTGACTCCAGTCCCACAAAAAATTGGTTGACTCTTAACTGCCCTTTGAAGTGGGCCAGCAAAGACACTCAGTTGTATCAAACCGCTACAAAGAATCACATGAACTGCATGAAGACAAGGCGGCCCACCACCACCACCTTCTCAGGACAACTAGGGATGGACAATAAATGCCCACATCCTGAGAATGAATTTAAAAAAGCAAGTCATTCTAACTGCATGGGTCACTGAAATTATCATACTTTGAATATTGCTGCCAAATTAGGTACACTGCTTGCAAAAAGTAATTAATGTATTGGAGCATTTGGGGGTTTGGGGTCTCAGCTACAAGAGACCCACGACCCTGAAGTTATTTAGACTGGAAAAGCTAAGACTGGGAGAGCAACAGGATCCAGGGGGGAAAAATTCGGTTGGTTAGCGCCTCTGGGGGGTGCTAACGGGGTGCAAGGAACTTAGCACCCGAGCGCGGCGTTTTAGTGCCGCTCGCAAAATTGACCTGTCGTTTTGCGGCGGTGCTAAACACGACCGCCATGATCTCCTGCGCCCGCAGATCGTGACATCAGTCGAGCGCCGCCACAAAACAGCCAATTAACAGGAAGCGGGTCTGATGACGTAATTTGATGACATGTCATTTGCCGGTTTCCTTAAAGGGACCACACACAATTTTATTTTGACAGCTCATTTCTCAGTGTTTGACAGCATTGAGGTGCTGAAAACACTGACAATCACTGCACAAAGGTGACCTCTTGCACCCAGGCTCTCCAATGACTCCCTCCATATGCTGGAATAGATGGCAGCTGCAGGTGAGGTGACAGAAGCGATCCGTCACTGGTGAGAGAAGTTCTCCCAATGAGGTGGCACTGGACATGGACTTAAAAACTTGTAAGCTAAAGAAATCTGTAAATGTTTAAAAAATACAGTTCCCAACATTTTCTTTCCTCTGAGACTCACCATGTGCAACATTGGATCCTTCACACCTCTTCTGCAGCTGTCATCATTCCACAAACATTACAGCAGACTCACAACACGCCACACATACCTGGCGTGGTGTCCGGACGTCGTGAAACCCGACCCAGAAGTGGGAAAATCCAAAAAAAGGCTGAAAACTACTGACAAGTACCTGTTAATAGGCAGGTAATTGCCTTTAATCCACTTCCCGCCGCTAGGTGTCGGGTCCATGCGCAAATCGGGGACCCGACACTTGGGAAAGCTGTTTGGAGGCGGGTTGATGGCGGGATCGGAACCCGCCGTCAATCGAATCGAATTTAACCTCTGACCCGCCTCCAAACCCGCCCTCTGAGCACCGGCAAAATCGCGGCCTTAGTAATAAAATCAACTGATAAACCTTACCTTAATTTCTGTGGTGTTGTTACACTTCACTAGCTTGAAGTTTCTGCCAAGGTTGATACTGGTATTGCTGCAGAAACAGACTTTAAGGATCTTTGTACCATCTCCCTCTTTGGATTTCTCAGAGTTAATGCACAGGGCGTGAGTTGTGGCGTCGACCCACGTTTCCAGCGGGTTTTGGTCACCTGTCATTTTAAAAACTGCCGGTTCGGTGGGACCACACCATCACTAATCTGGGGAAAGAAATATTGTTATAGGTTAAGATAAAGCTCATTTTGAAAACAGAATACTTCAATAAACAAACACAGAAGCTACTTTTTTCAGGCCTGAACCTGCAGCATCTTGTTACAGCAGTGTTCAGAGGGGGCGGGGAGCATGTCCCATCCTTTTTACCTTCCATGTAGGAACAGGAGGAGGCCATTCAGCCCCTCCAGCCTGTTCCACCATTCAATTAGATCGTGGCTGATCTGCGGCCTAACTCCATTTACCCACCTTTGCTCCGTATCCCTCAACACCCTTACCTAATAAAAATCTATTGATCTCAGTCTTGAAAATTTCAAGTGACTTTTTGGGGAGTGAGTTCCAGATTTCCACTGCTCTTTGTGTGAAATAATGCTTCCTGATTTCACTCCTGCACGGCCTAGTTCTAATTTTAAGATACATGTACGACACTAGAGAGGTGAACCCAAGGGATTAGGAAGCAATGAACTTTTTAACGAACATCAGCGGTAAGTTGACGCTTCCGTGCGCTTGCTATTTTGCTCCCAATGCCATCTCGTTTTTAAACGGTAGGGACATGAAATCTCTGCTGTAATTTCAGCAGAGGATTGGCAGGAACATAGAAACATAGAAGATAGGAGCAGGAGTAGGCCATTCGGCCCCTCGAGCCTGCTCTGCCATTCAATGAGATCATGGCTGATCATCCAAACTCAGTACCCTGTACCTGCCTTCTCCCCATATCCCTTCATCCCTTTAGCTTTAAGAAATATATCTATCTCCTTCTTGAATATATTTAATGATTTGGCCTCAACTGCCTTCTGTGGTAGAGAATTCCACAGGTTCACCACTCTCTGGGTGAAGAAATTTTTCCTCATTTCTGTCCTAACTGGCTCACCCCTTAACTTTAGATTATGACCCCTGGTTCTGGACTCTCCGACCATCGGGAACATTCTTCCTGCATCTAGTTTGTCCAGACCTGTCAGAATGTTATATGTTTCGATGAGATCCCCTCTCATTCTTCTATACTCCAGCAAGTATAAGCCCAATCGACCCAATCTTTCCTCATATGTCATTCCTGCCATCCCAGGTATCAGCCTTGTGAATCTTCGTTGAACTCCTTCCATGGCAAGAACATCCTTCCTCAGATAAGGCGACCAAAACTGCACACAATACTCAAGGTGTGCTCTCACCAAGGCCCTGTACAACTGCAGCAGGACATCCCTGTTCCTATACTCAAACCCTTTCGCTATGAAGGCCAACATACCATTTGCCTTCTTCACCGCCTGCTACACCTGCATGCTTACCTTCAGCGACTGGTGCACAAGGACACCCAGGTCTCATTGCACTTCCCCTTCTCCCAATCTATTGCCATTCAGATAATAGTCTGCCTTTCTGTTTATGACACCAAAGTGGATAACCTCGCATTTATCCACGTTATATTGCATCGGCCACGCTTCTGCCCACTCACCCAACCTGTCCAAATCATCCTGGAGTTTCTCGGTATCCTCCTCGCAGCACACACGCCCACCCAGTTTTGTGTCATCTGCAAACTTGGAGATATTACATTTAGTTCCCTTATCTAGATCATTAATGTATATTGTGAATAGCTGGGGTCCAAGGACCGATCCCTGCGGTACCCCACTAGTCACTGCCTGCCATTCGGAAAAAGACCCATTAATTCCTACTCTCTGCTTTCTGTCCGCCAACCAGTTCTCTATCCACGCCAATACCTTGCCCCCAAATCCCATGTGCCTTAACTTTACACGCTAATCTCTTATGCGGGACCTTATCGAAAGCCTTTTGAAAGTCCAAATACACCACATCTACTGGTTCTCCCTTATCTATTTTCCCAGTTACATCCTCAAAAAATTCCAGTAGATTAGTCAAGCACGATTTACCTTTTGTAAATCCATGTTGACTTTGTCCGATCCTGTCACTGTTTTTCAAGTGCTCAGCTATTACATCCTTTATAATGGACTCTAGCATTTTCCCCACTACCGATGTCAGGCTGTAATTCCCCGCTTTCTCTCTACCACCCTTTTTGAATAGTGGGGTAACATTAGCTACCCTCCAATCCATGGGTACAGTTCCAGATTCCATCGAATGTTGGAAGATGATCAGCAATGCATCTACTAATTCTAGGGCCACTTCCTTAAGTACCCTAGGATGTAGATTATCAGGCCCTGGGGATTTATCGGCCTTCAATCCCGTCAATTTCCCTAACACCATTTCCCTGCAAATACTGATTTCTTTCAGTTCCTCCCTTTCATCAGACCCTATGTTCTCCAACATCTCTGGGAAGTTATTTGTGTCCTCCTTTGTGAAGACAGAACCAAAATATGCATTTAATTGGTCTGCAATTTCTTTGTTCCCCATTATAACTTCCCCCGCTTCTGACTCCAAGGAACCTTCACTTGATTTCACTAATCTTTTCCTCTTCACATATCTATAAAAGCTCTTAGTCAGTTTTTATGTTCCCTGAAAGCTTACTTTCATATTCTAATTTCCCCTTCTTAATTAATCCCTTTGTCCTCCTTTGTTGAATCCTAAACTGCTCCCAATCCTCAGGGTTACCGCTTTTTCTGGCCAATTGATATGCCCTCTCCTTGGATCTTATGCTATCCCTAATTTCCCTTGTTAGCCACGGTTGAGTCACCCTTTTTGTTTTATTCTTATGCCACACTGGGATGAACAAATACTGTAGTTCATCCATGCAGTCTTTGAATGTTTGTCATTGCCTATCCACCGTCAACCCTTTGAGTGACGTTCCCCAATCAATCCTACGCAATTCGCGCCTCATACCATCGTAGTTTCCTTTATTTAAATTCAGGACCCTAGTCTCTGATTCAACTACTTCACTCTCCATCCTAATGAAGAATCCTATCATATTATGATCACTCTGACCCAAGGGGCCTCGTACAACAAGATTGCTAATTAATCCTTTCTCATTACATAATACCCAGTCTAAGATGGCCTGATCTCTGGTTGGTTCCTTGACATACTGTTCTAGAAAACCATCCCGTAAACATTCTAGGAATTCCTCCTCCACAGTATTTTTACTAATTTGGTTAGCCCAATCTATATGTAAATTAAAATCACCCATGATGACTGCTGTGCCCTTACTGCATGCTTCTCTAATTTCCCTTTTAATGCCGTCCCCAACCTCCGTATTACTGTTTGGAGGTCTATATACCACTCCCACTAACATTTTCTGCCCCTTGTTATTTCTCAATTCTACCCATACAGATTCCGCATCATCAGAGTTACTATCCTTCCTTTCAATTTAGTTAATCCCCTCTTTAACCAGCAATGCTACCCCACCTCCCTTTCTTTTTTGCCTATCTTTCCTAAATATTGAATACCCCTGGATGTTGAGTTCCCAGCCTTGGCCACCCTGGAGCCATGTTTCTGTAATCCCAATCAAATCATATTCATTTACCTCTATTTGCATAGCTAATTCATCCACCTTGTTCCGAATGCTCCTTGCATTAAGACACAAAGCCTTCAGGCTTGTTTTTTTAACGCTCTCAGACCTATATGAATTATTATTTACTGTGACCATGTTTGATTTAAACTGTTGAGTTCTTTGCCTTCTACTTTTGTTTTTCTCCTTCCTGTCTTTTGCTTTTATCCTTGTTTCCCTTTCCTCTGTCTCCCTGCTCAGGTTCCCAACCCCCTGCCACTTTAGTTTAAACCCTCCCCAACAGCACTAGCAAACACTCCCCCTCGGACATCGGTCCCGGCCCTGCCCAGGTGCAGACCGTCCCGTTTGTACTGGTCCCACCTCCCCCAGAACCGGTTCCAATGTCCAAGGAATTTGAATCCCTCCCCCTTGCACCATTCCTCTAGCCACGTATTCATTTGAAATATCGTCCTATTTCTACTCTGACTAGCACGTGGCACTGGTAGCAATCCTGAGATTACTACCTTTGAGGTCCTATTTTTTAATTTACACTGGAGAAATGGCGTAAATGGCCATTTAAGCCCATTCATTGAATCAGAACAGGCCACCACATTTGCCTTATCATGGGCGCCACCATTCATTCAGCCTCCTGAGAAAAGAGTTTAAATGAAATGAAAAAACCCAGCGATCTTTCTCCCTGATGCCCGAGGGTGGTGAGTGAAACGCCAGTATATCAATTCAACATTACATCTCATGGAGGTCGGGCGGAAAAGTGGAGTTGAGGTCAAAGATCAGCCATGATCCTATTGAATGGCGGAGCAGGCTTGAGGGGCCGTGTGGCCCAATCCTGCTCTTACTTCATATGTTCTTACATGGGCCAAACCTCACCAACTTTTTTTTCCCCACGGTCACATTTCCAATGTTCCCAAAGGTGAGGAAAAATTGTGTTAGCAAGCCTCATATTTGACCGAGCTGAGCTTCAGAACCCATATCCTCTCCTTCACAGAGATCGTCTATTCCAGCTCCGCAACATCACCCACCTGTATCCTCACCTCAGCACATCTTCCGCAGAAATCCTCACCCATGCTTTGGTCTCTCTCATGGCCTCGCTACTCTCATCGCAGATAAGGCCATCTCTGACCACTTCCTCGTATCGCTCTCCACCCACATCTCCCTCCCAGCCCCCACCCCCCCACAAAACCTTACTTCTTTCTGTGTCCACTCCTGGAAAAAACTCTCTCCCAATTCCCTTACAACTGCACTTATGAAATCCCAACTGTCCAGCCTCTGGCTCTCCATTCACCACGACATTTCTGCAGCTACTGATCTGCTCAACTACATCCTCACCACCACCTTTGATGCCCTAGTCCCTATTAGAACAATTACCCTCTCTCACCCTGGCTGTTCCCCCTAGTACGGCCCTCATCTTCGCTCCCTTAAATCCAAAGGACACTGACTTGAACGGATATGGCGGACAACTGGTATAGCCATTCACCGCCAGGTCAGGCTTGACCACATAAAGCATTATCGGGTCGTGCTTTCGTCTGCCAAAACTGCTCATTATTCCAGAATCATTCTGGAATGCAAAGATAAACCCCGGCTTCTATTCTCCACTGCTAACCATCTTCTTAAACTCCTCTCCCCTGTCTCCTCCACCCTCACCTCTGATAACAAATGTGAGGAGCTCATGGACTTCTTTGTCTCTAAGATTGAGACCATCTGTTCAGCTGCCTCTGCCACTTCCTTTCCTTCCCCTAGCCCACTGGGCCAAACTTCCTCTAAGGTTCCCCCTTGCCCGGCCCTGAACTCACATCTTTCTCCAGTTTCTCTCCGATCTCCCATCATGACCTCTCCGAGCTCATCTTGTCCATGGAACCCACTTCCTGTTCCCTCGACCCTATTCCCACTGAACTGCTGACCACCCAACTTCCTTTTCTGGCTCCCATGTTAGCTGATATTGTTAACGGTTCTCTCTCCTCAGGTACTGTCCCCCTCTCCCTCAAATCTGCCATCATCACCCCTCTCCTCAAAAAAACAACCCTTGAACCCTCCGTCCTTGCAAACTACCGCCCCATCTCCAACCTCCCTTCCCGCTTCAAAGTCCTTGAACATGTTGTAGCCTCCCAAATCCGTGCCCATCTTTCCCACAATTCCATGTTTGAATCCCTCCAATCAGGTTTCCGCCCTTTCCACAGTACCGAAATGGCTCTCATCAAAGTCACCAATGACATCCTTTGTGACTGTGACAAAGGTAAACTATCTCTCCTTATCCTTCTTGACTTGTCTGCAGCCTTTGACACCGTTGACCACTCCATCCTTCTCCAACGCCTCTCCACCATCGTCCAGCTGGGTGGGACTGCACTCGCCTGGTTCCATTCTTATCTATCTAATCGTAACCAGAAAATCACCTGCAATGGCTTCTCTTCCTGCTCCCGCATCATTACCTCTGGTGTCCCCCAAGGATCTATCCTTGGCCCCCTCCTATTTCTCATCTACATGTTGCCCCTTGGCGACATCATCTGAAAACACAGCGTCAGTTTCCACATGTACGCTGACGATACCCAGCTCTACCGCACCACCACTTCTCTCAACCCCTCCACAGTCTCTAAATCATCAGACTGCTTGTACGACATCCAGTTTTAGATGAGCAGAAATTTTCTCCAATTAAATATTGGGAAGACTGAAGCCATTGTTTTCAGTCCCCGCCACAAACTCCGTTCCCTAGCCACTGACTCCATCCCTCTCCCTAACATCTGTCTGAGGCTGAACCACACTCTTCGCAACCTTGGTCATATTTGACCCTGAAATGAGCTCCTGACCACATATCCGCAGCATAACAAAGACCGCCTACTTCCACCTCTGTAACATCGCCCGTCTCCGCCCCTGCCTCAGCTCATCTGCTGCTGAAACCCTCATCCATGCCTTTGTTACCTCTAGACTTGACTATTCCAACGCACTCCTAGCTGGCCTCCCACAGTCCACCCTACGTAAACTTGAGGTCATCCAAAACTCGGCTGCCCGTGTCCTAACTCGCACCAAGTCCCATTCACCCATCGCCCCTGTGCTCGCTGACCAACATTGGCTCCCGGTTAAGCAACGCATCAATTTCAAAATTCTCATCCTTGTTTTCAAATCCCTCCATGGCCTCGCCCCTCCCTCTCTCTGTAACCTCCTCCATGGCCTCGCCCCTCCCTATCTCTGTAATATCCTCCATGGCCTCACCCCACCCTATCTCTGTAACATCCTTCATGGCCTCGCCCCTCCCTATCTCTGTAACCTCCTCCATGGCCCGAGCCCCTCCCTATCTCTGTAACCTCCTCCATGGCCCCTCGCCCCGCCCTATCTCTGTAATATTCTCCATGGCCCCGCCCCTCCCTATCTCTGTAACCTCCTCCATGGCCCCTCGCCCCTCCCTATCTCTAATATTCTCCATGGCCCCGCCCCTCCCTATCTCTGTAATATTCTCCATGGCCCCGCCCCTCCCTATCTCTGTAATATTCTCCATGGCCCCGCCCCTCCCTATCTCTGTAATATTCTCCATGGCCCGAGCCCCTCCCTATCTCTGTAACCCCCTCCATGGCCTCGCCCCTCCCCATCTCTGTAACCCCCTCCATGGCCTCGCCCCTCCCTATCTCTGTAACCCCCTCCATGGCCTCGCCCCTCCCTATCTCTGTAATATCCTCCATGGCCCTCGCCCCCTCCCTATCTCTGTAACCTCCTCCATGGCCTCGCCCCTCCCTATCTCTAACCTCCTCCATGGCCCGAGCCCCTCCCTATCTCTGTAACCTCCTCCAGCACTCCGTTCCTCTGAATGTAGCTTCTTGCACATCCCTCCATTTCTTCGCTCCACCATTGACCTTCAGCCGTCTAGGCCCTAAGCTCTGGAATCCCCTCCCTAAATCTCGCTGTCTCTCCACCCCTCTCTCCTTCTTTAAGATGCTCCTAAAAACCTACCTCTTTGACCAAGCTGTTTAGTCACCCCTCCTAGTATCTTCTTCTTTGGCTCGGTGTCAGTTTTGGTCTGATTACACTCCTGTGAAGTGCCTTGGGATGTTTTACTATGTTAAATGGAAGTTGTTTTTGTTGTGGCTCCAGAGAACGCATAATGATAAAATAACACTTGCAATTCTCACATCAAAACATCTCAGGATGTTTCACATAATGAATTACTTCCCTAGTGCAGTGATTATTGTTATGTTGATTTATCCGTCTATACTTATTTCTGTGGGTCTTCAATCCGATTCATTTAGCTCCTCTTTGAAGGTGATAACTAACTCCGCATTAACTATATTCCAATGTCTGTTCTATATAGTCAATAATCTACAGAGGAAGTAGTTACTATAGTCTCATCTAAGACCTTTTAATTTTCTAACTTTAAGAGTACAGATTACATAGAAACATAGAAACATAGAAAATAGGTACAGGAGTAGACCATTCGGTCCTTCGAGCCTGCACCGCCATTCAATGCGTTCATGGCTGAACATGCTACCTCAGTACCCCATTCCTGCTTTCTCGCCATACCCCTTGATCCCCCTAGTTGAGAGTGTTATATCTAACTCCCTTTTGAATATATTTAGCGAACTGGCCTCAACAACCTTCTGTGGAAGAGAATTCCATAGATTCACCACTCTCTGGGTGAAGAAGTTCCTCCTCAGCTCAGTCTTAAATGGCTTCCCCTTAATCCTTAGACTGTGACCCCTGGTTCTAGTTGACCCTAACATTGGGAACATTCTGCCCGCATCTAATTTGTCTAAACCAGTCAGGATTTTAAATGTCTCTATAAGATCCCCCCTCATTCTTCTGAACTCCAGAGGATACAAGTTCAGTTGACCCAATCTTTCTTGATATGTCAGTCCGGCCATCCCAGGAATCAATCTAGTGAACCTTCACTGCACTCCCTCAATAGCAAGAATGTCCTTCCTTAAGTTAGGAGACCAAAACTGCGCACAATACTCCAGGTGTGGCCTCACCAAGGCCCTGTACAACTGCAGCATCACCTCCCTACTCCTGTACTCAAATCCCCTTACTATGAAGGCCATCATTCCGTTTGCTTTCTTGACTGCCTGCTGCACTTGCATTCCCACCTTCAGTGACTGATGTACCATGACGCCCAGGTCTCGTTGCACCTCCCCTTTCCCTAATCTGCCACCATTCAGGTAATAGTCCGCCTCTCTATTTTTACCACCAAAGTGGATAACCTCACATTTATCCACATTGTACTTCATCTGCCATACATTTGCCCATTCACCCAACCTGTCCAAGTCACTCTGTAGCCTCCTAGCATCCTCCTCATTGTTCACACTGCCTCCCAATTTAGTGTCATCTGCAAATTTGGAGATATTACATTTAATCCCTTCGTCCAAATCATTAATATATAATGTAAACAGCTGGGGTCCCAGCACCGAACCCTGCGGTACCCCGCTGGTCACTGCCTGCCATTCTGAAAAGTACCCATTTACTCCTACTCTTTGTTTCCTGTGTGCCAACCAGTTCTCAATCCACGTCAACACATTACCCCCAATCCCATGTGCTTTAACTTTGCTCACCAATCTCTTGTGTGGGACCTTGTCGAAGGCCTTCTGAAAGTCCAAATACACCACATCTACTGGTTCCCCCCTGTCCACCCTATTGGAAACATCCTCAAAAAATTCCAGAAGATTTGTCAAGCATGATTTCCCTTTCACAAATCCATGCTGACTTGGACCTATCATGTCGCCACTTTCCAAATGGTCTGTTATGACATCTTTAATAATTGCTTCCATCATTTTACCCACGACCGATGTCAGGCTGACCGGTCTATAATTCCCTGCTTTCTCCCTCCCTCTTTTTTTAAAAAGAGGGGTTACATTGGCCACCCTCCACTCCATCGGAACTGATCCAGAGTCTAAGGAATGTTGGAAAATGATCGTCAATGCATCCACTATTTCCAAGGCCACCTCCTTAAGTACTCTGGGATGCAGACCATCAGGCCCCGGGGATTTTTCAGCCTTCAGTCCCATCAATTTCCCCAATACCTTTTCCCGACTAATAAGGATTTCCCTCAGCTCCTCCCTCTTACCAGATCCTCTGACCCCTTTTATTTCCGGCAGGTTGTGTGTGTCCTCCACAGTAAACACCGAACCAAAGTACTTGTTCAATTGACCTGCCATTTCCTTGTTCCCCATTACGACTTGCCCTGTTTCCGACTGCAGGGGACCTACGTTTGTTTTTACTAACCTCTTTCTTTTTACATATTTATAGAAGCTTTTGCAGTCCATTTTAATGTTCTCTGCAAGCTTCCTTTCATATTTTATTTTCCCTGCCCTAATCAAACCCTTCGTCCTCCTTTGCTGAGTTTTGAAGTTCTCCCAGTCCCCGGGTTTGCTGCTACTTCTGGCCAATTTGTATGCAACTTCCTTGGTTTTAATACTATCCCTGATTTCCCTTGTTAGCCATGGTTGAGCCACCTTCCCTTTTTTATTTTTACGCCAGACCGGGATGTACAATTGTTGTAGTTCATCCATGCGATCTCTAAATGTCTGCCATTGCCCTTCCACTGATAGCCCCTTAAATATCGCTTGCCAATTTAACCTCGCCAATTCACGCCTCATACCATCAAAGTTGCCCTTATTTAAGTTCTGGACCATGGTCTCTGACTTAACTGTTTCCTTCTCCATCCTAATGTAGAACTCCACCATACTATGGTCACTCTTCCCCAGGGGGCCTCGTACCACAAGATTGCTGATTAGTCCTTCCTCATTACACAACACCCAGTCCAGGATGGCCTCCCCTCGAGTTGGTTCCTCAACATATTGGTTTAGGAAACCATCCCTTAAACACTCCAGGAAATCCTCCTCCACCGTATTGCTTCCAGTTTGAGTAGCCCAATCTATATGCATATTAAAGTCACCCATCATAACTGCCGTGCCTTTTTTGCACGCACCTCTGATTTCCTGTTTCATACCCTCCCCCACCTCACCACTGCTGTTTGGAGGTCTGTACACAACTCCCACTAACGTTTTCTGCCCTTTGGTGTTCTGCAGCTCAACCCATATTGATTCCACATCCTCCAAGCTGATGTCCTTCCTAGCTATTGCATTAATCTCCTCTTTAACCAGCAATGCTACCCCACCCCCTTTTCCTTTTATTCTATCCTTTCTGAATGTAAATAACATCTGCACTGTCCAAACCATTTATGCTAAAATAGTGAATAAAAGACCGTCTCATCAATACTCTAATTTGCCATTGGTCAGTAGCAACGGTCGATAGCGAATCGGCAGTCCTGTTGTGCAACCCACTTGATTTCTTTTCAGGGGATTGCTCACCTACAAGCCTGTATTGTATTTTGGTCCCACTTTGAGATAAAGCCCAGATGAGAGGAGAGAGACAGATAAAATAGCAAGATGGTCAAATGGAGCTTGTGGCGAGCGGTTTGTCCAGTATCGCGTTGTAAACCTCCCCACAGACAGTGGCCTCTCAGAGATGAGCATGAGATGTCTGAGGTCCAATTCAACACGGGATATCTTTGATTCACATTCTGACTAGCTGCTACTTTGTAATACACCTTTTTTCTCTGTCGTGATAAAACAATCTCGATCATGAGTGGACTATGGAGCTGAAGAGTCCTGTTGACAGTTATGACCAGCGACTCACGTGATATCACATTATCACCAGCACAGAGTTCACAAGGAAACAACAGCCACCTGAATAGATAAGGGAGAACCAGTGGATGTGGTGTATTTGGACTTTCAGAAGGCTTTCGATAAGGTCCCGCATAAGAGATTAGCGTGCAAAGTTAAAGCACATGGGATTGGGGGTAAGGTACCGATTTGGATAGAGAACTGGTTGGCAGACAGGAAGCAAAGAGTTGGAATAAACGGGTCTTTTTCCGAGTGGCAGGCAGTGACTAGTGGGGTACCACAGGGATCGGTGCTAGGACCCCAGCTATTCACAATATATATTAATGATCTGGACGAGGGAACTAGATGTAATATCTCTAAGTTTGCGGATGACACAAAGCTGGGTGGGCGTGTGTGCTGTGAGGAGGATGCAGAGAAACTCCAGTATGATTTGGACAGGTTGGGTGATTATACTGCATCTGCCATGCATCTGCCCAATGTGGATAAATGCGAGGTTATCCACTTTGGTGGCAAAAACAGGAAGACAGATTATTATCTGAACGGCAATAGATTGGGAAAAGGGGAAGTGCTACGAGATCTGGGAGTCCTTGTGCACCAGTCGCTGAAGGTAAGCATGCAGGTGCAGCAGGCGGTTAAGAAGGCAAATGGTATGTTGGCCTTCATAGCGAGAGGATTCGAGTACAGGAGTAAGGATGTCTTGCTGCAGTTGTACAGGGCCTTGGTGAGACCACATCTTGAGTATTGTGTGCAGTTTTGGTCGCCTTCTCTGAGGAAGGATGTGCTTGCCATGGAGGGAGTGCAGCGAAGATTTACCAGACTGATACCTGGGATGGCAGGAATGACATATGAAGAGAGATTGGGTCAATTAGGCTTATATTCGCTAGAGTTTCAAAGAATGAGGGGATCTCATTGAAACTTATAAAATTCTAACAGGACTAGACAGACCAGATGCAGGAAGGATGTTCCCGATGGCGGCGGAGTCCAGAACCAGAGGTCACAGTCTAAGGATAAGGGGTAAGCCATTTAGGACTGAGATGAGGAGGAATTTCTTCACCCAGAGAGTGGTGAACCTGTGGAATTCTCTACCACAGAAGGCAGTTGAGGCCAATTCATTAAATATATTCAAGAAGGAGATAGATATATTTCTTAAGGCTAAAGGTATCAAGGGATATGGGGAGAAAGCAGGGACAGGGTACTGAGTTTGGATGATCAGCCATGATTTCATCGAATGGCGGAGCAGGCTCGAGGAGCCAAATGGCCTACTCCTGCTCCTATCTTCTATGTTTCTATGCTGACATACATTGCATTTTATTTTGGTCATTCTTTGAGATAACACCCTTTACATTTATTACATAGCGAATATGGAATAGTCATGTTCAAATATCAGGCCATAACTCATCAGGGCAGCACAGCAGCACCATCCTCTGGTATTTACAATATACAGAGATTCCTAATTTTTTTAACACCCCAGTCTGTTCC
This sequence comes from Squalus acanthias, assembly GCA_030390025.1. Classification (NCBI taxonomy): domain Eukaryota; kingdom Metazoa; phylum Chordata; class Chondrichthyes; order Squaliformes; family Squalidae; genus Squalus; species Squalus acanthias. Next base: position 338,186 of record JASTWF010000286.1, on the reverse strand, counting down.
ATTGGCACCTGCTTCTCATTATAGGAACATGAGGAGGCCATTCAGCACCTCGAGCCTGTTCCGCCATTCTATTAGATCATATCTGATCTGTACCTAAACCGCATTTACCAGCCCTTGCTTAATTATCCCTCGATACCCTTATCCAACAAAAATCTCTCAATCTCAGGCTTGAAAATTTCAATTGACCCCCAGCATCCACAGCCTTTTGGGGGAAGAGAGTTACAGATTTCCACTGCCCTTTGTGTGAAGAAGTGCTTCCTGACATCACCCCTGAACGGCCTGGCTCTAATTTTAAGGTGATGCCCCCTTGCTCTGGACTCCCTCCACCAGAGGAAATAGTTTCTCCCTATCTACCCTATCAAAAACACCTCGATTAGATAACCCCTCAACTTTCTTAACTTAAGGGAATATAAGCAAAGTTATGCTACCTGTTAACTCAGCCTTTACTAAAGCAGTATTCCATACCAGCACATACTGCCACAATTATCTCCATTAAATTCCGCTTCATACACCAAGATAGCGTGAGCACCTCTTTTACAAGAATGTGACTCGAGACTGGAGCTCTACTGAGATTGGCCAACAGCAAGAGTGGTGCTTGTATCTTTAAAGAATCCAAATCCAGGGGGAACAACCCAGTTTCTGACTTCAGTCCCATGATAATATTATGATATTGTACTTCACCCAACAGGGGCACAGACTGGCAATTCAGGAGGGGGCTTCCGGTTCTGGGCACTCTTCTGCTTTTGGGAGTTTCTTAGTGGGTACATCAAGCATCATTGGGAATGGTCCTGATCTCCAGCTGCCACACAAGGCTACTTCTTGGACAATGACCATTGATGAGCATCAGGATGCTTCTCTGGTCAAATGGCCCAAGAGTTGAGTTGAGTCCAAACTCTTTCTGTTCGTGGGTGCCATCTTTAACACTCCACTCAAAGATACCCTACTGCCCAATGAAAGCTCTGAACCCAGTCCTGCTAATGACTCCTCCCCACAGCAAAACCAACAAAGTAACTGCAGCCTTGGTCACTTGTTTGACATAAGTAGGCCTTGCAGACTGCCTGATGTGTTGGAAGTGCCTGTAGTGAACTGAAAGATATGGCAGCATGAAGGCTGCATGACTTCCCATTCTGTCCCTGTTCCAGATGTTGTCTTCAGGTCACCCTAGAATTTTACAGCTCAGAAGGCGGCCATTCAGCCCATCAAGTCTGTGCTGGCTCTCTGAAAGAGAAGTGCTCATTGTGGGCTAGATTCACCTTGGAACATAGCTTTAACATTCTCCATTTTGAAATGAGACTCACACACGCTCACAGCACAACCATGCCCCACCCCCCAACCCCGAGAATAAGGGTTACAAAAATGAGGTGAGCGGCGAATCAGAGATGACGATTTAACGCCCCTTGCCTGTCACTAATGAGGCTGTGCGTGATCAGGGCTTCACAAGGTCAACCGCAATCCAAAAACATTTTGTTACTTTCTGCAACATCAAGACACCTGTTGAGAGCCACTTGCTTCATTTTATTTCAGACTAGAAATTCATCTCAGGCGGTGGTGCAAGACGGGCGGTATCGGGTCGTCCGCCCGTTAAACGCAGCTCCGGGTATTCAGTTCCATTGCAGCCAATCCGATCCAATACCGCCCGTTTTAGGGCAACGCCTGAGACAAAGTTCGAGGCCAGGAGCTTTCTGAATCTGAAATTTGCAATCTGGAAAATGGTAACAAGTGGTCGACCAGATTGGAATCGCCAATCAGTCACAACAACTTTATCTGTGCAAATGTGTCATCTTCTGGAAAAGTCTCGAGTCATTTCAATCCGATTCTTTATGAAAAAGAAACATGGAACAGATAGCCCATGGATGGCCAGCGAGAGCCTGATTTCAGCTAGTTGTGAGGAAAGCTGAGAAAGCATACACGAGGCGTAATGGTCAACCCAGGTTGATGTGGTGTGTCTCCTGGCAGTCAACTCAAAATTTAACGTTTAAACAGAATGGGCTCAATTGCAGTGGGCCAGAATTTGCTGTCAAAGTAATGGCAAGGCTAATGGCGCTCGCCGGTGTTTATGGGTGAACGGTACAGCAACTTCAGGCCAGGAGCTGATGTGTGGTTAAATGTCAATATCCAAAAGCAGCGGTCCAAGCTGTGCCAGTCCGCCATTAGCGTTCCACAAACGGCGCGCCATTTCGGTTTGTGGAACGGGCTGTAGTTGCCCATTAATTGTGCTTTAAACGCACCACGGAAGGTCAAGTCTGGTCATTATCAGAGTAAGTACCCTTTGAACAACGTGCTAAGTGCTAATGACTGCCAATCAACTTCTCTGGAAAATTAACCGAAAATTAACTATTATAAGTGTCAAGTCTCATTGCTTCAGGATTTGAATTTGTCAGGAGTGATTTTAAAAATGTCAGATTTTAAATTTATTTTTATTCTTACCTTTCCTTTTTGTCTCTTTTTTTCTCTCTCTTAATCCAGTCTTTCTTTTCCTCTCTATTACTCTTTCTGTACCTGATTTGACACTGAATTCACCCGCTCGAATTCACCTTCCTTCTCAGTCCTTCCTCTGTTTATTTCTTCAATCCTTTAAGCTCACTGGTTTAGGAGATGTGCTGTTTGTCCTGTTGTTCACCCGGGTCCCGTGTACCGTTTCCCTCGCTGTGCCGTTATCGGCTCACACTTTCAGCAGCTTTGTGGGCAAAACCTTTTGTTGAGCTGAAGAGTGCAGGAGCGAGCCCAACTAACGGCAGATGGCATTAGATGCCCTGTTACAGCGAATTCTGCCCCAATGCGTTTTGCCCAGTTTTCAGGTCTAAAACCATAATGAATGATAAAGTGCAATGGCCCATGCTCAGGCTGCGCGTACATTTGGTCGCTGCTAAATTTGTCTGCGCCTTTCTTTAATACTTCAATATTGAAATGAGATTCCGGCACCTATTTCTGGACCCGTTTGCTAAACTCGTTAAGACTAGTTGCAACAGTGTGGTTCTACAGGGCTCAGTACTAGGTCCCTTGCTTTTTGTGGTATACATCAATGATTTAGACTGCAATGTAGGGGGCATGATTAAGAAGTTTGCAGATGATACAAAAATTGGCCGAGTGGTTGATAGTGAGGAAGAAAGTTGCAGACTGCAGGAAGATATCAATGGACTGGTCAGGTGGGCAGAACAATGGCAAATGGAATTCAATCTGGAGAAGTGTGAGGTAATACATTTGGGGAGGGCTAACAAGGAAAGGGAATACACTATAAATGGTAGGACACTGAGTAGTGTAGAGGAACAAAGGGACCTTGGAGTGCATGTCCACAGATCCCTGAAGGTAGCAGGACAGGTAGATAAGGTGGTTAAGAAGGCATACGGAATGCTTGCCTTTATTAGCCATGGCATAGAATACAAGAGCAGGGAGGTTATGCTAGAACTTTCTAAAACACTAGTTAGGCCACAGCAAGAATACTGCATGCAGTTCTGGTCACCACATTACAGGAAGGATGTGATTGCACTAGAGAGGGTACAGAGGAGATTTACAAGAATGTTGCCTGGGCTGGGGAATTTTAGCTATGAGGAAAGATTGGATAGGCTGGGTTTGTTTTCTTTGGAGCAGAGGAGGCTGAGGGGAGACTTGATTGAGGTGTAAAAAATTATGAGGGCCCTAGATAGAGTGGATAGGAAGGACCTATTTCCCTTAGCAGAGGTGTCAATAACCAGGGGGCACAGATTTAAAGTAATTGGGGGAAGGTTTAGAGGGGAGTGGAGGAGAAATATTTTCACCCAGAGGGTGGTGGGGGTCTGGAACTCACTGCCTGAAAGGGTGGTAGAGGCAGAAACCCTCATCACATTTAAAAATATCGGCGAGACCATGCAGACACTGAGACAACGTATGAACGGACACCGCGCAACAATCGCCAGGCAGGAGGGTTGCCTCCCAGTCGGGGAACACTTCAGCAGCCAGGGGCATTCAGCCTCGGATCTGCGGGTAAGCGTTCTCCAAGGCGGCCTTCGAGATACACGACAGCGCAAAATCATAGAGCAGAAACTGATAGCCAAGTTCCGCACTCATGAGGATGGCCTCAATCGCGATATCGGGTTCATGTCACGATACAGAACGTGACTTGACATCATGGCCGGTCTTCCCAGGTGTTTTTTTTTTTAAAAAGACTAACACAAGAACACAAATTGACAGGATATGCAGCCAGCAGGTGGTTTGACACGTTGGACCCCCTGGGACACATCTCATTGTCTTGGCTGTGCTCTTTGTTGTAGGGAATAATGTGAATAGATTTTGTCTGGGTTTAAATTGTGAATTCTGGGAGATTCTCTCATTGCTAACTTACCTGACGAAGGAGCGAACTGCTTCGAAAGCTTGTAAAATTAAATAAATCTGTTGGACTATAACCTGGTGTTGTGCGACTTCACATTTAAAAAGTACTTGGATATGCACTTGAAGTGCCGTAACCGACAGGGCTACGGACCAAGTGCTGGAAAGTGGGATTAGGCTGGATAGCTCTTTTTCGGCCGGTACAGACACGATGGGTCGAATGGCCTCCTTCTGTGCTGTAAATTTCTATGATTCTATGATGTGCTACGCAAGCTGTGACTAGTTTTTGAGGATCTACAGCGGCCTAACCATCGGTCCCTGAAGGTATCGCTGGGGGCCGTGGAAAAAACCTGCAGTTAAGTTTTTTATATTTACCCCAGTGCTGCACCTGCCTCCACGTTAATACTGAGGGATGCTGTCGGCCTCCCCTCCCCTCCGCTTGCCTCCCCCTCTCCACCCTGGACTTACTGGTGGTGTCTAAGCTGGCTGAAATTGGGAAGGCCCGGCATGCATCAGGGCACCCAATTGGCATCCACAACTTAACGCTATTGCGACAATAGCAGTGATGCCGAGGATCAATTTCACGCAATCTTCAGGCTCGCGTCTCCCTGTGCCCACTGCACTCGAAAACTAGAGTTCAACAAATTCTAGTCCATTATTTATCAAAGAATGTATCTGTCAGAATCTCAGGATGCTTCCATATTCCACATACTAGTTGTAACATCTCAAAGTCCCTTTGTCATGCAGACTCAGATGAATATGTGAACGAAGCAATGAGAAGGGGTCAACACTAACTCCACCTGAGATCGACCTGAAAGCACTCAATGCAACTCTTACATCAGCACATGACAAAAGCGAAGACAATCTACTTCATTTACCCCTCCAATGCCCAATCTGATGGGCTGATGTTTGAGTTGGGGGGAGGAGACACTTTGTCGGAGCACAGTGCTAGCCAGGGCGCTGTGCACTTCCTGTCCGCCTGTTCTTTCTCTGTTCAGAGCAGGTGCACCCACTGCACTTTGCCACGTTTTATTTTTCAATCTGAAACCTGCTTTAACATTCAAATCTGAACTCCAGGTTTTCCAACTCTCCCAGTTTATTGCCTGTTCCTTAAGCTTCACACCTCCTCAGCTATTCACACGTCCTTCGTTTCTTCAATCTTCTTTTTCTGCTGTTCATTTACTTCAATGGAAAATACAATTGTGCGGGGTGTAAAATGGCCTGGAAGTTTGCTGTTGCCTGTTTTGCTGAAGATCAACTTCACCCCCATTGTCTCCCTGTGAGTGACAACGCCTCACTTATCCAAGACCATGATGCGGAGATGCCGGTGTTGGACTGGGGTGGACAAAAGTGAGAAGTCGCACAACACCAGGTTATAGTCCAACAGTTTTATTTGAAATCACAAGCTTTTGGAGCGCTGCTCCTTCGTCAGGTGAAGTCAGGAGCAGCCGCTCCGAAAGCTTGTGATTTCAAATAAAACTGTTGGACTATAACCTGGTGTTGTGCGACTTCTCACTTTTATCCAAGACCAGGCAGCTTAGACATAGGACTAAAGCATAGAGACCTCAAAAGTGTGCGAAGGGGTACTGCTGGAGTTTAAGCAGCTGAACTTCTGCGAGCTACCAGCAGAACAGTTCTAAGCTTCTCGCCAGGACCACTCTACGATTCAAACGTTGGTTGTCAGGGTCACCTGGAATCGATTAGGAAGAACCCCATTCCCCCAGTGACAGGTCTACCCTTTCAGGCAGCATTGGTGAGGCAGGTTAGCTGCTTTACCATCAACAGCACCTTGGAGTGTTGCTGGCCTGTCACCAGGGATGATTTGGTTCTGCACTTCCATCGCCAGTTAACCCCAAAGAGACTCTGCTCGCCTCTCTCTCCTAAGGAAGTATTTAGACAATTGGCAAGCACAGGTTGAATGCTGATTAGGTGGACAACAGGTACCAGGAGCTCTTCATTGTGAGCAAGGCCAATCACCGTAAACACTTCTGAGGACAGCATGGAAACACACCATACCCAACGAGTACTGGTTTCACTAACTGGAGGCGGAGAGCTTCAGCAGCACCTTGCTCCCTTCCTCTAATCTCTCCATGGTATGCACTAAGCCCCAGGTAAATGAGCTCACATTCCCATACCAGGACTTCCCCATCTGTTTCCTGAGTCTGAAATTTACAGCATAGAAAAGGTTAACAGCTTATGAAAGGATGTCTCACAGCATCTTCCTCTGTGCAAAGGTCTATTGTTCTCCCAAAGCCTCTTCACTTGAACTCAAAAACAGCCACACAACAGTCTGGCCATTCACAGCGCCGACCCCTGATTTGAAGCAGGTTTTCCAGAGTAGGTGGGAGGAAAGCTGAGGCTCAGATCAGTGGGAAAGGTTCTGCCAATAAGAAGCAAAGTAGACGAGCCAGGATGTTGTGGTGAACCCATTAATGGAATTATATCAGCAGAGGCCCAGGAGGTTGAGGCCAAGTCAACCTCAAGAGTTAGCTGTGTGTAGCTGTGGGTGTACAGCTCAGGTTTAAACAGATTCTTTATTTTAAAAAGAGCTCACCTCATAGAGAGAACATTTTTCCACTTTGCGCATACTGCTAATGACATATTAATGTCCTTATAGGGAAACAAAGTGAGAAGAGATCAGTGTTATATAATAGTCTGACATCTCATTCATCTAGACACAAAAGGCATCAAGGGGTATGGGGAGAGAGCGGGAATATGGTATTGAGATAGAGGATCAGCCATGATCATATTGAATGGTGGAGCAGGCTCGAAGGGCCAAATAGCCAACTCCTGCTCCTATTTTTCTATGTTTCTATGTTTCAACCTCTAATAGCAGCTTGACAAATACTAAATTAACGTCCCTTCCCTGGTGACAAACAACGGCAATTTTAAAGTGTGACAAGCTTTGTATTTCCAATTGTTGCATCGCTTGTTTATTTTATCTGTTCTGAGTGACTGGGGAGATTGACTCAACAGCAGAGAAAGAGTTAACTCCAAGGAGGGAAATCCTTGAAGGACGGGACCATCATTCAAGAAGAAAGGAAATTTGTTTCAACAACAAGTATTTATATAGCGCCTTTAACGTAGTAAAACGTCGCAAGGCGCTTCACAGGAGCGTTATCAAACAAAATTTGACACCAAGCCACATAAGGAGATATTAGGACAGATGACCGTAAGGTTGGTCAAAGAAGTAGGTTTTAAGGAGCGTCTTAAAGGAGGAGAGAGAGGTAGCGAGGCGGAGAGGTTTAGGGAGGGAATTCCAGAGCTTAGGGCCCAGACAGCTGAAGCCACGGCCGCCAATGGTTGAGCGATTATAATCAGGGATACTCAAGAGGTCAGAATTGGAGGAGCGCAGATATCCTGGGGGGCTGTGGGGCTGGAGGAGATTACAGAGAGAGGGAGGGGCGAGGCCATGGAGGGATTTGAAAACAAGGATGAGAATTTTGAAATTGAGGCGCTGCTTAACCGGGAGCCAGTTAATAAATGCTGAAACACAGTGCAGACTAACCATGAGAACTGGCCAGATTCATGCTGCAAAGTCAAAGTGCCTAATCCCCCTGCCCTCATGACATCTGCAGGTATATAGAAATATAACAAAAGAAGAGTATTATCTATCTTCTTCCTTCCATATCCTCTAAACATCAAAGTAGTTCAGGCATCAGAAGGCCAATAGGCCTACGTCCTGATGGAGGAGGCATGTTTTTTGTCTTTTTGGACCATTAGAGTAATGTCCGACCAATACGTACTGATTTGCCCTGTATTAGAGCCTGAAAACATACTGAGGGCAAAAATTATCAACCTCAATTTCAGGCGGGTGGCCACTGTCCCAGGTGGGCTGTCCTACTGTGCATACCTCTTGAAGGCGCTACTCACCACACCAGTTGTGGAAAGCAGATGTCATGGAGTCCCTTGCAAAACATTGTTCACTTACAATCACTGTGTGAGATCCAAAACCAAAGCTCAGTTGATCCTTTAGCAGCTGAGAGATGGGAGACCTGTTGCCTGAGAGATGGGAGACCTGTTGGCTGAGTAGGGAGACCTGTTGGCTGAGTAGGTTTACCTGAAGGAAGCTCAGCAACAGCCAAGCTTTGGGGTCCATCAAAACAGCAGCTGCCATCAGACTGGAAAGATGCTCTCTTCACAGGGTGTATAATCTCTCCTGGATTGGGGATATCAGACTTTGCAGCATTCTGGAGGGCTGTTGTAAGCTGCAAAGAGACATTGATAGGATGCAGAGCTGGGCCGAAAAATGGCAGATGGAATTTAACCCTGATAAGTGCGAGGTGATTCATTTTGGTAGGGCAAATTTGAATAAGGATTACAGGGTCAACGGCAGGGTTCTGAGGAACGTGGAGGAACAGAGGGATCTGGGGGTTCATATCCACAGATCTCTGAAGGTTGCCACTCAAGTGGATAGAGCAGTAAAGAAGGCCTATAGTGTGTTAGCGTTTATTAACAAGGGGTTTGAGTTTAAGAACCGTGAGGTTATGCTACAACTGTACGGGACCTTGGTGAGACCACATTTGGAATATTGTGTGCAGTTCTGGTCACCTCACTAGAGGAAGGACGTGGAAGCATTGGAAAGAGTGCAAAGGAGATTTACCAGGATGCTGCCTGGTTTGGGGGGGGAGGTCTTATGAGGAAAGATTGAGGGAGTTAGGGCTTTTCTCTTTAGAGCGGAGGAGGATGAGAGGCGACTTAATAGAGGTTTATAAGATGATGAGGGGGATAGATAGAGTGGATGTTCAGAGACTATTTCCTCGGGTGGAGGTAGCTGTTACAAGGGGGCATAACTATAAGGTGCATGGGGGGAGATATAGAAGGGATGTCCGAGGTAGATTCTTTACTCAGAGAGTGGTTGGGGTGTGGAATGGACTGCCTGCTGTGATAGTGGAGTCGGACACTTTGGGAACTTTCAAGCGGTTATTGGATAAGCACATAGAAACATAGAAACATAGAAACATAGAATCTAGGAGCAGGAGTAGGCCATTCGGCCCGTCGAGCCTGCTCCGCCATTCAATACGATCATGGCTGATCATCCAAATCCAGTACCCTGTCCCTGCTTTAATCCCCACAGTACACATATCCCACCCTACCCCCGTAACCCCACGTATTTAATTCCCCCTAACATATCCCATCCTATCCCCATAACCCCACATATTTAATCCCCCCTAACATATCCCATCCTATCCCCATAACCCCACATATTTAATCCCCGCTAACACTAAGGGTCAATTTATCATAGCCAAATCAACCTAACCCACACATTTTTGGACTGTGGGAGGAAACCGGAGCACCCGGAGGAAACCCACGCAGACACGGGGAGAATGTGCAAACTCCACACAGACAGTCACCCGAGGTCAGATTCGAACCCGGGTCTCTGGCGCTGTGAGGCACCAGTGCTAACCACTAGGCCACATGGAGCACACCAGAATGATAGGGAGTGGGATAGCTTGATCTTGGTTTCAGACAATGCTCAGCACAACATCGAGGGCTGAAGGGCCTGTACTGTGCTGTACTGTTCTATGTTCTATGTTCTATAAGTGTTACAATCTTGAATGGTTACCAGTTGAGGAATTGATTTAGCAAATCTGAGATCCAGTAAAAGGTAGAACTCCTTCATCTTTCTGGGAAGGACAAGATTAGATTCCTGCTCTTGTCTGCTCAGTATAGACTCTGTGGTTGCTCTCAATGCTGGTATCTTGCCTCTCTCAATAAACAATGCCTCGATCACGTGTTAAGTGGTCCAATCAATCACGCTGTGAAGTTTGAGAGTTTATCTATGAAGACTATAGCCCTCTTTACTGATAGATCCCAAGACTAATACATCTCAAATGATTCGTTCCCAAGCTGCTCCAGACTGTTACATGCCACAGAGTCAATGGTAGATGGCAGGTGTTTAGACTTAAATCAACCTGAAATTCCTAAATAGGCTGCTTAGACAAAAATCCCGAAATGTGACAACAGGTAATCCTCAAATTTGCTCCTAATGATTCCAGTCACTAATGTAAGGTTGCTGTAGTTACCTAGTTTTATTATGTTGGTTGTTGTCTTCAGTCCCCGCCACAAAATCCGTTCCCTCGCCACTGACTCCATCCGTCTCCCTGACAACTGTCTGAGGCTGAACCAGACTGTTCGCAATCTTGGTGTTATATTTGACCCCAAGATGAGCTTCCGACCACATATCCACGCCATCACTAAGACCGCCTATTTCCACCTCCGTACATCGCCCAACTCCGCCCCTGCCTCAGCTCATCTGCTGCTGAAACCCTCAACCATGCTATTGTTACCTCGAGACTTGACTATTCCAACGCACTCCTGGCTGGCCTCCCTAGTTTTATCCTCCATAAACTTGAGGTCATCCAAACTCTGCTGCCTGTGTCCTAACTCTCACCAAGTCCCGTTCACCCGTCACCCCTGTGCTCGCATTGGCTGCCGGTTAAGCAACGCCTCGATTTTAAATTCTCATCCTTGTTTTCAAATCCCTCCATGGCCTCGCCCCTCCCTATCTCTAATCTTCTCCAGCCCCACAACCCGCCCCCCCCCCACCCCCCGCTCCCGCCCCCCCCCCCCCCCCGCCCCCGCCCCCCCGCCCCGCCCCCCCCCGCCCCCCCCCCGCCCCGCCCCCCCCACCCCCCGCCCGCCCCCGCCCGCCCGCCCCCGCCCCCCCCCCCGCCCCCCCCCCGCCCACCCCCCGCTCCCCGCCCCCCCCCGCCCCGCCCCCCCCGCCCCCGCCCCCCCCCGCCCCCCCCCGCTCCCGCCCCCCCCCGCCCCCGCTCCCCCCCGCCCCCCCCCCGCCCACCCCCCGCTCCCGCCCCCCCCGCCCCCCCCCCGCCCCCGCCCCCCCCCGCTCCCCGCCCCCCCCCCCCCCCGCTCCCCCCCGCCCCCGCTCCCCCCCGCCCCCCCCCCCGCTCCACCCCCCCGCCCCCCCCCCCCGCCCCCGCTCCCCCCCGCTCCCCCCCCCCCCCGCCCCCCCCCCCCGCCCCCCCCCGAGATATCTGCGCTCCTCCAATTTTGGCTTCTTGAGCTCCCTTGATTTTAAGCCAGAGTGCCAGCGACCCAGGATGGGTTTGTGGGGTCGGGAGGAACTCACCTTTAGGGTCCTCTTTGTCCAGGCCTCCAGCTGCTACTGGTCGTAATGTGAACGGCAGAAGTTCCGATCAGTTCAGTCCAAACATGGCAATCCGGTGAACATTGTCGCAGACATGGCAATGGCAGCAATGGGGCAGGAGGTAATTGGCCATCATTTTCAGGACACTTTCACCTCCACCCCCCAGACCATTTCCCCCAGGTGGAGAGGGCTGAAAATTCATCACACTATGAAACTCATTTACAGACATCTGGCAACCTCTGTGTAACTCACTCCCAACCCTCTATTACCTTCCTTATACTGGGCAGGATGGGGCTCCATGGCACCACTGTCCCTCCTGTCAATCATCTAAGTCACACTTTAGTGTTTTCTGACCAACATTGACAAATCTGCGTCCGCTGAGGCTGACCTGAAAGAACGGCAGCCACTGCTTCCCAAGGTTAGGCAATACAGACAGGTCTGTACTGAGGGTAGGTGCGGCCTTCATTCCATTGCAATGCTTCACAGCGCGTTGAGACAAGCAAGCTACACATTCCTCTTTAGCAGTATGTGTGAAAGCATCCTCCGGAGTCTCAGCTGCAAGAGGCATCTGGGCTCAACAATCATAGAAAGAAAGTTACAGCACGGAACGAGGTCATTTGGGCCCATCGTATCTGCGCCGGCCAACAAAGAGCTATCCAGCCTAATCCCACTTCCCAGCTCTTGGTCCGTAGCCCCGCAGGTTACAGCATCCCAAGTGCACATCCAAGTACTTTTTAAATGTGGTTAGGGTTCCTGCCTCTACCACCCTTTCAGGCAGTGAGTTCCAGACCCCCACAACCCTCTGGGTGAAGAAATTTCCCCTCAAATCCTCTCTAAACCTTCCACCAATTACTTTAAATCTGTGCCCCCTGGTTTTTGACCCCTCTGCTAAGGGAAATAGGTCCTTTCTATCCACTTTATCTATGCCCCTCATAATTTTATACACCTCAATAAGGTCTCCCCTCAGCCTCCTCTGTTCCAAGGAAAACAGACCCAGCCTATCCAATCTTTCCTCATAGCTAAGATTCTCTACTCCCGGCAACATCCTTGTAAATCTCCTCTGTACCCTCTCTAGTGCAATCTCATCTTTCATGTAATGTGGTGACCAGAACTGCACGCAGTACTCTAGCTGAGGCCTAAGTAGTGTTTTATACAGTTGAAGCATAACCCCCCTGCCCTTGTATTCTATGCCACGGCTAATAAAGGCAAGCATTCCGTATGCCTTCTTAACCACCTTATCTACCTGGCCTGCTACCTTCAGGGATCTGTGGACATGCACTCCAAGGTCCCTTTGTTCCTCTACACTACTCAGTATCCTACCATGTAATGTGTATTCCCTTTTCTTGTTAGCCCTCCCCAAATGCATTACCTCACACTTCTCCGGATTGAATTCCATTTGGCACTGTTCTGCCCACCTGACCAATTTATTGATATCTTCCTGCAGTCTACAGCTTCCTTCTTCAGTATCAACCACACAGCCGATTTTAGTATCATCTGCAAACTTCTTAATCATACCCCCTATATTCAAGTCTAGATCATTGATATCTACCACAAAAAGCAAGGGACCTAGTACTGAGCCCTGCAGAACCCCACTGGAAACAGCCTTCCAGTCACAAAAACACCCATCAACCATTACCCTCTGCATCCTGTCTCCGAGCCAGTTTTGAATCCAACTTGACACTTTGCCCTGGATCCCATGGGCTTTTAACTTCGTGACCAGTCTGCCATGTGGAACCTTATCAAAAGTCTTGCTAAAGTCCATATACATTACATCAAACGCACTACCCTCATCTACCCTCCTTGTTACCTCCTCAAAAAATTCAATCAAGTTTGTCAGACACGACCTTCCCTTAACAAATCCGTGCTGACTATCCTTGATTAATCCGTGTCTTTCTAAATGAAGATTTATCCTGTTCTTCAGAATTATTTCCAATAATTTTCCCACCACCGAGGTTAGGCTGACTGGCCTGTAATTACTCAGTCTATCCTTTTCTCCCTTTTTAAACAAGGGTACCACATTAGCAGTCCTCCAGTCCTCTGGCACCACACCTGAAGCCAGAGAGGATTGAAAAATGATGGTCAGGGCCTCTGCTATTTCCTCTTTTGCTTTGCTTAACAGCCTGGGATGCATTTCATCCGGGCCTGGGGATTTATCCACTTTTAAAGCTGCTAAACCCCTTAATACTTCCTCTCTCACTATATTTATTTCATCTAATATTTCACACTCTTCCTCCCCGATAGCAATGTCTGCTTCGCCCCTCTCCTTTGTGAAAACAGACGCAAAGTATTCATTAAGAACCCTACCGACGTTTCCCGCCTCCACACACAGATTACTCTCATGATCTCTAATAGGCCCTACCCTTTCTTTAGTTATCCTCTTACTCTTAATATATTTATAAAACATCTTTGAGTTTTCCTTGATTTTACTTGCCAAGAATTTTTCATGCTCAATCCAGAAGAGGCTATAGATTGGACCAAGCCTCCTGTGAGAAGCCACAAGATCCAGGAGCCTTGTTTACAGACCACGTGTGATGATTCACCCGAATTATCAACATGCATTAGATAAGAGAGTATAATTCAACACCAGACAGGACTGCGCATACAACTCGTGATCGCCCAGTGTCAGTTCCTGTATACAAAGGGATAAATCAGATACCCCGGACCACCACCAAGGACTTGCTACAGCCAGTGGGTATTAGCAACATAGGAACAGGAGGAGGCCATTCAGCCCCTCGAGCCTGTTCCACCATTCAATGAGATCCTGGCTAATCGGTGATCTAACTCCACATACCCGCCTTTGCCTCATATCCCTTAACACCTCAATACAACGTCAAATACTTTGGGCTTATAATTAAATCGCTTTGACACTCCTCACAGTGGATACAAAATCACGGGCAAATGCCCCCTATTTTGCATCCAGTGATCTTCTGATTCGCGTTGGTTCTGTCGAGACCGCCCCCAGTCAGTGCAAGCTTTTGTAAAATTTGCACGTACCATAGACACTGCGTAAAAGGGAACAATTCACTCCTATACAGTGTCACACTTGTGACCACTACACATGATTCCACCTACTTGCAGGTAGTGTCATCAAACACGCCCAGGGCAGGTACAACAACAACAACTTGTATTGATATAGTGCCTTCAACGTAGTAAAACGTCCCAGGGTGCTTCACAGGAGTATTTTAAGACAAAACAATTTGACACCGAGCCACATAAGGATAAATTAGGGCAGGTGACCAAAAGCTTGGTCAAAGAGGTAGGTTTTAAAGAGCGTCTTAAAGGAGGAGAGAGAGGTAGAGAGGCGGAGAGGTTTAGGCAGGGAATTCCAGAGCTTAGGGCCCAGACAACAGAAGGCGCGGCCACCAAAGGTTGAGCGATTATAATCAGGGATGCTCAAGAGGGCAGAATTAGAGGAGCGCAGATATCTCGGGGGGTTGTGGGGCTGAAGGAGATTACCGAGAGAGGAAGGGGGCGAGGCCATCAAGGGATTTGAAATCAAGGATGAAAATTTTGAAATCGAGGCGCTGCTTAACTCGAGGGGCTGAATGGCACTTCCCCTTTTCCCAATCTATTGCCGTTCAGATAATAATCTGTCTTCCTTTATTGGCCTTCAATCCCGTCAATTTCCCCAACACCATTTCCCTACAAATACTGATTTCATTCAACAGGAGGAGGCCAGTCAGCCCCTCGAGCCTGTTACACAGGAACAGGAGGAGTTCACTCAGCCCCTCGAGCCTGTTACAGAGGAACAGGAGGAGGTCACTCAGCCCCTCGAGCCTGTTACAGAGGAACAGGAGGAGGCCATACAGCCCCTCGAGCCTGTTACACAGGAACAGCAGGAGGCCATTCAGCCCCTCGAGCCTATTACACAGGAACAGCAGGAGGCCATTCAGCCTCTCGAGCCTGTTACACAGGAACAGGAGGAGGCCCATTCAGCCCCTCGAGCCTGTTACACAGGAACAGCAGGAGGCCATTCAGCCTCTCGAGCCTGTTACACAGGAACAGGAGGAGGCCATTCAGCCCCTCGAGCCTGTTACACAGGAACAGCAGGAGGCCATTCAGCCCCTCGAGCCTGTTACACAGGAACAGGAGGAGGCCCATTCAGCCCCTCGAGCCTGTTACACAGGAACAGCAGGAGGCCATTCAGCCTCTCGAGCCTGTTACACAGGAACAGGAGGAGGCCATTCAGCCCCTCGAGCCTGTTACACAGGAACAGCAGGAGGCCATTCAGCCCCTCGAGCCTGTTACACAGGAACAGGAGGAGGCCATTCAGCCCCTCGAGCCTGTTACACAGGAACAGGAGGAGGCCATTCAGCCCCTCGAGCCTGTTACACAGGAACAGCAGGAGGCCATTCAGCCCCTCGAGCCTGTTACACAGGAACAGCAGGAGGCCATTCAGCCCCTCGAGCCTGTTACACAGGAACAGCAGGAGGCCATTCAGCCTCTCGAGCCTGTTACACAGGAACAGCAGGAGGCCATTCAGCCCCTCGAGCCTGTTACACAGGAACAGCAGGAGGCCATTCAGCCCCTCGAGCCTGTTACACAGGAACAGCAGGAGGCCATTCAGCCCCTCGAGCCTGTTACACAGGAACAGGAGGAGGCCATTCAGCCCCTCGAGCCTCTTACACAGGAACAGGAGGAGGCCATTCAGCCCCCTCGAGACTGTTACACAGGAACAGGAGGAGGCCATTCAGCCCCTCGAGCCTGTTACACAGGAACAGGAGGAGGCCATTCAGCCCCTCGAGCCTGCTCCGCCATTCAATAAGATCATGGCTGGTATTCGACCTCAACTCCACTTTCCCCCCCGATCCCCATATCCCTTAATTCCCTTTGTGTCCTGAAATCTATCAATCTGAGCCTTGAATATACTCAGCGACTGAGCATCCAGAGCCACGGTCCTTTTGAAGGACTGTGATAAAGATGTTGCATTGCCCCAGGTCAGGTTTAGTGCTCTTGCTCGCGAGTAGCTCAGGTCGCAGTGTGTTGTACACTCAGGCTTGACAGAGGAAATAGAAAGCTCTCCTCCTGTACATGCACCACTGAAAAAATCAGAAATAAAGGTTATCCATTGTCCTCGCCAGGATAAATTCGGTTTCTTAAATTAGAATTAAAAGGAATTAGATTTTATTGAACTTGTTTGCATTGCGGAGGGGGGTGGGTGGGGGGGGGGGGCAAACATTAAGTGAGACACATTGTAGGCTATTGAAATGCCGAGTGGCGGATTATAAAGGTAGCAAGGCTATTTAGTGTGGTCAGAACATGAAACTACCAAACCACAAGCAGGAATAGAGATTAAAACACTTGAAACGCATTTTAAACCCCTCGATCAGGTCTCTCAATGCTCTTTTCCCCAATGATAAAGTTGGAGATCGGTGAGTGTCTCTTCAAAACATCATCCCAAGTCCTTGGACCATCCTTATTACTTTATCATCTTATTACTTGAAGAGTCCTTATTACTTGAGCAGCCCACACTGTCTTTCTGCAATAAATCAAGGTCCTTTTGAAGGTGACTGTTGACAACTGCACACCAGGAAAAAACCTGCTCTGTTTCACCGGAATTAAAAAAGGGTTAAATTATGAGGACAGGTTCCATAAACTGGGTTTGTATTCCTTGAGTTCAGAAGGTTGGGCGTTGATCTAATAGAGGTGTATAAAATGCTGAAAAGATTGAGTAGGGTAGATATGGAGGCTCGAGTGGAGCATAAACACCGGCATGGACTGGTTGGGTCGAATGGCCTGTTTCTGTGCTGTATAGCCTGTGTAATCCTATATAAGATATGGAGAAACTATTTCCTCTGGTAGGAGGAGTCCAAAACAAGGGGGCTGAACCTTAAAATTAGAGCCAGGCCGTTCAGGGGTGATGTCAGGAAGACTTCACACAAAGGGTAGTGGAAATCTGGAACTCTCTCCCTAAAAGGGCTGGAGGTCGACTGGAGGTTTCAAGTCTTCGATCAATAGATATTTGTTCGGTAAGGGTATCAAGGGATATGGAGCAAAGGCGATCAAAGAGAGATTCAACAATCCGAACTTTACCGTTAGAGAAAAGAACATTGACAAACCTGATCGAGACGTTTCAAACCTCTTTCATCTTTTACTCCCCAGCTTGTGGCCTGTTAGTTTCCTGTTTGTACGCTCGAGTTCTGTTTTCCCAGTACAGAGCAAATGGAGTTCAGATATAGATCGGGCATGATCTAATGGAATGGCGGAACAGGCTCGAGGGGCTGAATGGCCTACTCCTCTTCCTATGGTTACTGTGTGTTCCAATATCAAATATGTTTTCTCCAGTCAACATTTCTCGGAAAATTGTAAACGAATTCTAAAGGAACCCAATTCACTGCGCTCCTGATCTTCGGCCCCCCAGTATGTGGGGGGAAGGAAAGTCAGAGGACCTTCCTTTTTTTTTATTCGTTCCTGGGATGTGGGCGTCACTGCCAAGGCCAGCATTTATTGCCCATCCCTAATTGCCCTTGAGAAGGTGGTGGTGAGCCGCCTTCTTGAACCGCTGCAGTCCGTGTGGTGAAGGTGCTCCCACAGTGCTGGTAGGGAGGGAGTTCCAGGATTTTGACCCAGCGACGATGAAAGATCAGCGATATATTTCCAAGTCAGGATGGTGTGTGACTTGGAGGGGAACTTGTAGGTGGTGGTGTTCCCATGCATCTGCTGCCCTTGTCCTTCTAGGTGGAAGAGATTGCGGGTTTGGGAGGTGCTGCCGAAGAAGCCTTGGCGAGTTGCTGCAGTGCATCTTGTAGATGGTACACACTGCAGCCACGATTGGCCGGTGGTGGAGGGAGTGAATGTTTAGGGTGGTGGATGAGGTGCCAATCAAGCGGGCTGCTTTGTCTTGGATGGTGTCGAGCTTTTTGAGTGTTGTTGGAGCTGCACTCATCCAGGCAAGTGGAGAGTATTCCATCACACTCCTTACTTGTGCCTTGTAGATGGTGGAAAGGCTTTAGGGGGTCAGGAGGTGAGACACTCGCCACAGAATACCCAGTCTCTGACCTGCTCTTGTTGCCACAGTATTTATGTGGCTGGTCCAGTTAAGTTTCTGGTCAATGGTGACCCCCCAGGATGTTGATGGTGGGGGATTCGGCGATGGTAATGCTGTTGAATGTCAAGGGGCGGTGATTAGACTCTCGCTTGTTGGAGATAGTCATTGCCTGCCACTTGTGTGGCGTGAATGTTACCTGCCACTTATCAGCCCAAGCCTGAACGTCGTCCAGGTCTTGTTGCATGCGGGCATGGACTGCTTCATTATCTGAGGAGTTGGGAATGGCGCTGAACACTGTGCAGTCATCAGCGGGTCTGCTCCAGGGCTGGCCTAAACAGCCACCCAGCGGTCTAAGGTGTGTGGGATCCATGCGGGGGGTGGATGGGGGGTTAAATCGCTCGGGCTGCCTATCGCTCTTCTGCGGTCTTGTCCGCACCCGGGTGGCCATGGAGAGGGAGCAGGCACTCCGAGTGTACCAGTACGCTCATTGCCTTCCGCAACTGGTGGGTACGGCAGGGCGTAAACTGTATAATTGATCATGACAATCCTGATATAGTTTTATTTGAAGCTTCTTTTAGTTTGATTGGACCTTGTGTAAGCCTGTTCTGGTAGTGGTGCCCTGTCAGATTGAGGGGGCACTTGTGATGCTGACTTCTGTCCTGGTAACACTCTGGTCCCCAGTGCCACCCTTTCTGGTCTAATCAAGACAGGAACCCAATTCTAAATGAACCGATTTCACAAAGAAGGTGATTACAACTTCACTAAATGTAGTGCCCAGAGGAGATCTTCAAGAGCCATTCGTGTTACCGCTACACACAGCAATGCTACGCCCAGCGTTCCAAGTGTGGGGGAATGATTCCCTGTGTGCTATCTGCCGTGAAACTGGAAACCAGTTTAGAATGAATGGGTTCAGGAATTTGTCACACACCGTGAGAGAGAAATCCTCCAGCCAATGATCAGTACAACATAAGATACTTTTGACTTATAATCAAATCGCTTTGGCACTCCTCACAGTAATTGGTTAGCCTGAAAACAATCTGGGAGGACTACAGGTTTCACAGATGAAGGAACAGATTTGAATATTTATAAATACTCATGGTCTCCTGTGGGATTGTCCATGGGAAGTCAGGTGCTGCACTGTTTTATACAAACTGGAGTGTTATACAATGTAATGCACATTGTATGATTACACGAAGGTGGATCTATGTCCCTTTATGGTCACAAGATCTAATTACATAGAATTACATCGAATATACAGCACAGAAACAGGCTATTCGGCCCAACCAGTCCATACCGGCGTTTATGCTCCACTCGAGCCTCCTCCCGTCTTTCCTCATCTAAATCTATCAGCATAACCCTCTGTTCCCTTCTCCCTCATATGCTTGTCCAGCCTCCCCTTAAATGCATCGATACTATTCGCCTCAACCACTCCCTGTGGTAGCAAGTTCCACATTCTCACCACTCTCTTATTTTAATTATTTCTTAGTAACTAAAACTCAGGTCAAATGTTTAGTGAAGGACTTTGTAACTTGAATTGCTGTTTACTCAGGGAGCTCTGCCGATTGGAAATGGTCCGTGTCATACTGCGGCTCGGAAGACCTCACTTTTCAGGATGAGTTTGCCTTTACAACAGGGTGTGGCATCAGTGGCAAGTGGCACTGGATGTGCTAACTGTGTTGGTTTTAATTTATTAAAAATATTTTGATATGAACATATTTCAAAAGACGCCAAAGATATTTCATATGTCCGCCTGTTCTTTGCAACTTCCTGCGCCCATTTCCCCATGATGCAACTTGAGTCAGTGCCTAGCAACCAGTCTTGTGCTTACACCCGTCTCCGACAGACATGCTCATTCTCTCTTGATAAAATGTATTTTGCAAATGTTTTTTCAGGTACTTTTTTGTTATCGGAATCACCTGCAACGGCTTCTCTTCCTGCTCCCGCACCGTTACCTCTGGAGTCCCCCAAGGATCTATCCTCGGCCCCCTCCTATTTCTCATCTACATGTTGCCCCTCGGCGACATCATCCGAAAACACAGCGTCAGTTTCCACATGTACGCTGACGACACCCAGCTCTACCTCAGCACCACCTCTCTCGGCCCCTCCACGGTCTCTAAATTGTCAGACTGCTCGTCCGACATACAGTTCTGGATGAGCAGAAATTTCCTCCAATTAAACATTGGGAACACCGAAGCCATTGGGGGAAAAATTCGGTTGGTTTGCGCCTCCCGTCAGCGCCTTAAGAGGGCGCTAATGGGGAGCAAAGCAACTAGCGTCCGGGCACGGCGATGTTTGCGCCACTCGTGAAATTGACCAGACATTTTGTGGCGGTGCTAAACACTACCGCCACGATCTCCTGCGCCGGCCGATCGTGACATCAGTCGAGTGCGCAACGCCCCGGTGCGGATATTGAGTGGCGCCCCCTGCCTTACCGCCTGCAACGACAGGTTGAGGGGAGTGTTTTGCAGTCAGGAAGGGACTGGGGGAGCACTATTTAAAGGTGACCGCTTCCTGCCTTTTTTTCGGCGACATTTTTGCACCACGCATTCTGAGTGAGAGAGAGAGACTTCTGGAGATATTCAACGCTGTGTTGAGGAGTTTTGAGTACTGAGCAGCACTTTGCAGGTTCATTTTGATTTGCTCTTCCTTGCATCGTTTTAGAAGAGACTATGGGGGCTGCACTCTGACATCTTTCCCTGGGCCTCTCCATTGTTCTTTCCAGCAGATTTGATGTACAGGACTCCCCAGGCCGAGATTCAAGGCTGCAATGAGCAGGATGTGGATGGAGAGCAAGATCGACCCTCCCCTTTAAGAACTGGCCGGCGCCAGTGTGTCTGTGTTCCATTGCTGACTGACATCACATGAGCTTCGCCAGCGCTCTGAGGTAGCGCCTCGCTCCTCGGCGTTAGCACCTTAAGAGAGGTGTGTAGCGCCTGATTTAGCGCTCCAATCACCTCCAGGGGCGATAGAAGCCAAGTTTGCAGTCGGAGGTGATAATTAGCGCCAGGCGCTAATCTTTGCGCCCGGACAATAATTGCGCCCCAAACGGGGCGATACCGAATTTCTCCCCCATTGTCTTCAGCCTGGCCACAAACTCCGTTACCTACCCACCGACTCCATCCCTCTCCCTAACATCTGTCTGAGGCTGAACCACACTATTCGTAACCTTGGTGTCATATTTGACCCTGAAATGAGCTTCCAACCACATATCTGCAGCATAACAAAGACCGCCTCCATAACATCGCCCGTCTCCGCCTCTGCCTCAACCTCTGCTGTTGAAACCCTCATCCATGCCTTTGTTACCTCGAGACTATACTATTCCAACGCACTCCTGCCCAGCCTCCCACATTCTACCCTACGTAAACTTGAGCTCATCCAAAGCTACCTCTTTGACTAAGCTTTTGGACACCTGCCCTAATGTTTTTTTATTCGTTCCTGGGAAGTGGGCGTCACTGGCAAGGCCAGCATTTATTGCCCATCCTCAATTGCCCTTGAGAAGATGATGACAGCTGAGTGTCTCGCTGGGCCATTTCAGAGGGCAGTTAACAGTCAACCACACTGGGGGTCTGTGGGTCTGGAGTCACATATAGGCCAGACCGGGTAAGGACGGCAAATTTCCTTCCCTAAAGGACATTAGTGAACCAGATGGGATTTTACGACAATCCGATAGTTTCATGGTCACCATTACTGATTCTAGCTTTTTATTCCAGATTTATTGAATTAACTGAATTGAAATTCCCCAGCTGCCGTGGTGGGATTTGAACTCACATCTCTGGATCATTAGTCCAGGCCTCTGGATTACTAGCCCAGTGACATCACCACTACGCTACCATTCTCATAATATCTCCTTATGTGGCTCGGTGTCAAATTGTGTTTGATAATCGCTCCTGTGCAGCGCCTTGGGACATGTTGCTACGTTAAAGCCGCTATCTAAATACAAGTACAGGAAACTCTTTATTAACCGGCACCGACGGGACCGGCGTGGTGCCGGTTAATCAAAAAGTCCGGATAACGGAGAGTTATATCTCCCAACGTACGAGAGCCCCGTACACACTGACATGCGCCTGCATTCGGAGCTCCGTCTCCCCGGGGACCGCCAGCTGACCATCTGTCGTGTCCGCTGCCTACCCGGGCTGCACATTCCCCTCCCAATCTACACGCTCCGATACAAGGCAAACGCCTCGGGGTCTTTTTTAAAGTTATTTTTAAAGGAGAGATGAAGGAAAACCCCGGTTACCTACTCAAGAATTTTGCCGGTTAAGAGAGATTTCCGGTTATTTGGGTGCCGGTTAAAAGAGAGTTTCCTGTAGTTGTTGTTGAATATGGCCAATGCTGACAAGGCCTGATTAATCGCCCATGCCTGGTTTCCCTGCGTACTTGCCTCAAAATGAGGTCAAAGCTCCGAGGTTCCGAAGTGGAGGAAACTCTCGGCTGGTGGCAGGAGCTTCCCGCTCAGAATGAAGACAAATCCGATGTGAAGCCATTCTCCGGCTCAGTGAGTGGAACTCCTGTCTCCCAGTTAGGAGGCTGTGGATTCCCCACTCCAGGATCCGATCACATCATCTAAGCTGACATTTCAGTGCAGTGCTGAGGGAATGTTTGCATTTTAGGCAGTGCTGTCCTTTGGATGAGATGTTCAACCCAGGCTACATCTGCCTGTTTAGTTGGAGCTAAAGATGTCACAGATATAAACTAACTGGCAAAAGAACTAGAGGGGGAACAGATCCCACCGATCGCAATTTTAGCCTGTTGTCCTGGGCAGGCAGCAAGGACACCCGCTCAAAGCCGGCGGGGTCCTTCTTTGCGTCATTGGGACCCGACTGAAATTTTAGCTCAGGCCTGGTGGGAAAACGGCTGTGATTCTCATACCAGCTCAACCCGGGACACAAGAGGATCAGCTCCAGAACAGGCTGAAAAAGGTCAGTGATTTTCCCTCCTCTGTGGGGCCAGGAGAAGCAGGAATGCTACTACAAACGCCACAAGGACAGTTTCGGCCCCTTCTGCTGTGGAGTGCCCCCTTTCCCTCTCGCGAGACCCTCCCAGACCCCTCTTCCTCACACCTGCCTGCGTGCTGGCAGACAGCCGTGGGCCCACCCCCACCCCCCAACCCGGCAACCTGCTTCCCGCCTATGCCGGGTGGGAAGTTCACGGCGACATGTTAATGAGACCTGAGAGTTAACATACCTGGGCCTGATTTCTGCAGCAGTGGGTGACTCTCCAACCCACCTCACCCAGCACCCACCCAAAACCCACCCCGAGTTCAAATCTGGACCAGTCACTGCGCTTCAAAGTAAATGAATTGAATGTGAAGCACTTTGTGATTTTCTGTGATATGATAAGCCACTGTACACCACTTTACACCGATACAAGTTCTCTCATTCTTCCTTCTGGGGCCAGCTTTGTGCAGCACTAGCAGAGGTCGACGCGTTTTCTGCCCACAAACTCTTTCACACAACCACCACTGATCTCTGGCCTAAAGAAAATCAGGTCAGAAGGGAAGAAAATAATTTTAACGAAGGGTTGGGCCTTTCATTTTTGCTGCCCTTACATCTGTGGATCCATTTCTTCTGTCACACCATTCACTCCAGTGGCAAGATTCTGACATGGCAATCTCGGACACGAAGAGAGACTCAAGTCATGGGAGCAAGACCAAAGGTTAAATATGGATATCTGCTAAATGCCCCAATCTCTTCTAACCTGACTCTATTTCTCTCTAACTCCAGGTGTGTTGAGCATCCCAGGGCTGATTGATAGTTCTACTTCTTTCCTACATTACAACAGTGACTAGACTTCACAAAGACTTCATTGGCTGTAAAACGCTTTGGAAAGTTCAGAGGTTGAGAAAGGCGCTATAGAAAGTCAAGTCTTTCTTTCCTTGCGTGCATGGGGTAGATGCTCCTCTGTCCCACGTGGGAGTAACGTATTGCCAGGTTGGACCCATCAGGGGGAATGTTGTGCAGAGAGGATTGAACGCTCCTGAGAGAGTCTGCCTGATTTCATAGAATCATAGAATGGTTACAGCACAAAAGGAGGCCATTCGGCCCGTCGAGCCCGTGACGGCTCTCTGCAAGAGCACCTCAGCTAGTCCCACTCCCCCATGGATTGGAGGGTAGCTAATGTAACCCCACTATTTAAAAAATGTGGTAGAGAAAAAACGGGGAATTATAGACCGGTAAGCCTGACATCGGTAGTGGGCAAAATGCTAGAGTTCATTATAAAAGATGTAATAGCAGAGCACTTGGAAAACAGTGACAGGATCGGACAAAATCAACATGGATTTACAAAAGGTAAATCATGCCTGACTAATCTACTGGAATTTTTTGAGGATGTAACTGGTAGAATAGATAAGGGAGAACCAGTGGATGTGGAGTATTTGGACTTTCAGAAGGCTTTCGATAAGGTCCCGCATAAGAGATGAGCGTGCAAAGTTAAAGCACATGGGATTGGGGGTAAGGTACTGATTGGATAGAGAACTGGTTGGCAGACAGGAAGCAAAGAGTTGGAATAAACGGGTCTTTTTCCGAGTGGCAGGCAGTGACTAGCGGGGTACCGCAGGGATCGGTGCTAGGACCCCAACTATTCACAATATATATTAAATGATCTAGACGAGGGAACTAGATGTAATATCTCTAAGTTTGCAGACGACACAAAGCTGGGTGGGCGTGTGTGCTGTGAGGAGGATGCAGAGAAACTCCAGTATGATTTGGACAGGTTGGGTGATTGGGCAGATGCATGGCAAATGCAGTATAATGTGGATAAATGCGAGGTTATCCACTTTGGTGGCAAAAAGAGGAAGACAGATTATTATCTGAACGGCAATAGATTGGGAAAAGGGGAAGTGCAACGAGATCTGGGAGTCATTGTGCACCAGTCGCTGAAGGTAAGCATGCAGGTGCAGCAGGCGGTTAAGAAGGCAAATGGTATGTTGGCCTTCATAGCGAGAGGGTTTGAGTACAGGAACAAGGATGTCTTGCTGCAGTTGTACAGGGCCTTGGTGAGACCACACCTTGAGTATTGTGTGCAGTTTTGGTCGCCTTATCTGAGGAAGGATGTTCTTGCCATGGAGGGAGTGCAGTGAAGATTTACCAGACTGATACCTGGAATGGCAGGAATGATGTATGAAGAGAGATTGGGTAATCCCCTTCCTGCCTCCAGGAGACGGGACCCAGCGCGGGTCAGGTACCCGCCTCCTGGGAAGATGGCACGGAGGCGGGTTGGGGGCGGGATGGGTACCCGCCCCCAGATTCTGCCATTTTCCCGGCAGTCCCGCCTCCCCAGGGCTGGCAAAATCCAGCCCAAAGAGTCTGCAAAGGGATATAGATAGACTAAGTGAGTGGGCAGTAAGGTGGCAGATGGAGTATAATGTAAGGAAATGTGAGGTTATTCACTTTGGTAGGAAGAATAGAAAAACAGAATATTTTTTAAATGGTGAGAAACTTTCAAATGTTGGTGTTGAGAGAGATTTGGGTGTCCTGGTGCAAGAAACACAGAAAGCTGGCATGCAGGTACAGCAAGCAATAAGGAAGGCAAATGGCATGTTGGCATTTATTGCAAGGGGGTTGGAGTATTGGAGTAAGGAAGTCTTGCTACAATTGTACAGGGCCTTGGTGAGCCCACACCTGGAGTACTGTGCACAGTTTTGGTCTCCTTATCTAAGGAAGGATATACTTGCCTTGGAGGCGGTGCAACGAAGGTTCACTAGATTGATTCCTGGGATGAGAGGGCTGTCCTATGAGGAGAGATTGTGTAGAATGGGCCTATACTCTCTGGAGTTTAGAAGAATGAGAGGTGATCTCATTGAAACATACAAGATTCTGAAGGGGATTGACAGGGTAGATGCTGAGAGGTTGTTTCCCCTGGCTGGAGAGTCGAGAACTAGGGGGCATAGTCTCAGGATAAGGGGTAGGCCATTTAAGACTGAGATGAGGAGGAATTCCTTCACTCAGAGGGTAGTGAATCTTTGGAATTCTCCACCCAAAGGGGTTGTGAATGCTGAGTCTTTGATTATATTCAAGGTTGAGACATAGATTTTTGGACTCTAGGGGAATCAAGGGATATGGAGATCGAGCAGGAAAGTGGAGTTGAGGTCGATGATCAGCCATGATCTTATTGAATGGTGGAGCAGGCTCGAGGTGCCGTGTGGCGGAGCGGGCTCGAGGGGCCGTGGGGCGGAGCGGGCTCGAGGGGCCGTGGGGCGGAGCGGGCTCGAGGGGCCGTGGGGCGGAGCGGGCTCGAGGGGCCGTGGGGCGGAGCGGGCTCGAGGGGCCGTGGGGCGGAGCGGGCTCGAGGGGCCGTGGGGCGGAGCGGGCTCGAGGGGCCGTGTGGCCGACTCCTGCTCTTAGGTTCTTATGTTCTCTCTTTATGCTCACGTCGATTTTTTTTAAACTCAATTTAGTGAACGGAGGAAAATGCAATATACAATTACATCAACTTTGCAACCCAAACCTCAAATACAGCTCAGAAATCTGTCAAAGCTGGCTCCAGGGGATCTGTATACAGTATATTAAACAAGCTCAGAGCATCCTCAACACCGGTACTAATCCTTGTAAAACCACAACTCAGACTTTATCACAAGTCAGCAGAAACAAAGCCAAATCTCCACTGAGAGAAAATACAAACGACTGTTGTGGGAGGTGGAAATTTCACACCTCTGCAATAGGAAATGCCTTTCTTAAAGCTTGAGTTAAATATCATTTTAGGGGTGTGCGTGGGAGAAATACTAACTTCTAACCATGCCACACAAACCAAGCACTTCCAAATAAATCTTGATTAAGAACTTGCATTTCTGCAGCACCTTTCTCAACGTTCGAACGCTCCACAAATACTTTACAGCCAATGAAGTACTTTTGAAGTGTGGTCACTGTTGTAATGCAGGAAACGCAGCAGTCAATCTGTAAGATCCCACAAACAGCAATGAGATAAATGACCAGATAGTCTGTTTTAAATGTTGGTTGAGGGATAAATATTGGCCAGGACACCGGGGAGAACTCCCCTGCTCTTCTTCAAAATAGTGCCATGGGATCTTTTACATCCACCTGAGAGAGCAGACAAGGCGTCAGTTTAATGTCTTATCCGAAAGACGGCACCACCGACAATGCGGCGCTCCCTCTGTACTGACCCTCTGACAGTGCAGCGCTCCCTCAGTACTGCCTCCTCCAAAAGTGCAGCACTCCCTCAGTACTGCCCCTCCGACAGTGCGGCACTCCCTCAGTACTGCCCCTCCGACAGTGCGGCACTCCCTCAGTACTGCCCCTCCGACAGTGCGGCACTCCCTCAGTACTGCCCCTCCGACAATGCAGCGCTCCCTCAGTACTGCCTCCTCCAAAAGTGCAGCACTCCCTCAGTACTGCCCCTCCGACAGTGCGGCACTCCCTCAGTACTGCCCCTCCGACAGTGCGGCACTCCCTCAGTACTGCCCCTCCGACAGTGCGGCACTCCCTCAGTACTGCCCCTCCGACAGTGCAGCGCTCCCTTAGTACTGTCCCTCCGACAGTGCAGCGCTCCCTCAGTACTGCCCCTCCGACAGTGCGGCACTCCCTCAGTACTGACCTCCGACAGTGTGGCACTCCCTCAGTACTGCCCCTCCGACAGTGCAGCACTCCCTCAGTACTGACCTCCGACAGTGTGGCACTCCCTCAGTACTGCTCCTCCGACAGTGCGGCACTCCCTCAGTACTGCCCCTCGGACAGTGCTGCGCTCCCTCAGTACTACCCCTCCAACAGTGCGGCGCTCCCTCAGTACTGCCCCATCGACAGTGCAGTGCTCCCTCTGTACAGCCCCTCCGACAGTGCAGCACTCCCTCAGTAATGCCCCTCCGACAGTGCAGCGCTCCCTCAGTACTGCCCCTCTGTCAGTGCGGCGCTCCCTCAGTACTGCCCCTCCGACAGTGCGGCGCTCCCTCAGTACTGCCCCTCTGACAGTACGGCGCTCCCTCAGTACTGCACTAGAGTGTCAGCCTAGATTTTTGTGGTCAAGTCTCTGGAGTGGGAATTGAACCCACGACCTTCTTGACTCAGAGGTGAGAGTGCTGCCCACTGAGCCACGGCTGACACTGAGTGAGGTTTAAAGGGTTTGAATCTGACAAGTGCTTTCTCAAAGATTGTGGGTTTCGAAGTTGCACCGTAGGCTAGAAACTGCCAATAATGAGCATTAAATAGTGAATTTAGCGAGGAACGAAGATGCCTGATAATTGCATGATAAAAGGGTAGGTTGAGAATGAACTGTGCATTCATAGTGCTGAAGCTTGTCCTCCACTCAGACCCCTGCCCCACCCACCATCCAGAGAACCTCTCTCTTGTAGCCAAAGAATTCAACTCTGAGTTTGACAGGTTTTTTTTTTTTAAACGTGTGCCGAAGACGGTTTGTCTTTTCTGTATTGCTCTCTCACTCACATACAACTCCAACAAGTAGGTTCTTGGCAAGTTGATACTTTGTAAAAAAAAACGTGAATTATCACAGTTGCCTTTCTCAACTCTACTGAGCGAAGAACCTGTAAAAGCAGCTTTGCTGACCGCGATTCTAGCGAGACACACGGGCCTTGCGAACCTGTTGCTGTGACTCAGTGAACCACTCTGGTTTCTCCAAACCATATTTGGCACTCCATAGAATATAAAATACTCAACCGCTCTGACACAATGTATAAAACTTAACTTGCGTGAATTTAAAGAGCTACAAAGGACACCTTAGACACTTCTGAAGCTTGCCATCCACCCAGACCCCTGCCCAAGCCCCCCACCCACCATCCAGGGAAAGGGTCTACTCCAGTCGAGGAATCTGTGTTTGGCTTTTAGCTGAGCACCCGGTACAGCAAAGCATTCTCACTGTACGGGAAACATCCAGCGCCTGCCTTTGACTACGTCTTTCAGATGAGACGTTACACCGACGTCTGTCCTCTCAGGTGGACACAAAATATCCCACGGCACTATTTCGAAGAAGAGCAGGGGGGGAGTTCTCCCCAGTGTCCTGGCCAATATTTATCCCTCAATCAACATCACTAAAACCAGATTATCTGGTCATTTATTTCATAGCTATATGTGGGATCTTGCTGTGTGCAAATTGTTGTAATGTAGGAAACACGGCAGCCAGTGACTACACTTCAAAAATACTTCAGTGGCTGTAAAGCGCTTTGGGACGTCCTGCGGTTGTGAAAGGCGCTATACAAATGCAAGTTTTTCTTTTTACATGGCTGCATTGTGACGTTAATATCCCCACAGACAATGCTAACCAGTAACTCAAAAGGGAGAAAATTACAAGCGAGTTGTAAAAAGAAAGAATGAAAGGACTTGTGTTTCTCCAGCGCCTTTCACCACCTCAGGACGTCCCAAAGCGTTTCACAGCCAGTGAAGTACTTTTCAACTGTAGTCACTGTTGCAATGTAGGAAATGCAGCAGCCAATTTGCTGTTTTAGGTGTTAGCTGAGGGATAAAAGTTGGCAAGAACACTGGGAGAACTCCCCTGCTCTTCTTTGAAATAATGCCATGGGATCTTATCTGTCCACCTGAGGGGGCAGAAGGACCTCGGTTTAATGTCTCAAAGATGGCACCTACAACAGTGCAGCACTCCCTCAGTACTGCCCCTCCGACAGTGCAGCACTCCCTCAGTACTGCCCCTCCGACAGTGCAGCACTCCCTCAGTACTGCCCCTCCGACAGTGCAGCACTCCCTCAGTACTGCCCCTCCGACAGTGCAGCACTCCCTCAGTACTGCCCCTTCGACAGTGCAGCACTCCCTCAGTACTGCCCCTCCGACAGTACAACACTCCCTCATCACTGTCCCTCCAACAGTGCAGCGCTCCCTCAGTACTGCCCCTCCGACAGTGCAGCGCTCCCTCATCACTGTCCCTCCAACAGTGCGGCGCTCCCTCATCACTGTCCCTCCAACAGTGCGGCGCTCCCTCATCACTGTCCCTCCAACAGTGCAGCACTCCCTCATCATTGTCCCTCCAACAGTGCAGCACTCCCTCATCACTGTCCCTCCAACAGTGCAGCACTCCCTCATCACTGTCCCTCCAACAGTGCAGCACTCCCTCATCACTGTCCCTCCAACAGTGCAGCACTCCCTCAGTACTGCCCCTCCAACAGTGTGGCACTCCCTCAGTAATGCCCCTCCAACAGTGCAACCCTTCATCAGTACTGCCCCTCCGACAGTGCAGTGCTCCCTCAGTACTGCCCCTCCGACAGTGCGGCGCTCCCTCAGTAATGCCCCTCCGACAGTGCAGCAGTCCCTCAGTACTGCCCCTCCGACAGTGCAGCAGTCCCTCAGTACTGCCCCTCTGACAGTGCAGTGCTCCCTCAGTACTGCCCCTCCGACAGTGCAGTGCTCCCTCAGTACTGCCCCTCCGACAGTGCGACACTCCCTCAGTACTGCACCTCTGACAGTGCGGCGCTCCCTCAGTACTGCCCCTCCGACAGTACAACGCTCCCTCATCACTGTCCCTCCAACAGTGCAGCGCTCCCTCATCACTGTCCCTCCAACAGTGCAGCACTCCCTCAGTACTGCCCCTCCGACAGTGCAGCACTCCCTCATCACTGTCCCTCCAACAGTGCGGCGCTCCCTCATCACTGTCCCTCCAACAGTGCAGCACTCCCTCAGTACTGCCCCTCCAACAGTGCGGCACTCCCTCAGTAATGCCCCTCCAACAGTGCAGCACTCCCTCAGTAATGCCCCTCCGACAGTGCAGCGCTCCCTCAGTACTGTCCCTCCGACAGTGCAGCGCTCCCTCAGTACTGCCCCTCCAACAGTGCAGCACTCCCTCAGTAATGCCCCTCCGACAGTGCAGCACTCCCTCAGTACTGCCCCTCCGACAGTGCAGCACTCCCTCAGTACAGCCCCTCCGACAGTGCGACACTCCCTCAGTACTGCACCTCTGACAGTGCGGTGCTCCCTCAGTACTGCCCCTCCGACAGTGCAGCGCTCCCTCAGTACTGCCCCTCCGACAGTGCGACGCTCCCTCAGTACTGCCCCTCCGACAGTGCGACTCTCCCTCAGTACTGCCCCTCCGATAGTGCGGCGCTCCCTCAGTACTGCACTAGAGTGTCAGCCTAGATTTTTGTGGTCAAGTCTCTGGAGTGGGAATTGAACCCACGACCTTCTTGACTCAGAGGCGAGAGTGCTGCCCACTGAGCCACGGCTGTCACTGAGTGAGGTTTAAAGGGTTTGAATCTGACAAGTGCTTTCTCATAGATTGTGGGTTTCGAAGTTGCACCGTAGGCTAGAAACTGCCAATAATGAGCATTAAATAGTGAATTTAGCGAGGAACGAAGATGCCTGATAATTGCATGATAAAAGGGTAGGTTGAGAATGAACTGTGCATTCATAGTGCTGAAGCTTGTCCTCCACTCAGACCCCTGCCCCACCCACCATCCAGAGAACCTCTCTCTTGTAGCCAAAGAATTCAACTCTGAGTTTGACAGGTTTTTTTTTTTTAAACGTGTGCCGAAGACGGTTTGTCTTTTCTGTATTGCTCTCTCACTCACATACAACTCCAACAAGTAGGTTCTTGGCAAGTTGATACTTTGTAAAAAAAAACGTGAATTATCACAGTTGCCTTTCTCAACTCTACTGAGCGAAGAACCTGTAAAAGCAGCTTTGCTGACCGCGATTCTAGCGAGACACACGGGCCTTGCGAACCTGTTGCTGTGACTCAGTGAACCACTCTGGTTTCTCCAAACCATATTTGGCACTCCATAGAATATAAAATACTCAACCGCTCTGACACAATGTATAAAACTTAACTTGCGTGAATTTAAAGAGCTACAAAGGACACCTTAGACACTTCTGAAGCTTGCCATCCACCCAGACCCCTGCCCAAGCCCCCCACCCACCATCCAGGGAAAGGGTCTACTCCAGTCGAGGAATCTGTGTTTGGCTTTTAGCTGAGCACCCGGTACAGCAAAGCATTCTCACTGTACGGGAAACATCCAGCGCCTGCCTTTGACTACGTCTTTCAGATGAGACGTTACACCGACGTCTGTCCTCTCAGGTGGACACAAAATATCCCACGGCACTATTTCGAAGAAGAGCAGGGGGTGAGTTCTCCCCAGTGTCCTGGCCAATATTTATCCCTCAATCAACATCACTAAAACCAGATTATCTGGTCATTTATTTCATAGCTATTTGTGGGATCTTGCTGTGTGCAAATTGTTGTAATGTAGGAAACACGGCAGCCAGTGACTACACTTCAAAAATACTTCAGTGGCTGTAAAGCGCTTTGGGACGTCCTGCGGTTGTGAATGGCGCTATACAAATGCAAGTTTTTCTTTTTACATGGCTGCATTGTGACGTTAATATCCCCACAGACAATGCTAACCAGTAACTCAAAAGGGAGAAAATTACAAGCGAGTTGTAAAAAGAAAGAATGAAAGGACTTGTGTTTCTCCAGCGCCTTTCACCACCTCAGGACGTCCCAAAACGTTTCACAGCCAGTGAAGTACTTTTCAACTGTAGTCACTGTTGCAATGTCGGAAATGCAGCAGCCAATTTGCTGTTTTAGGTGTTAGCTGAGGGATAAAAGTTGGCAAGAACACTGGGAGAACTCCCCTGCTCTTCTTTGAAATAATGCCATGGGAATCTTATCTGTCCACCTGAGGGGGCAGAAGGACCTCGGTTTAATGTCTCAAAGATGGCACCTACAACAGTGCAGCACTCCCTCAGTACTGCCCCTCCAACAGTGCAGCGCTCCCTCAGTACTGCCCCTCCGCCAGTGCAGCACTCCCTCAGTACTGCCCCTCCGACAGTGCAGCACTCCCTCAGTACTGCCCCTCCGACAGTGCAGCACTCCCTCAGTACTGCCCCTCCGACAGTGCAGCACTCCCTCAGTACTGCCCCTTCGACAGTGCAGAACTCCCTCAGTACTGCCCCGACAGTGCAGCACTCCCTCAGTACTGCCCCTCCGACAGTGCAGCACTCCCTCAGTACTGCCCCTCCGACAGTGCAGCACTCCCTCAGTACTGTCCCTCCAACAGTGCAACCCTTCATCAGTACCGCCCCTCCGACAGTGCGGCGCTCCCTCATCACTGCCCCTCCGACAGTGCAGCACTCCCTCAGTACTGTCCCTCCAACAGTGCAACCCTTCATCAGTACCGCCCCTCCGACAGTGCGGCGCTCCCTCAGTACTGCCCCTCCGACAGTGCAACCCTTCATCAGTACTGCCCCTCCGACAATGCGGCACTCCCTCAGGACTGCCCCTCCGACAATGCGGCACTCCCTCAGGACTGCCCCTCTGACAGTGCAGCACTCCCTCAGTAATGCCCTCGACAGTGCGGCGCTCCCTCAGTACAGCCCCTCGGATAGTGCGGCACTCGCTCAGTAATGCCCCTCCGACAGTGCAGCACTCCCTCAGTAATGCCCTCGACAGTGCGGCGCTCCCTCAGTACAGCCCCTCCGACAGTGCGGCGCTCCCTCAGTACAGCCCCTCGGATAGTGCGGCGCTCCCTCAGTACAGCCCCTCGGATAGTGCGGCGCTCCCTCAGTAATGCCCCTCCGACAATGCTCAAGGTAACGTAAACAAAATCCCCAAATTTTTAGATCTCAAATTTATGAATCATTTCTAGATGTTTTTAGCACCAGATATTGGGCCAGAAATTCACTCTCCGGCTTCCCGCGGGTGCAAGAATCGCGCGCATACTTACATACTGCGCCTGCCGTTGTGTTTCGGGCCCGCGTGGACTTTGGCTCCTGGGCCTCCTGCAGCTGCCGGCGTGCAGTGCTTGCGTATCCCAGGGGCACAGTTAGTTCGAACCGTCCCCTGGCATCACGTGGGCTATGGAGAGCCAATCGGAGCAGGGCATCTTCATTCATAGATTTTGCCGGGAAGACCTGTCAAATCTATGAATAGTGATCGGCCCCAAAACCTCACTAAAACTTCAAATAATTAAATAACAAAAAATCACATTTTTAAAATAACTATAAATTACATAAATTAACTACTTTAAACAAAAATTTTAATTTTTGAAAAAATTAATTACACTTTTTAACAGTGCTAAAAATAAACTTACCTTTCTTTTAAGTATGTAAAAAAGATAAACCTGTTTAAAAAATGTTTAAATGGTATTTAATTCACCACTTACCTTGTTAAAAGCAGGCCTTGCGCCTCCTTTTTCCCTGCGCAGCTTCTCCGTACTTACCCTCACGGAGAAACCTGAAAAAAAACTGAAGTTCGCTGCATGCGCGCTGCCTCTCCGGCGCACGCATTAGACCTCTGAACCCCTTCCTTCAGGGGAACGGGAGTTCCGGTTTCCAGCGCATGCGCAGCTCATGCGTGAAACCGGCACTTTCCTTGGGTCGACGGGTGAGTACCCAACGCGTATTCACCCCTGGAGACTCGAATTTCTGGCCCATTATTAAGTCGAACTCAAAAGGATGGAATCTTCCACGGCACCACAGCATTGTACAGCATGGAAACAGCCCATCAGGATTGGCCTCATGATTTTCTTCACCCGAGCCCCCTAATCTAATCCCACTCTCCTGCTCGCTCCTCAGACCCTTTACTGACCCAGAATTTACTGAAGAAATAATGGTGTGTGAACGACGCCCGCCATTACTAATGCACAAATTGTCCAGCAACTCCTGGCGAGGGAGAGATAGCCCATTAAACTCGCCACGGGAATTGAAGCCGAATAATTATCAGTGCAAGAACCCTTTCAACCTCCTTACCCAGGAAGTGAACAATTCTAAGTGTGGAGTTTCATTCTTTCAGGTTGTGAATTGATTTTCAAAATGTTAATTTTTTTTTCTTACTTTTCCTTTCTGTCTCTCTTAATCCAGTCTTTCTTTCCTCTCTTTATTTCTCTTTCTGTACCTGATTTGACATTGAATTCACCCTCTCGAATTCACCTTCCTTCTCAGTCCTTCCGCTGTTTATTTCTCAATCCTTTAATCCCATTGGTTAAGGAGATGCCCTGTTTGTCCCGATGTTCACCAAGGTCCCAGATGCCCTGTTGCCCCCGCAGTGCCATTCCGTTATCAGCTCGCAAGTCCAGCGACTTTGTGGGCAAAGAATTTTAAAACTTAAACGTGCTGTAAGTCTAACTGACAGGGAACACAGCGAGCGGCCCCGCTCTAACAAAATCCAGCCCTTATTTCTCTTTTTCAACGCACTACCAAATTCCCTTTAAAAGAGTTTACGGACTCTGCTTCAACAAGAGAATTCCGCGCACAAACTGTGACAAAAATCATAGAATCATAGAAATTTACAGCACAGAAGGAGGCCATCGGCCCACCATGTCTGTGCCGGCCGACAAAGAGCTCTCCAGCCTAATCCCACTTTCCAGCTCTTGGTCCGTAGCCCTGTAGGTTATGGCACTTCAAGTGCATATCCAAGTACTTTTTAAATGTGATGAGTGTTTCTGCCTCTACCACCCTTTCAGGCAGCGAGTTCCAGACCCCCACCACCCTCTGGGTGAAAAAAATTTCTCCTCAACTCCCCTCTAATCCTTCAACCAATTACTTTAAATCTGTGCCCCCTGGTCATTGACCTCTGCTAAGGGAAATAGGTTCTTTCTATCCACTCATAATTTTATACACCTCAATAAGGTCTCCCCTCAGCCTCCTCCATTCCAAAGAAAACAATCCCAGCCTATCCAATCTTTCCTCATAGCTAAAATTCTCCAGCCCAGGCAACATCCTCGTAAATCTCCTCCGCACCGTCTCTAGTGCAATCATATCCTTCCTTTAATGTGGTAACCAGAACTGCATGCAGTATTCTAGCTGCGGCCTAACTAGTGTTTTATACAGTTCAAGCATAACTTCCCTGTTATATTCTATGCCTCGGCTAATAAAGGCAAGTATCCTGTATGCCTTCTTAACCACCTTATCTACCTTTCCTGCTACCTTCAGGGATCTGTGGACATGCACTCCAAGGTCCCTCTGATCCTCTGCACTTCTCAGTGTCCGACCATTTATGGTGTATTCCCTTGCCTTGTTAGCCCTCCCCAAATGCATTACCTCACCTCTCTGGATTTAATTCCATTTGCCACTGTTCTGCCCACCAGACCAGTCCATTGATATCTTCCTGCAGTCTGCAGCTTTCTTCTTCATTATCAACCATTCGGCCAATTTTTGTATCATCTGCAAACTTCTTAATCATACTTCCTACATTCAAGTCCAAATCATTGATATATACGACAAAAAGCAAAGGACCCAGTACTGAGCCCTGCGGAACCTCACTGGAAACAGCCTTCCAGTCACAAAAACACCTTTCGATAATTACCCTTTGTTTCCTGCCTCTGAGCCAATTTCGGATCCAACTTGCCACTTTGCCTTGGATCCTATGGGCATTTACTTTCATGATCAGTCTGCCATGTGGGACCTTATCAAAAGCCTTGCTAAAATCCATATAGACTACATCAAACGCACTACCCTCATCGACCCTCCTTGTTACCGCCTCAAAAAATTCATCAAGTTAGTCAGACACGACCTTCCCTTAACAAATCCATGCTGACTGTCCCTGATTAATCCGTGTCTTTATCCTCTTCCTCAGAATTTTTTCCAATAATTTTCCCACCCCCGAGGTTAGGCTGACTGGCCTGTAATTACTCGGTCTATCCCTTTCTCCCTTTTTAAACAACGGTACCACGTTAGCAGTCCTCCAGTCCTCTGGCACCACACCAGAGCCTCTGCTATTTCCTCTCTTACTTCTCTTAAAGAGAAGAGAAAAATGTCTCGCTTCCGCTTGGTATTGATCATTTTTAATTTAATCGCAGTACATAAGGGGTTAAAACCAGCTCCACTCACAGGAATCATGTCCCAGTTTAATTTAATACAGGGTTGGTGGGAATTGTCAGCTGTCACTGAACAGTTTGCTTGAAGAAGGAGCAAGCTACACAATTCAAGCACAATCGTGCTGTCTGATTGGTTCAAGTATGATTGGCCGCTTAACAAATTGAAGAGTTATCTAAATTCTGCCTGTTCAGTCCAGCTACTGTTTGATTATCTTCCTCCTTTTTCAAAGTCTTTTAGGATACATAGGAAGATGAGAACATGAGTGGACCATTCAGCCCCTCGAGCCTGTTCCACCATTCAGTTAGATCACGGCTGATCTGTATCTTAATTCCATCTACCCGCCTTTGGCTCCGTAACCCTTGACACCCTCACCTAACAAAAATTTAGCGATCTTAGTCTTGAAAGTTCCCTCCCAAAGGAAATAGTTTCTCTGTATCTTCAAAACTGAAGGCAGTACTCCAGATAGGGTCTGACCAAAGCTTTTGAGTTGCTCTAGGCCTTTGCGCAGGTAAGAGGGGTTCAGTTTATCTCAGGGTGCACCGGTCTGAAAGTTTCAGTGCTGGTTGCCCACGTATCCTGGTAAGGAGGTAGAAACAGCAACTTTGTGTATAAAGGTTAATTACACGGTTTAATATCACACTTGCAGTTTATTCTTGCTTTGTATATGAGGAGTTAGCAGGGTCTGACATCGACTGTAAGCACACAACACGACTGGTTATTAGCTTGTTCACTTCCTGTTCAATAAGTTCATGTCAGTAAAGCCTGAAGCCAGGAGTAGTGCCGTGTCATTCCTCCACTTCTCAAAGATGAGCTGGTAGCGAAAGGGCTTTGTTTATTATCCTGGACGTTTTATCAAATTACCTCGACAACAAGGTAAGTGTATCTAGAGGTCACCTAGGACAGTAAACTTAAACACTAAGGCCAAAAATAGATCCAGAGTAAAAAGATCCAAACATGTAAAATTAATCACCCGCTTGTTGATACTAAGCTCTCTTTAGTTCTCTTTTTTGATTATTATAAATGTGTGTGGTCTCGCTGATCATTGGAAACAACCACAGGTTGATTTTAAACTGTTTCCTTTCTACTGCCACCCTGGACGAACAGTTAAAATCTGCCCATCACTAGTTAACTTGTCATTAATAACTTTTTTTTTTATTCGTTTATGGGATGTGGGCGTCGCTGGCAAGGCCAGCGTTTATTGCCCATCCCTAATTGCCCTTGAGAAGGTGGTGGTGAGCCGCCTTCTTGAACCGCTGCAGTCCGTGTGGTGAAGGTACTCCCACAGTGCTGTTAGGGAGGGAGTTCCAGGATTTTGACCCAGCGACGATGAAGGAACGGCGATATACTTCTAAGTCAGGATGGTGTGTGACTTGGAGGGGAACTTGGAGTGCTCTATCAGCTCAGCTCAGCTCTAGTGAAAAAAGAACCCCAAGCTCAAGGCTCCCTTCATTGGCTTTACACCCTTCCTATAACGGCGTGCACAGAATTGCAGACAATGCTCTAACTGTGGCCTAACTGGAGGCTTGTACAAGTTCAACATTCCCTCCTTCCTTTTTGCAGGATCGACTATTCCAACGCTCTCCTGGCCG
The DNA here is from genome assembly GCA_030390025.1 of Squalus acanthias. Lineage (NCBI taxonomy): Eukaryota > Metazoa > Chordata > Chondrichthyes > Squaliformes > Squalidae > Squalus > Squalus acanthias. Next base: position 299,477 of record JASTWF010000286.1, on the reverse strand, counting down.
ACCTCCCATCTTTCATCCTCATCCAAAACTCTGCTGCCCGTGTCCTAACTCGCACCAAGTCACACGCCAATCGAAACAGGAACACTTGGCTCCTGTCGGGCCTGTGTATGTCTGAGTGTCAGAAAGTGAGGTGAGGCCGGAGTGTAAACTCACAGGCCTCAGGGCGAGGAGTGTAAATGAGATGGACCATTAGTCACGGCTGCAACCCAGACTCCTGATCTTCCAGATGCAGGTTCCCAGTGAGACTGAACATCAGTCAAGCCTCTGATTCATGATTTGCGGAGTTGAACTGTCAGCTGATCTGAATGCTTCAACTCATGAACAACGACTCTGGGCACCGCTGGCAAGAACGACATTCATTGGTGATAATTGAGTGACTCGCTCGGCCACTTCAGAGGGCAGTTAAGAGTCAACTACGTTGGTGTGGGACTGGAGTCACATATAGGCCCAGACCGGGTGAGGACGGCAGGCTTCCTTCCCCAAAAGGACATTAGTGAACCAGTTGGGTTTTTGTGACAATCCGACAGCTTCGTGGTCGCTTTTACTGGCACCAGCTTTTCATTTACAGATTTTTTTTAAACTGAATTCAAATTCTCAAACTGGCCCTGGTGGGATTTGAACCCCCGTTCCCTGGATTACAGGTCCAGTAACAGAACTATGACACTTCTCTTGCCTGTCACACATGGGAGAGTCAATCAGAACTGGAATCCACAGTTTGAAAGCAGCCAGCGCAGCTCACAGCAGCTCGAACCGTAACCGTGAAATTGCAAGAAATGAGGAACCTGAATGAAAATGCCACCAGAACGACCACAGGGCCTTTCTTATCACAACAGGCCTGCTCGCAGTTCTGCAATGTAGTCACTTCCCGCACTGCAGCTGTGATGCACTCTCGGATCGGAGCGTTGAGCACATGTTGCTTTGGCAGCAATGAGTCCGAGCTTGCTACAGACCTCGACAAATCAGCCATCAGCAAGCATGTACTCGCATGTCCGCCTGTCACCCACTCGCAGCGAGGAAGCTTCTCTTTCAACTGTTGTTACTACGGAGAATTGTACTGTGTTTAAATGGAACTTATTACAGGTATACTGCGGCTATCTAAAGGCACCTAATCTAAGAATAACCTTGCTAGAAACCTCCTCCTCTCGTGGACCAAACCCTGCCTATTTACAGAAAGGACTTCTATTTGGCACATTTCACAACTACAGGATCTCCCAAAAAACTTTACAGATGATTCATTACTTTTTTTCCCCAGTGTAGTCATGTAGGAAACGCGGTAGCCAATTTAACACAGCTTGCTCCCATAAACAGCAATGAGATAAATGGCCAGATAATCTGTTTTAGTGATGTTGGTTGAGGGATAAATATTGGCCCCAGGACACCAGGAAGAACTCCCCCGCTTTTCCTTTCAATAGTGCCGTGGGATGATTTACGCCCACCCGCGAGGGCAGCGGGGGCCTCGGTTTAACGTCTCAACCATACCCCCTTAGTACTGCAGGGCAGATTATGTGCTCAAGTCTCTGGAGTGGGACCTGAACCCACAACCTTCTGACTCAGAGGTGAAAGTGCGACCCACTGAGCCAACCTTGGAATTCTATTTGCTGTAGAATCTCAGTAAAACGGAGACGGGCCATCCACAAGCCCTGTAAAGCTGCTTTACGATGGATTCTGAGCGAGAATCCTGTGGAAATATCCAAAATACAAAGCTCATCAAGCAAAGTTTCACAACAACGCCTGGCACTTGTGCGTCCATTATTCAATCCTGATTGGGCGCTTTTCACAGTGATACAAGAACATAAGAACATAAGAATTGGGAGCAGGAGTCGGCCATACGGACTCTCGAGCCTGCTCCGCCATTCAATAAGATCATGGCTGATCTTCCTCACAGGATTATGCAACCTCAATAACAAATTTGTTTTAAACACGTGAGGCTGAAATGATCTTTCATCATCAAATTCGAAAAAAAATGTTCCCTACATGATGGTGCTCATCCAAGTGAAAATAATATATTTCAATTCTTTCTGGTCACCACATTACAGGAAAGATGTGATTGCACTAGAGAGGGTGCAGAGGAGATTTACGAGGATGTTGGGCTGAGGAATTTTAGCTATGAGGAAAGACTGGATAGGCTGGGGTTGTTTTTCTTTGGAACAGAGGAGACTGAGGGGAGACCTTATTGAGGTGTATAAAATTATGAGGGGCCTAGATAGAGTGGATAGGAAGGACCTATTTCCCTTAGCAGAGGTCAATAACCAGGGGGCATAGATTGAAAGTAATTGGGAGAAGGATTAGAGGGGAGTTGAGGAGAACTTTTTTCACCCAGAGGGTGGTGGGGGTCTGGAACTCACTGCCTGAAAGGATGGTAGAGGCAGAGACCCAAACCACATTTAAAAAGTACTTGGATATGCACCTGAAGAGCCGTAACCTGCAGGGCTACGGTTCAAGAGCTGGAAAGTGGGATTAGGGAGGAGAGCTCTTTGTCGGCCGGCACGGACACGATGGGCCGAATGGCCTCCTTCTGTGCCGTAAATTTCTATGATTCTGTGATTCTGTGGTTCTTTGATCTCTGTGTGCTGACCATATGACTACAGTGGGAATCAGATTACCTGTTCTAGGGCCTTGTTCCAAAATGACCTGCAACAGGCTGTTTTGAAGTACATAAATTAACTGGGATAATTCACATGATCATAAAAAAAAGGGAAGAAATCATCCCGGACTGTGTGGAATCCAACCTATCGTGGAATGCTGGTAACACACAGAAGGTCCGAGGCATCTGTGGTGAGAATGGGCGAGTTCATGGTTTGAGTGGGGAGCCTTCCTCAGAACTGAAACACAAGAGCTGGACAGGGGTAGTAATAGAATCAGAAAATAAATGTATATAAAAAACACAAAGCAACAGAGAGGAACGCTGAGTGGAGTAGAGTCATTTACTGAGATGATCTGTCATATCGTGCCACTCACTTTTTCCTCTCTGTGTTTCGCTGTTCTTTTGTTTATTAATATATTAAAATTCCGTCCCTCCCCTCTATCTGATTGTATGGCTATCCGCCTCTTATAGTTCAGTTCTGAGGAAGACTCCACACCTAAAACGTTAACTCATCCATTCTCTCCACAGATGCTGAATGACCTGCTGTGCATTTCTGGTTTTGCTTTGGACGTTAACTTTACTCCTGCTGTTCAATCCCTCAAGGGAAGCTTCTGTATAAACACTCCCGATCAACAGAGGTAAACCATGTCGAACTCCAGGATTGGCATCTCTCCTCTCCTCACTCCTCCAGCTAACATTCGCGCCACACAAGTGCCAGGCAATGACTATCTCCAACTAGCGAGAGTCTAATCACCGCCCCTCGACATTCAACGGCATTACCATCGCCGAATCCCCCACCATCAACATCCTGGGGGGTCACCATTGACCAGAAACTGTGATGGAATACTCTCCACTTGCCTGGATGAGTGCAGCTCCAACAACACTCAAGAAGCTCGACATAATCCAGGGCAAAGCAGCCCGCTTGATTGGCACCCCATCCACCACCTTTCACATTCACTCCCTCCACCACCAGCGTACCGTGGCTGCAGTGTGTACCATCTACAAGATGCACTGCAGCAACTCGCCAAGGCTTCTTCGGCAGCACCTCCCAAACCCGCAACCTCTTCCACCTAGAAGGACAAGGGCAGCAGGCGCATGGGAACACCAGCACCTCCAAGTTCCCCTCCAAGTCACACATCATCCTGACTTGGAAGTATATTGCCGATCCTTCATCGTCACTGGGTCAAAATTTCTCGAACTCCCTCCCTAACAGCACTGTGGGAGTACCTTCACCACACGGACTGCAGCGGTTCAAGAGGGCGGCTCACCACCACCTTCTCAAGGGCACCTAGGGATGGGCAATAAACGCTGGCCTTGCCAGCGACGCCCACATCCCATAAAAACGAATTTTAAAAAACCACCTTTGGTATTTAACACTGACCAGATTTCTTCCACACACATCCCCACCTTTGCTGGAAGCTCAGGAATCACGGTCTGCCATGGAGTGTTTGATAGCTAGAATTCCTCTTCTATAACCTCAAATCACATTTCCAGCCAGATATTTACATCCTTCTCATTTTGCAACAGGTTAATCGATGCGTCAGTAACGGCTGTTGCTGGGAGTCTCTTCCTCATGTCTGACATTCTCTAGTTTCTAGTCTCGGTTGAGGTTTGTTCATTTGAAAGCCACCAATCTTCTTTCCCTCTTCATCGGGTAGCACATGAATGATCCGCTGCTCAAAAACCCACATCCTATCATTCTGTCGCACATCACAGTAAAGCATTCACCAGCTGCATTCTATTCTAGTAAAACCATCTGTCCCATCACAGCATTACCCATTTTATCTTTCAGATAAGAAGTTAATTGAGGCCCTCTCAGGTGGATGTAAAAGATCCCATTACACTATTCAAAGAAGAGCAGGGGAGTTCGCGCCTGTGTCCTGACCAACATTTATCCCTCAACCAACATCACTAAAAATCAGATTATCTGGTTATTTATCACATTGCTGTTTGTGGGAGCTTGCTGTGCACAAATTGGCTGCTGCGATTCCCATATTACAACAGTAACTACACTTCAAAAAGTAGTTCATTGGCTGTAAAGCACTTTGGAACGTCCTTAGGTTGTGAAAGGCACGATATAAATGCAAGTCTTTCTTTCTATATTTCTTATTTTTTACTAACACTTTCTCTTGGTGTGATGCAAGACCAGACATCAAAAGGTAATGGGCATGATGGAGGCAGTAATAGAGAAATAGAGAGAAAGTAAAGTGAGACGTGATTAGAAAGACGTACCATTGTGAAAAGGTGAAAGCCACATTACAAAGAATTAAAGAGAGTTTCACCAGTGGCTCAGTGAATGAGCAGACTCTGAGGCATACACATCAGGACTTTGCATGTTCAGTCCCTGGTCTGTGCTGATCGCCACTGGGGACAGTGGAGACACTGAGGATCCTACAATTAGCCTCACTGTTTCCGGGCCAGCCATGGGTACTCACCTGATCACTATCAAGTGACACCTCTTAGAAAGTGCACGTTTGTGATTTGTGGAGGTGACAGAACTTGTTCCAGGCTCAATGCTCTCCATCAGACACACACTCTCACTCTCGCACTCTCGCACTCGCTCACAATTGAATATAGCCTGTCTACACTCATTAATTTGGTTCTTCATCACAGAATGGCCACTTGGTCTGCATACCAAAGCCATGGAGAGAAACCCCAGCATCATCCATTGCCTTTAGGAGAGGAAGAGAGAAGATCGGGAGGAAGAAATTAAACACGGCTGCCAACTGGTTATAGATTGTAGCACAATCTCAGTCCTAAAGATTCGAGCACATAAAACACGCTGACATATCAGGGCAGTACTGAGGGAGTGATGTGCTGTTGGAGGTTCCGTCTTTCGGATGAAATGTTCAACTGAGGCCCTGTCTACTCTCTTGTGGAGATAAAAGATCCCATGGCCCTAGTGGAAGAAGAGCAGGGAACTCTCCCGTTGTCCTGGCCAACATTTATCCCTCAACCAACACCACCACAATAGCCTTTCTGGTCATTTATCTCATTACTCTTTGTGGGACCTTGCTGTGCACAGATTAGTTGCCGTGTTTCCGACATTACAATAGTGACTACACTTCAAAGGGAGTTCATTGGTTATAAAGCACTTTGGGACGTCCTGAGGACATGAAAGGTGCTAGAGAAACGTAAATTCTCTCTTTAGGGAGTATTCTGATGACAGTAAACTCATCAAGCATCATTCTCACCATCTATGACATCATCAGAACCTTGCAATTAGGGTCCTATAACATGGATTTGGATCTTGCTCTGCAGGAAGGCGCAGCGTGGGTGCACTGAAGCTGGTCACCTCCACTACTAAGCTTTCTCCTTTCGCAAAGGCAAGTTTTGTAGGAAATGATATGTTACAGAGGAACAGGAGGCCATTCAGCCCCTCGAGCCTGTTACACAGGAACAGGAGGAGGCCATTCAGCCCCTCGAGCCTATTACACAGGAGCAGGAGGAGGCCTATTCAGCCCCTCGACCATGTTACAGAGGAACAGGAGGAGGCCATTCAGCCCCTCGAGCATGTTACAGAGGAACAGGAGGCCATTCAGCCCCTCGAGCCTGTTACACAGGAACAGGAGGAGGCCATTCAGCCCCTCGAGCCTATTACACAGGAGCAGGAGGAGGCCTATTCAGCCCCTCGAGCCTGTTACACAGGAACAGGAGGAGGCCATTCAGCCCCTCGAGCCTATTACACAGGAGCAGGAGGAGGCCTATTCAGCCCCTCGACCATGTTACAGAGGAACAGGAGGAGGCCATTCAGCCCCTCGAGCATGTTACAGAGGAACAGGAGGCCATTCAGCCCCTCGAGCCTGTTACACAGGAACAGGAGGAGGCCATTCAGCCCCTCGAGCCTGTTACACAGGAACAGGAGGAGGCCATTCAGCCCCTCGAGCCTGTTACACAGGAACAGGAGGAGGCCATTCAGCCCCTCGAGCCTATTCTGCCATTCCATTAGATCAAGGCTGTTTCTCAACTCTAATTAACCCACCTCTGCTCCATATCTCTTGATACCCTTACCCAACAAAAATCTCTCAATCTCAGACTTGAAAATTTCCATTGACCCCCAGCATCCACAGCCTTTTGGGGGAGAGAGTTACAGATTTCCACTGCCCTTTGTGTGAAGAAGTGTTTCCTGACATCACCCCTGAACGGCCTGGCTCTAACTTTAAGGTTATGCCCCCTTGTTCTGGACTCCCCCACCAGAGGAGATAATTTCTCTCTACCGAACCTATTAAATCCCTTTATTATTTTTAAACACCTCGATTAGATCAACACTTAATCTTCTAAACTCAAGGGAATACAACCCAGGTTATTGTTAAAATCTACCAAAAATAAGTATGTTCACTATCTCTACAATATTTGATATAAAACTGCAGTACTTAGCCAGTAAGCCACCCTCGCTGTGGTAAACGCTGATCTCCATAGCAAAACAAACCACTTGCCCTCACCATTACAGTTCCTCAGAGACCTGACGCACTCTGCCGTGGTCACTGACCAAAGTTAGAATCAAATACTTGCAACAACTACTTGTATTTATACAGCGCCTTTAACATCGTAAAACGTCCCAAGGTGCTTCAGAGGAACGATTATCCAACAAAATTTGACACCGAGCCACATAAGCAGATATTAGGGCAGATGATCAAATGTTTGGTCAAAGAGGTCGGTTTTAAGGAGGAGAGAGAGGCGGAGAGGTTTAGGCCGGGAATTCCAGAGCTTAGGGCCCAGGCAGCTGAAGGCACGGCCACCAATGGTACAGTGATTAAAATCGGGGATGCTCACGAGGGCAGAATTGGAGGAGCGCAGAGATCTCGGAGGGTTGTAGGGCTGGAGGAGGTTACAGAGATAAGGAGGGGTGAAATAATTCGTGCTCAACAGGTTACATCACTTCAAAAATGTCTTCTTAATAAGTGTAACTTGCTTCTCCCACTCATCACAGTCTGCCCGCCTGTGGACATTTAAGCTTATTGGCATTTTGAATGGACTTCTGTGTATATTTCTGATCAGTTTCTCACTTCACTTGTAACTCTCTTAAAACTGGCATTGGTTCACATACCCACAGGTGCAAAAATGAGACAGATTTGGGGGAGTGGTGGGAATAGATAACAACCTGTGCTCGCTGGCCTACATTGCCTCCCGGTCCAACAACACCTCAATTTTAAACTCCTCATCCTTGTTTTCAAATCCCTCCACGGCCTCGCCCCTCCCTATCTCTAATCTCTTCCAGCCCCACAAACCCCCGAGATATCCACGCTCCTCCAATTCTGGCCACTTGCACGTCCCCCGATTTTAATCGCTCCTCCATTGGAGGCCTTGCCTTCAGCTGCCTGGGCCCTGAGCTCTGGAATTCCCTCCCTAAACCTCTCCCCCTCTCTTTCCTCCTTTAAGACGCTCCTTAAAACCGACCTCTTTGACCAAGCTTTTGGTCACCTGTCCTAATATCTCCTTCTGTGACTCAGTGTCAAACATGTTTTGATTGATATCGTTCTTGTGAAGCGCCCGGGGACGCTTTGCTGCATTAAATGCGCTATATAAATGTAAGTTGTTGTTGTGGTTGTCTCCCACAGGAGTGGCAGTGTCACAGAGCATGGCAAGCTAACCATAACATCTACCCAGCAGTGCTGGTTAATCAGAGAACTTTCACCAAAACATTGTCCATTTTTCTAAAGTGACCACCTCCCATAGACTCGGTCTCCGAAAAGTCCCAACGCTGTCACGTCGCAAACACAGACTTCAGTCCAAAAAAAACAATTTTTCTTTTCTTAAACCAGTTTTGTTTCCATGCCCCACCTCTTTGAAAACACGCACACCTCCGAGCAAGAAAATGGATCTTACTCTTTGTTCTTTGCATTCTTTTGACTAAAAGTCTAACCCAGGTTAAGCGCCTGCCCTTGGCATCTATACATGCCTAACCCTGGAGGCAAAGCAGACAGGGCCGGTGCAGTATAGAACAGACCACTTCCTGATTCAAAGCCTTCGTTGAATGTTCGAGTATTGACCAGCTGTTGAGTGAGTGAGCACCTGGCTTCAGCCCTTAATATAAACATAATTTCACCACAAACCGTGGCCCTCCTAGTTTACCTTTGTTCTAGAATTTTACTCACCAAGATTCCCGATGGCTCCTTGACATAAGCTCAAGACTGCAGGTGAACACTGTCACAGAGGAACCCTTAACAGAAAAAATGCTGTCTGTCACAGAAAGCCACGCCCCTCAAGAACCATCAGCTACTTCCTGGTACTTTGAGACTCCCTTACCTTAAAGCTCTTAAAAGAAGCTCAGCCTCTAAAGGCATGTTTTGGAGCCAGTTCCTCGTCCTCAGACAATGTGTAACACAACCAAAATATGCAGCCTTCATTTTCGTGATGGACAACGCCCAAAAGCCATTGTGTAGTTAACGTGGGTGAATAAGTATTTGGTGTTTCTCTGGAATTCACTGCCAAGGGATATGTTTTTTAAGTTTAAGCTGATAAGGATTTCATGCTGAGACTTACATCTGAAAGCAATATTTTGGAGAGGGTGGAAGTGACTCAAAGAAATCACGTAGAACATATTGAAACAACATAGGGTAGGGGAGCAAGCAAAATTTACATTGGGAATTGTTCCTGAGAGATGTGTCAATTCCTTTATGGAATGCATCCCAGGTTGCTGAAAGAAGCAGTGGCTTTGGTCACAATCTTTCTATCCTCATTGGATACAGGAGTAGTGCCGGAGGACAGGAGATTGGCTAAGTGTTTTTTTATATTCGTTCATGGGATGTGGGCCTCGCTGGCAAGAGAAGGTGGTGGGGAGCCGCCTTCTTGAACCGCTGCAGTCCATGTGGTGAAGGTACTCCCACAGTGCTGTTAGGGAGGGAGTTCCATGATTTTGATCCAGCGACGATGAAGGATCGGCGATATACTTCCAAGTCAGGATGGTGTGTGACTTGGAGGGGAACTTGGAGGTGGTGGTGTTCCCGTGCGCCTGCTGCCCTTGTCCTTCTAGGTGGAAGAGGTCGCGGGTTTGGGAGGTGCTGCCAAAGAAGCCTTGGCGAGTTGCTGCAGTACATCTTGTAGATGGTACACACTGCAGCCACGGTACGCCGGTGGTGGAGGGAGTGAATGTTTAAGGTGGTGGATTGGGTGCCAATCAAGCGGGCAGCTTTTTCTTGGATAGTGTAGAGCTTCTTGAGTGTTGTTGGAGCTGCACTCATCCAGGCAAGTGGAGAGTATTCCATCACACTCCTTACTTGTGCCTTGTAGATGGTGGAAAGGCTTTGGGGAGTCAGGAGGTGAGACACTCGCCGCAGAATACCCAGCCTCTGACCTGCTCTTGTTGCCACAGTATTTATGTGGCTGATCCAGTTAAGTTTCTGGTCAATGGTGACCCCCAGGATGTTGATGGAGGGCAATTCGGCGATGGTAATGTCGTTGAATGTCAAGGGGCAGTGGTTAGATTCTCGCTTTTTGGAGATAGTAATTGCCTGGCACTTGTGTGGCGCGAATGTTATCTGCCACTTATCAGCCCAAGCCTGAATGTCATCCAGGTCTTGCTGCATGTGGGCATGGACTGCTTCATTATCTGAGGAGTTGTGAATGGCACTGAACACTGTGCAGTCATCAGCGAACATCCCCACTTCTGACCTTATGATGGAGGGAAGGTCATTGATGAAGCAACTGACGATGGTTGGGCCAAGGATACTGCCCTGAGGTTCTCCTACAGCAATGTCCTGGGGCTGTGATGATTGACCTCTGACCATCACAACCATCTTCCTTTATGTTAGGTTTGACTCCAGCCAGTGGAGAGTTTTCCCCCTGTTTCCCATTGACTTCAATTTTACTAGGGCTCCTTGATGCCACACTTGGTCAAATGCTGCCTTGATGTCAAGGGCAGTCACTCTCACCTCACCTCTGGAATTCAGCTCTTTTGTCCATGTTTGGACTAAGGCTGTAATGAGGTCTGGAGCAGAGTGGTCCTGGCGGAACCCAGACTGGGCATCAGTGAGCAGGTTATTGGTGAGTAAATGCTGCTTGATAGCACTGTTGATGACACCTTCCATCACTTTGCTGATGATTGAGAGTAGACTGATGGGACGGTAATTGGCCTGATTGGATTTGTCCTGCTTTTTGTGGACAGGACATACCTGGTCAGTTTTCCACATTGTTGGATAGATGCCAGTGCTGTAGCTGTACTGGAACAGCTTGGCTAGAGGCGCGGCTAGTTCTGGAGCACAAGTCTTCAGCACAACAGCCGGGATGTTGTCGGGGCCCACAGCCTCTGCTGTATCGAGTGCGCTCAGCCGTTTCTTGATATCACGTGGAGTGAATCGAATTGGCTGAAGACTGGCTTCTGTGATGGTGGGGACCTCAGGAGGAGGCCAATATGGATCATCCACTTGGCACTTCTGGCTGAAGATGGTCGCAAACGCTTCACGTGTTGGGCTCCACCATCATTGAGGATGGGGATATTCATGGAGCCTCCTCCTCCCGTTAGTTGTTTAATGGTCCACCACCATTCACGACTGGATGTGGCAGGACTGCAGAGCTTTGATCTGATCCATTGATTGTGGGATGACTTAGAATCACAGAATCACAGAATCCCCACAGTGCAGATAGAGGCCATTTCGGCCCATCGAGCCTGCACCGACACATATCCCACCCTATCCCCGTAACCCCACTTATTTAATCCCCCCCTAACACTAGGGGTCAATTTATCATAGCCAAATCAACCTAACCCGCACATCTTTGGACTGTGGGAGGAAACCGGAGCACCCGGAGGAAACCCACGCAGACACGGGGAGAATGTGCAAACTCCACACAGACAGTCATCCGTGGCCGGATTCGAACCCGGGTCCCTGCCGCTGTGAGGCAACAGTGCTAACCACTATGCCACTTAGCTTTGTCTATAGCATGTTGCTTCTGCTGTTTAGCATGCATGTAGTCCTGTGTTGCAGCTTCCCCAGGTTGGCAGCTCATTTTTAGGTACGCCTGGTGCTGCTCCTGGCATGCTCTTCTACACTCCTTATTGAACCAGGGTTGGTCCCCTGGCTTGATGGTAATGGTAGAGTGAGGGATATGCCAGGCCATGAGGTTACAGATTGAGGTGGAATACAATTCTACTGCTGCTGATGGCCCACAGTGCCTTATGGATGCCCAGTTTTGAGCTGCTAGATCTGTTCTGAATCTTTCCCATTTAGCATGGTGATAGTGCCACACGACACGGTGCAGGGTGTCATCAGTGTGAAGACGGGACTTCGTCTCCACAATGACTGTGCGGTGGTCACTGCTACCAATACTGTCATGGACAGATGCATCTGCGACAGGTAGATTGGCGAGGACGAGGTCAAGTATTCTCTCACCACCTGTCGCAGGCCCAGACTGGCAGTTATGTCCTTCAGGACTCAGTCAGCTTGGTCAGTAGCGGTGCTACCGAGCCACTCTTGGTGATGGACATTGAAGTCCCCCACCCAGAGTACATTCTGTGCCCTTGCTACTCTCAGTGTTTCTTCCAAGTGGTGTTCAACATGGAGGAGTACTGATTCATCAGCTGAGGGAGGGCAGTAGGTGGTAATCAGCAGGAGGTTTCCTTGCCCATGCTTGACCTGAAGCCGTGAGACTTCATGGGGTCCGGAGTCAATGTTGAGGACTCCCAGGACCACTCCTTCCCGACTGTACACCACTGTGCCACCACCCCTGGTGGGTCTGTCCTGCCAGTGGGACAGGACATACCCAGGGATGGTGATGGAGGAGTTTGGGACATTGGCTGAAAGGTATGATTCTGTGAGTATGACGATGTCAGGCTGTTGCTTGACTAGTCTGTGGGACAGCTCTCCCAATTTTGGCCCAAGTCCCCAGATGTTGGTGAGGAGGACTTTGCAGGGTCGACTGGGCTGGGTGTGCCGTTGTCGTGTCCGTAGCTGGTGCTGAGGTCGATGCCAGGTGGTCCGTCCGGTTTTATTCTTATTGTTTTTCATAGCAGTTTGTTACAACTGAGTTTCTCGCTGGGCCATTTCAGAGGGCAGTTAAGAGTCAACCACATTGCTGTGGGTCTGGAGTCACATATTGACCAGACCAGGTAAGGACGGCAGATTTCCTTCCCTAAAGGGCATTAGTGAACCAGATGGGTTTTTACAACAATCCGATAGTTTCATGGTCACCATTACTGATTCTAGCTTTTTATTCCAGATTTATTTAATTAACTGAATTGAAATTCCCCAGCTGCTGTGGTGGGATTTGAACTCACGTCGCTGGATCATTAGTCCAGGCCTCTGGATTACTAGTCCTGTACCAAAACCGCTATTCAAGAAAGGGGAGAGGGATAAAACAGGAAACTACAGGCCAGTCATCCTAACATCGGTGGTGGGGAAGTTATTGGAAACTATTATCAGGGACAAAATAAACTTTCATTTGGAAAGGCATGGGTTAATCAAGAGCCAGCATGGATTTGTTAAAGGTATATCGTGTCTGGCGAACTTGATTGACTTCTTTGACGAGGTAACAGAGAAGGTTGATCAAGGTAGTGCAGTAGATGTTGTATATATGGACTTTCAGAAGAATTCGACAAAGTGCCACACAGCAGGCTGATTAAGAAGTTGGAAGCCCATGGAATTAAGGGGCAAGTGGGGGTATGGATACTTGGCTCAGTGACAGGAAGCAAAGGGTGGCGGTGGATGGAGGTTTCTCAGACTGCGAGGTGGGTTGCAGTGGTGTTCTCCGAGAGTCAGTTTTGGGTCCCTTACTCTTTGCAATGTTTATAAATGACCTGGACTCGGGTGTAGGGAGCAGCATTATAAAGTTTGCAGATGGTATGAAACTTGGCAAAGTATTGATTGTGATGAGATTAGTTACAGGCTTCAGGCTGACGGGCAGGATGGTGAAATGGGCAGAAACACGGCAGATGGAGTTCAATGTGGAGAAGCATGAAGCGATGCGCTTTGGGAGGACTAATATGGAAAGACAGTGTACTATAAATGGCACAATTTTGAAAAGTGTAGATGAGCAGAGAGACCTTGGTGTCCATATACACAAATCCTTAAAGGTGGTAGGGGATGTAAGGTTTCCAAAATTTTGCAGATCCCCAAAAACCTAAGGAAAAAGGACTTTGGAACTACCTCAGAGTGATAAAAATGCATTTGGGCCTAACCTAAGGAATTTAAGACCAAAAACCAAGTTTTGGCATTTTAAAACCATGTCTGGGCCTGTAAAGGGACAAGGAGGTGGGGTCGACAGTTTGGTTATTGCAGTTAATTACACTGTCTGGGGAGCCGGGATGACCTCACTCAAGCCCAGCAGACAATAGACCCTGGGAGAAGACAGTCCCACCCAAAATAACAGGCCCCATCAAACCGATTACAGGGCCCATCAGAAAACATGCATAATAAAACCCACTCGGGACCATTCATAGAGGTTCCTTCTTGGATTAGGATGGCCTCCCACATCTTAGTGGTTTGCCAGCTCGGGATAGTCTTGTACTTACTGTGTACAAAGTGCAAGGGGAAGGACAGAATGCTCCATTCCCGGAATGAAAAAGCCTGGGAAAACCATTGCAATAAAGCTTACCAAGTATAAATCAAGCCTGAATCGATTCTAAAAATAAAGAAGTTTTGTGATCGTGTGTTATTTTCTTTCTATGTATGTATTTTGGTTTTTTTTCCAAGTACTGAAAGGATTCGCAAAATTTCATGTGTTCCCCCCCCCGAAGATTTTTTGTTGGACTTATTAATAAGGAACCCTGGTCAGACTGAGTTTTAAAATCCAGGGCATAAAATGGCCGCGGTCGGACCTCGTGACCGAGAGCCTGGCAGTTTCATTTCAGACGCCGCTGGGAAGCTATCAGCTTGTGTATTCCGATGTCTGCAACAGGAAGTTACAGGACCTCTCCTTATGCATTACAATCAGGTCTATGCATAAGGCTTTCAAGGTGTTTGCTCAAATAATCAGCGGGGACATTGAGACGGGGCTGGGCCCATCAACGGAACTGTTCTGGACAATCATCCAACCTGTCGAACAATAGGGTGGCAGTTGAAGAACTGGTATCACACAATTACCGGCCATCTAACATGATGGGCCGAGACCAGTACCTTTTGTTAAAATTCATCATGCCCAGATCAGACAATAGAAATGAGCTGATCGGTAGGAAGATTAGGGCGTCCGGGAGGGGTATAACTGGGAAGACCCAGCCATTTCTCTCTCTCTCTCTGCCTGGACCCTCAGTTCGCTCTGCCTGTCTGCCAGCAGCCCAGAAAGAAGACTACCAGAAACTTCGGAGCCACGTGTCGACGGCAGAAACAGAGCACAGGGCCGGGTTTTTCCATCCATTTCACCGGTGAGCATTATCTTTCTTCTGGCTGTCGCAATTTTAGTTAGGCATAAGGGTGGGAATTAATGGGGATATTGCTAAAACTGTAATTTTAGGATTTTCCCTCGATATGTCCGTTCTCTTCCCATGCTAAGTGCAAAACCGTCTTCATATGATACTGTTTCTCTGTAGTTTTACTTCGGTAAATAAACATTGGTTTTCCTCGCACCAATCCACGGGTCTGTTCGTTTGTCCTTATCGCAGCTCGATAAGTCCTGGGCTCAGAACTAATAAAGGGGATAGCGATTCGCAACCGCGCAGTGGGCAAGGACAGTCCAGGAAAACATAACTGGCTGACCTACAAATAAGCCCGAGACAAAAAACCCTTACAGTACTGTAGGGGTGTTGGACCCCCTCCGTGCTTGGATGTGTATGTATTATTGATTCTTACCTGTATGTATTGGAACACTACACCAAAAAGGGGAATGTATGTTTTTGGGTTTTAGTCTAGGTAATACAGGGGAAGGTTGGGTCTTCAGGGATCAGGAATTGTGTCCACCCACAACGATACTGTAATGAATTAAAGTATCGCAGGAGGGACTGTAAGATTTCCAAAATTTACAGATCCCCAAAACCTAAGGAAAAAGGACTTTGGAACTACCTCAGAGTGATAAAAATGCATTTGGGCCTAACATAAGGAATTTAAGACCAAAAACCAAGTTTTGGCATTTTAAAAACATGTCTGGGCCTGTAAAGGGAGAAAAGGCTGTGAAGGAAGTTGGTGTCGACCTCTGTAAAAGCAGTTTGGGTATTGCAGTTAATTGCAATGTCTGGGGAACCGGGATGATCTCACTCAAAGCCTCAGCATGCATTAACATTTTGACAATAGACCCTAGGAGAAGACAGCCCCACCCAAAACAATAGGTCCCAATAAACCGATTACAAGGCCCATCAAGAAACATGCATAATACAGAGCACCCAGGACTAGGCTATAGATCAGCCTAGGAACACAAAACACAAAACCCATCACCAGCAATCAGCCAAGAAGATCAACAAGATGCAAACCATCCCAAAAACCCATTTGACACTTACAGAGCAGTTACTGGTAGCAGGCCCGCCAAATTCAGACAATGAACTGAACAGATTTGGCGGGTAGATAAGGCCATATTCAATGGGTCAGATTGAAGGCCTGTTAAAACCCAGTTAACGTGCTAGTAGATCGTTACCGATTTACGAGCCCGCCAAAACTAGACAATAAACTGAACAGATTTGTCGGGTAGATAAGGCCACTTCAATTCTGTATAATTGAAGGCCCACCAAACACACAAGAGGAGAAGCAGAGAGAAGAGCGAGCAAGAAGAGGAGAGACCAAGAAGAAGAAGGCCCGAGCTGGAAGCGAGTTGGCATCGCTCACCACTCAGATACACCTGAGTCCAGCTCGCAAAGACACCACCTCGACGGACCTCCAACCACGGCCCCAACACAGTCACCCGGAGCAACAAGCAGCAACCAGTCACCGACGGCTCCACGAGGTCGACTGACACACCAACCAAGGCCTAAAGCCATCGTGGGAACCAAAGGCCTCACGAAACCAACAACCGCGCATTACCCCCAACTGACCGGGTAATCGCAGGCCACCGCGACCAACAAAGACCAACTCCAGGGAAGAAACCACAAAGAATCGCAAAGTTTCCACACTACAAACTACTCCTGACTTACCCCTGGGTAAGATTTTCCCTAAAAACTCTAAGCCCTACTGCTGAACTAAAGAAATTGGGTACTCACCAGATAAATCCAAAACGACATCCTACCGCATCAGCAGACTCGCGAAGACTGACCAGAGACCCAGGTGAAGTCCTCTACCGCATACAGGGTACGGCAGACACTAACCGCCATAAACAGCGAACCCCAAAACCGCGATTTAGCCCAACTGTCAAAGGATTGGTGAGCATTATCCCTGGTCCTTCAAAACCTAACTTAGCTAGTAAAGTGGGATTGGGAGGGGTGAAGTATTACATAGATACATAGATACATAGAAGATAGGAGCAGGAGTAGGCCATCCGGCCCTTCGAGCCTGCTCCGCCATTTAATGAGATCATGGCTGATCCTCCAATTCAGTATCCCGTCCCCGCCTTCTCTCCGTAACCCTTAACCCCTTTTGCCTGTAGAAATACATCTAATTCCCTCTTAAATATATTTAATGAGCTGGCGTACACTGCCCTCTGTGGCAATGAGTTCCACAGGTTCACCACCCTCTGAGTGAAGAAATTCCCCCTCATTTCTGTCCTAAATGGTTTAGCCCTTATCCTTAAATTATGTCCTCTAGTTCTGTTCTCACCCGCCAAGGGAAACATTCCTTCTGCATCTAATCTGTCTAGACCTGTCAGAATTTTATACACTTCTATGAGGTCCCCTCTCAATCTTCTAAACTCCAGTGTGTACATCCCTAAACTACATAGTCTCTCCTCATAGGTCAATCCCGCCATTCCTGGTATCAGCCTGGTGAATCGCCGCTGCACCCCCTCCATGGCAAGAACATCTTTCCTCAGATGAGGCGACCAAAACTGTACACAGTACTCGAGGTGTGGTCTCACCAGTGCCCTGTACAGCTGCAGCAAGGTATCCCTGTTCCTGTATTCCAACCCTTTTGCTATGAAGGCCAGCATACCGTTTGCCTTCTTGATCGCCTGTTGCACCTGCATGCTCGCCTTCAGTGACTGGTGTACAAGAACACCCAGGTCTCTCTGTACTTCCCCCTCTCCCAATTTATTGCCATTTAAATAATAATTTGCCCTCCCGTTCCTGCACCCAAGGTGGATAACTTCGCACTTGTCCACATTATAGTGCATCTGCCATTTATCCGCCCAATCACCCAGTCTGTCCAAATCGCTCTGGAGCTTCCTGGTCTCCTCCTCTGAGCCCACCCCCCCTCCTAGTTTAGTGTCGTCTGCAAATTTGGAAATGCTGCATCCGACTCCCTGATCCAGGTCATTAATGTAAATTGTGAACAGCTGGGGACCCAGGACAGATCCCTGTGGTACCCCACTTGTTACTGCCTGCCATTCAGAAAATGAGCCGTTTATTCCAACTCTCTGTTTTCTATCTGACAGCCAGTTCTCTATCCACGTCAATACTTTCCCCTTTATCCCATGAGCTTCAATTTTCCCTGCTAATCTTTTATGTGGGACCTTATCGAAGGCCTTTTGGAAGTCCAGGTACACCACATCTACTGGCTCTCCCCCATCTATTTTACCAGTTACTCCCTCAAAAAATTCCAATAGATTAGTCAAGCACGATTTACCCTTTGTAAATCCATGTTGACTCTGTCCTATCCTGTCCCCATTTGCTAAGTGCTCCGCTATTTCATCCTTAATGATGGACTCCAGCATTTTGCCCACAACTGATGTAAGGCTTACAGGTCTGTAATTACCTGCTTTTTGCCTACCCCCCTTTTTGAATAGTGGGGTAACGTTAGCTACCCTCCAATCCATGGGCACTGTTCCCGAGTCTAATGAATTCTGAAAAATCATACTTAGTGCATCCGCTATCTCTAGAGCCACCTCCTTCAGCACCCTAGGATGCATGTTATCAGGCCCTGGGGATTTGTCCGCCTTCAATCCCTTTAGCTTCCTTAACACCATATCCTTAGAGATATTGACTTGCGTCAGTTCCTCCTTTGCAAATGTCCCTATTTTTCCCGATATCCCAGGGAGGTTTTTTGTGTCTTCCTTCGTAAAGACTGACCCAAAGTATGCATTTAGTTGGTCTGCCATTTCCTTATTTCCCGTTATATATTCCCCCGTATCTGACTGCAATGGGCCAACTTTGGTTTTCACCAGTCTTTTCCTCTTGATATACTTATAAAAGCTTTTGGAGTTAGTTTTTATATTTTCCGCCAGCTTGCTTTCGTAAGCTATTTTGCCCCTCTTGATTAAGCCCTTTGTCCTCCTTTGCTCTATCTTAAACTGTTCCCAATCTTCCGCTCTGGCGCGTTTTTTGGCTATTTTATACGCCCTATCTTTGGATTTTATGCTGTCTCTAATTTCCCCTGTTATCCACGGTTGAGTCACCTTTTTAGATTTCCTTTTATGCCAGATTGGTATAAACAATTTTTGCAATTTTGTCATTCTATCTTTAAATGCTTGCCATTGTTTATCTACCTCCAGTCCTCCCAGGAACGTTGTCCAATCAGACCTACTCAGTTCCCGTCTAATGGCATCATAATTCCCCTTGTTTAAATTCAGGACCTTAGTATCTGAGTCAATTTCTTCGCTCTCCATTTCGAGTGAGAAATCGATCATGTTATGATCGCTCTGACCCAAGGGTCCCCGTACAACAAGATTACTAATTAGTCCCTTCTCATTGCACAGTACCCAGTCCAATATAGCCTGTTCCCGAGTTGGTTCCTCGACATATTGATCCAGATAACCATCCCTTAAACACTCAAGGAATTCCTCCTCCTCATTATTTTTACTGATTAGGCTATTCCAATCTATATGTAAGTTAAAGTCACCTATGATGACAGCTGTGCTCTTATTGCACGCTTCTCTAATTTCCCTCGTGATGCCCTCCCCAACCTCTATTTTACTATTTGGAGGCCTATATACCACTCCTATTAATGTTTTTCGCCCCTCGCTATTTCTTAGCTCCACCCATATAGATTCTGTATTAACTGAGTTAATATCCTTCCTTTCAATTGCATTTATCCCTTCTTTTACCAGCAATGCTACCCCTCCTCCCTTTCTTTTTTGTCGATCCTTCCTAAATACTGAATACCCCTGTATGTTAAGCTCCCAGCCCTGCTCACCCTGCAACCATGTTTCCGTAATCCCAATTAGATCATAATTATTAACCTCTATTTCCACAGCTAATTCATCTACCTTGTTCCTGATGCTTCTCGCATTAAGGTATAAAACCCTCAGGCTTTTTTTATGCTCACATTTTTTATGAATTAGTTTGGCCCTTTGTTTTTTGTTCCTCACTCTTTTACCATTTATTTCTGTCTGCCTTTCACTTTCCTCTATTTCACTACATAGGTTTCTAGCCCCCTGCCATACTAGTTTAAATGCTCCCGAACTGCTTTATCAAAAATTACCCCGAGAACATCAGTTCCATCTTTGCACAGGTGTAGACCGTCCCTTTTGTATAGGTCACACCTACC
The DNA here is from genome assembly GCA_030390025.1 of Squalus acanthias. NCBI lineage: Eukaryota > Metazoa > Chordata > Chondrichthyes > Squaliformes > Squalidae > Squalus > Squalus acanthias. Next base: position 279,467 of record JASTWF010000286.1, on the reverse strand, counting down.
ACAAAACTGGTTCCAATGCCTCAAAAATTTAAAACCCTCCCTCTTACACCACTGCTCAAGCCACGTATTTAGCCTAACTATCCTGTTCTCTGTACTCTTACTAGCACGTGGCACTGGTAGTAATCCAGAGATTACTACCTTCGAGGTCCTACTTTTTAGCTTGGCTCCTAACTCCCTAAATTCTACTTGTAGGACCTCTTCCCTTTTTTTAGCTACGTCGTTGGTACCAACATGTATCACGACAACTGGCTGTTCCCCCTCCCCCTCCAGAATGTTCTGCACCCGCGCCGAGACATCCTTGACCCTTGCACCAGGGAGGCAACATACCATCCTGGAGTCTCGGTCGCGACCACAGAAACCCCTATCTATTCCCCTTACAATCGAATCCCCTATTACTATAGCCCTGCCACTCTTTTTCCCTCCCTTCTTTGCAACAGAGCCAGTCATGGTGCCATGAGCCTGGCTGCTGGTGCCTTCCCCCGATGAGTCATCCCCCCCGACAACAGCACCTAAGGCGGTGAACCTGTTGCTAAGGGAGACAACCCCAGGGGATTTCTGCACTACCTTCCTGCCCTTGCTCTGCCTTTTGGTCACCCATGTACTATCTACGCTGGCCTTAACCTGCGGTGTGACCAACTCACTAAATGTGTTATCCACAACCCTCTCAGAATCGTGGATGCTCCAAAGTGAGTCCATCCGCAGCTCAAGGGCCATCATGCGGTCCCACATGAGCTGCAGCTGGACACACTTCCCGCACACATGGTTGTCAGGGACACAGGAAGCGTCCCTGATTTCCCACATGTTACAGGAGGAGCATGACACAGGTCCGAGCTCTACTGCCATGACTTAACCCTTATATTACTTTTTAATTTTCTAGTTTTAGTTTATTTATTGACTTTTGTTTTCCCGAAGCTTACTTAGACCAATGTATACTGTACTCCTCTTATTCCTTTTTAAACTAACCAAATCCCACTAGTTTTAGTTTTACTTTCTAGGAAGGTTTGAGGAAAGTACTTACCAGTTAGTCTTACCTCCCTGGTCTTTCGCTGACTTCCCGGTCTTGTGTCCCCTTGGTCCTACGCCGACTTCCCGCTCCTCCCGGTTCCTGCCCTGCTGAAAAGAAACTGAGACCAAAAAATTTGTGACCTCTGTTTTTAGACTGCTAAAAGACTAGTAGGTTAGAGGAGGAGGGCGGGTGGGGGTTCCTACTCTGTAGGAACTCGGGTTTAAGCCACCACCCTCCTTAAATGCTGTTCACCTGGGAGCTTCCCACCTGGTCCGCTTCCGGTCTCGTCTCTCCGGACACTGGCCTCTGCAAAAAAAAGCCCGCGAAAGTGAGTTTAAATACTCACTGTGCTGCTGCTCTCTCCGCTCCCGACACTGGCCTCTGCAAAAAAAAGCCCGCGAAAGTGAGTTTAAATACTCACTGTGCTGCTGCTCTCTCCGCTCCCGACACTGGCCTCTGCAAAAAAAAGCCCGCGAAAGTGAGTTTAAATACTCACTGTGCTGCTGCTCTCTCCGCTCCCGACACTGGCCTCTGCAAAAAAAAGCCCGCGAAAGTGAGTTTAAATATTGTTCTACTGTCATTTCCCTCGCTTGTACCGAAGTGTTCCCCACCTTTAAAGTGATAAGAGTGTTATTATTTGTGTTTTACCTTTTAATAAAGATTGAAGTTCTTTCATCAAACTCAGTTGTCTGCTGCACCTTTTGTATCACAACCCCCAAATAAGTCCAAGGTCTAGAACAAAGGGAGTGGAAGCGATTCGAACCGCTCAGAAGTCAGAGGTAAAGCTAACACAAACCATCACCCCCTACAAAGGTGACAAATGCAGTATAATGTGGGGAAATAGTGCGGTTATTCACTTTTGTAGGAAGAATAGACAACCAGAATATTTTTTAAATGGTGAGGAATTATTAAATGTTGATGTTCAAAGAGAGTTAGGTGTCCTCGTACAGGAAGCACAGAAATTTAGCATGCAGGTACAGCAAGCAATTAGGAAGGCAAATGGCATGTTGGCCTTTATTGCAAGGGGGTTGGAGTATAAGAGTAAGAAGTCTTACTACAATTGTACAGGGCTTTGGTGAGACCACACCTGGAGTACTGTGCACAGTTTTGGTCTCCTTATCTGAGAAAGGGCATACTTAGAGGCGGTGAAACGAAGTTTCACTAGATTGATTCCTGGGATGAGAGGGCTGTCCTATGATGAGAGATTGTGTAGAATGGGCCTATACTCTCTGGAGTTTAGAAGAATGAGGGGTGATCTCATTGAAACAGACAAGATTCTGAAGGGGATTGACAGGGTAGACACTGAGAATTTGTTTCCCTTGGCTGGAAAGTCTAGAACTAGGGGGCATAGTCACAGGATAAGGGGTCGGCCATTTAAGACTGAGATGAGGAGGAATTTCTTCACTCAGAGGGTTCTGAATCTTTGGAATTCTCTACCCCAGAGGGCTGTGGATGCTGAATCATTGAGTGTATTCAAGGCTGAGATCGATAGATTTTTGGACTCTAGGGGAATCAAGGGATATGGAGATCGGGCAGGAAAGTGGAGTTGAGGTCGAAGATCAGCCATGATCTTATTGAATGGTGGAGCAGGCTCGAGGGGCCGTATGGCCGACTCCTACTCCTAATTCTTATGTTCTTATATAAATAGAGGAATAGAACATAAAAGCAAAGAGCTCATGCTGGAACTTTATAAATCACTGATTAGGCCTCAGCTGGAGTATTGTAGACAATTCTGGGCGCCACACTTCAGGAAAGATGTAAAGGTCTTAGAGAGGGTGCAGAGGAGGTTTACCAGGATGTTACCAGGGATGAGGGACTTCCGTTGTGAGGAGAGGTTGAAAAAGTTAGGACTGTTCTCCTTGGAACAGAGAAGGTTAAGAGGTGACCTAATGGAGGTTTTTTAGATGATGAGAGGTTTTGATAGAGTTTTTTTTCATTTATTCCTGGATGTGGGCGTCGCTGGCAAGGCCAGCATTTATTGCCCATCCCTAATTGCCCTTTGAGAAGGTGGTGGTGAACTCCCTACCTAACAGCATTGTGGGAGGTCACCGCCACCTTCTCAAGGGCAATTAGGGATGGGCAATAAATGCTGGCCTTGCCAGCGACGCCCACATCCAGGAATGAATGAAGAAAAGCTCTATCAAAACCTCTCATCATCTAGTGACGCCCACATCCCATAAACGAATAAAAAAAAGACTTATGGGATGGTAATTGGCCGGATTGGATTTGTCCTGCTTTTTGTGGACAGGACATACCTGGGCAGTTTTCCGCTTTGTCCGGTAGATACCAGTGTTGTAGCTGTACTGGAACAGCTTGGCTAGAGGCACGGCTAGTTCTGGAGCACAAGTCTTCAGCAAGACAGCCGGGATGTTGTCAGGGCCCATAGCCTTTGCTGCATCCAGTGCGCTCAGCCATTTCTTGATATTATGTGGAGTGAATCGAATTGGCTGAAGACTGGCTTCTGTGATTGTGGGGACCTCAGGAGGAGGCCGAGATGGTTCTATAATAGTCTGATATACACACACAACCCAAACTGGACACCAAGATTCATAACTGACACTATCCCAAGAGTATACAGAGCCCGTGCCACAATGATCTAGGATTCATACTGAGGTCGCATCCCATTTGCATTAATAGAATTCCACACATATATTAGCCCAAGGTGGTGCAGTCACTGTCTTGTAGCTCCACCTAGCAATAACTGCACTCCCTCAAACATTGTGTGAGCTGTAGAAACAACAGCAACTTGCATTTATATATCACCTTCAACATAGAAAAACGTGCCAAGGCGCTTGACAGGAGCATAATTGATATCGAGCCAAAGAAGGAGATAATGGAAGGGGTTTGGTCAAAGAAGTAGATTTTAAGGAGGGTCTTAAAGGAGATGAGGGAAGTAGAAATGCAGAGAGGTTTAGGGAGGGAATTCCAGAGCTTCAGGCCTAGACAGCTGAAGGCACGGCCGATGATGGTGGGGCAAAGGGATTGAGGGTTGCGTAAGAGACCATAGCTGGAGGAGATTACAGATATATGGAGGATTTTAAAGATGAGGATGAGAATACCTGCCGCTGAGAAATGCTTAAGAACATAAGAAATAAGAGCAGGAGTTGGCCATATGGCCCTTCGAGCCTGCTCCACCATTCAATAAGATCATGGCTGATCATCGACCTCAACTCCACTTTCCTGCCCAATTTCCATATCCCTTGATTCCCCTAGAGTCCAAAAATCGATCTATCTCAGCCTTGAATATACTCAAAGACTCAGCATTCACAGCCCTCTGAGTGAAGAAATTCCTCCTTATCCAAAGTGAATAACCTCACATTTCCCTAGATTATACTCCATCTGCCACCTTACAGATTGGAGGGTGGCAAATGTAACCCCACTATTTAAAAAAGGAGGGAGAGAGAAAACAGAGACCTACAGACCAGTTAGCCTAACATCAGTAGTAGGGAAAATGCTAGAGTCTATTATAAAGGATGTGATAACAGGACACTTAGAAAATATTAATGGGATTAGACAAAGTCAACATGGATTTATGAAAGGGAAATAGTATTTGACAAACCTACTGGAGTTTTTTGAGGATGTAACTGGTAGAATAGATAAGGGAGAACCAGTGGATGTGGTGTATCTGGATTTTCAGAAGGACTTTGATAAAGTCCCACATAAGAGGTTAGTGCGCAAAATTAAAGCACATGGGATTGGGGGTAATATACTGGCATGGATTGAAAATTGATTAACAGACAGGAAACAGAGAGTAGGAATAAATGGGTCTTTTTCCGGGTGGCAGACAGTGACTAGTGGGGTACCACAGGGATCAGTGCTTGGGCCCCAGCTATTCACAATATATATCAATGATTTGGATGAGGGAACCAAATGTAATATTTCCAAGTTTGCTGATGACACGAAACTAGGTGGGATTGCGAGTTGTGAGAACATAAGAAATAGGAGCAGGAGTCGGCCATTCGGCCCTTGGAGCCTGCTCCGCCATTCAATGAGATCATGGTTGATCTTCTGCCTCAACCCCATTCACCGGCCCCATCACCATATCCCTTGATGCCCTTACTAGTCAGAAATCTATCGACTTCTGTTTTGAATATACCCAATGACTGAGCCTCCACAGCCCTCTGGGGTAGAGAATTCCAAAGATTCACCACCCTCTGTGTGAAGAAATTTCTTCTCATCTCAGTCCTGAATGGCCTACCCTTTATCCTGAGGCTGTGGCCCCTGGTTCTAGACTCCCCAGCCAAGGGAAACATTCTCCCAGCATCCATCCTATCAAGCCCTGTAATAATTTTGTAAGCTTCAATGAGAACCCCTCTCATTCTTCTGAATTCAAGAGAATACAGGCCTAGTTTACTCAATCTCTTCTCATATGACAGTCCCGCCATCCCAGAAATCAATCTTGTGAACCTTTGTTGCACTCCCTCTATGGCAAGTATATCCTTCCTTAGGTAAGGAGACCAAAATTGTACACAGTACTCCAGGTGTGGTCTCACCAAGGCCCTATATAATTGGAGTAAGACTTCTTTACTCCTGTACTCAAATCCTCTTGTAATGAAGGCCAGCATACCATTTGCCTTCCTAATGGCTTGCTGCACCTGCACATTCACTTTCAGTGACTCATGTACAAGGACACCCAGGTCCCTTTGAGCATCTGCATTCCCCAATCTTTCACCATTTCGGAAATACTCTGCCTTTCTGTTTTTTCTACCAAAGTGTATAACTTCACATTTATCCACATTAAATTCCATCTGCCATGTTCTCGCCCACTCACTGAGCCTGTCGAGATCCCCTTGAAACCTTTTCACATCCTCTTCACAACTGATACTGCCACTTAGCTTTGTATCATCAGCAAATTTGGAAATGTTATATTTAGTCCCCTCATCCAAATCATTGATATAGATTGTGAATAGCTGGGGCCCAAGCACCGATCCTTGCGGTACCCCACTGGTCACAGCCTGCCATCCTGAAAAAGACCCGTTTATCCCTACTCTTTGTTTTCTGTCTGTTAACCAATTCTCAATCCATGCTAATATATTACCCCCAATTCCATGTGCCCTAATTTTGTTCACCAACCTCTTGTGTGGGACCTTATCGAAGGCCTTCTGAAAATCCAAATACACCACATCTACCGGTTTCCCTTTGTCTACTCCACTAGTTACATCCTCAAAGAACACCAATAGGTTTGTCAAACGGGATTTCCCTTTCATAAATCCATGTTGACTCTGCCCAATCTTACTATTAGTTTCTAAGTGCCCAGTTATTGCATCCTTTATAATAGATTCCAGCATTTTCCCAACTACTGATGTGAGGCTAACAGGTCTGTAGTTCCCTGTTTTCTCTCTCCCTCCTTTCTTAAACAGCGGGGTTATATTTACTATGCTCCAATCTGCAGGAACCATTCCAGAATCTATAGAATGTTGGAAGATGACAACCAATGCGTCCACTATCCCAATGACCACTCTTTCAAATCCCTAGGATGTAGGTCATCTGGTCCTTGGGATTTATCGACTTTTAGTCCCATTAATTTTGCTAGTACTGTTCGTTTTACTAATAATAATTTCTTTAAGTTCCTCATTTTCACCACACCCTTGGTTTTGTCATATTTCTGGGAGTTTTTTTGTGTCTTCTTCCGTGAAGACAGAAACAAAGTATTTATTTAATGAATTGGCCTCTACTGCCTTCTGTAGCAGAGAATTCCACAGGTTCACCACTCTCTGGGTGAAGAAATTCCTCCTCATTTCTCTCCTAAATGGTTTACCCCTTATCCTTAGACTGTGACCACTGGTTCTGGACTCCCCGACCATTGGGAACATCCTTCCAGCATCTAGTTTGTCCTGTCCTGTCAGAATTTTATAAGTTTCAATGAGATCCCTTGAGTATATCATTTAATTGAAGTGAAATTGGCGGGATTCATTTAATTTAATTTTAATTAATTAATTAAAGGGTAAGTCATGGCAGGAGAGCTCCGCCCCGTGATATGCTCCTCCTGCTATATGTGGGAAATCAGGTACGCTTCCTGTGTCCCTGACGACCATGTGTGTGGGAAGTGTATCCAGCTGCAGCTACTGATAGACTGCATCGCGGCGCTGGAGCTGCGGATGGATGCATATTGGAGCATTCGCGATGCTGAGAACATCATGGATAGCACGTTTAGCGAGTTGGTCACACCGCAGGTAAAGGGTGTACAGGCAGGAAGTGAATGGCTGACCACCAGGCAGAGTAAGAGGTGCAGGCAGGTAGTGCAGGGGTCCCCTGTGGCCATCCCCCTGTCAAACAGATATACCACTTTGGATACTGTTGGGGGGGATGACTTATCAGGGGAAGGCAGCAGCAGCCAACTTCCTGGCACCATGGGTGGCTCTGCTGCACAGGCTGGGAGGAAAATGTGTGGGAGAGCTATAGTGATAGGGGACTCAATTGTAAGGGGGGGAATAGATAGGCGTTTCTGCGGCCACAAACGAGACTCCAGGATGGTGTGTTGCCTCCCTGGTGCAAGGGTCAAGGACGTCTCAGAGCGGCTACAGAACATTTTGGAGGGGGAGGGCAAACAGCCAGTTGTCGTGGTGCACATAGGCATCAACGATATAGGTAAAAAATGGGATCAGGTCCTAAAAGCTGAATATAGGGAGTTAGAAGGTAAATTAAAAAATAGGACCTCAAAGGTAGTAATCTCAGGATTGCTACCAGTGCCACGTGCTAGTCAGAGTAGAAATAGGAGGATATTTCAAATGAATACGTGGCGAGAGGAATGGTGCAAGGGGGAGGGATTCAAATTCCTTGGACATTGGAACCGGTTCTGGGGGAGGTGGGACCAGTACAAACGGGACGGTCTGCACCTGGGCAGGGCCGGGACCGATGTCCTAGGGGGAGTGTTTGCTAGTGCTGTTGGGGAGGGTTTAAACTAAAGTGGCAGGGGGTTGGGAACCTGAGCAGGGAGACAGAGGAAAGGGAAACAAGGATAAAAGCAAAAGACAGGAAGGAGAAAAACAAAAGTAGAAGGCAAAGAACTCAACGGTTTAAATCAAACATGGTCACAGTAAATAATAATTCATATAGGTCTGAGAGCATTAATAAATCAAGCCTGAAGGCTTTGGGGTAAAAATTCAGCTGGTTGCGCCTCCCGTTAGCGCCTTAAGAGGGCGCTAATGGGGCGCAAAGCCGCTAACGCCCGGGCGCAGCGATGTTTGCGCCGCTCGGGAACTTAACTTGACATTGTGCGGCGGCGCTAAAACTTACCGCTGCGACCACCTGCACGCGCAGATTGTGACGTCATTCCATGCTGCAACGCCCTTGTGGCGCCCCGGAGCGGAAATTGAGTGGCGCCCCCTGCCTTACCGCCTGGCGCTTCCAATGACCGGAAGACTGGAACGCTATCAATCGCTGTGGGGCTGGGGGGGGGGGCGCTATTTAAAGGGGGCCTCTTCCTGTCTTTTTCTGTGGTCGACATTTTTGCACCACTCGTTCTGAGAGAGAGAGAGAGATTCGGAGAGAGAGAAAGAGAGACTTCTACATTGACTCAACGCTTTGTGAGGTAGTTTTGCCTATTGATCCTAACTTTGCTGCTACTTTAGTTGCTGTCCTTCATTACTTTGCTTGCAAAGACAATATGGGGGCTGCACTGATTGGGGGCGTCGCCCTGCTCCAGCTGAATCGGAGGATACAGAGACGCAGAGAGAGAGTGGCAATGATGGCCAGACGGAGGAGGGCCATCAGGCGTATATACAGGAGAGCTTACCCTCCCAGGGTATATCGTGAACAGCTCTCCTACATCCATATGTCCGAGGAGCTGTGTTTGCGAAGGCTGCGATTCAGCAAGGAGGTGGTCACTGAGCTCTGCCACCTGCTGCAGCCAGATCTGCAGCCTCAACTGAGGTCCAGGACGTCTCTGTCGGTGGCAGTGAAGGTCACAGTGGCTTTGAACTTTTACGCCACTGGCTCATTTCAAGCTGCTGCTGGGGACCTCGCCAATATCTCCCAGTTCGCGGTGCATTGCTGCATCCGGCAGGTCACAAATGCCCTCTTCAGAAGGAGACGAGAGTTCATCTCTTTCCCCATGACCCCAGACAAGCAGCGTGACCGCGCTCTGGGCTTTGTGAGGGTAGCGGGCTTCCCCATGGTGCAGGGCGCCATTGACTGCACGCATGTGGCTTTGCGTGCTCCGCGTGAGAATGCCGAGGAATTCAGGAACAGAAAGGGGTTCCATTCCTTGAATGTCCAGTTGGTCTGTGACCACAGACAGCTGATACTTGCTGTCAATGCCCAGTATCCTGGCAGCTGCCACGATGCTTTTATCCTGCGCCAGACTACTGTGGCAGAACTTTTCGAGGCACCGCATCAGCCAGTTGGTTGGCTTCTCGGGGACAAGGGGTATGCATTGAGCACCTGGCTGATGACACCGCTCCGTACGCCCAACACCCCTGCTGAGCTGCGGTACAATGAGAGCCATCAAGCAACCAGGAACATTATTGAGCGCACAATCGGCGTGCTGAAGCAACGGTTCCGCTGTCTGGACCATTCCGGAGGAGCCCTGCAGTACTCGCCTGAGCGAGTATCGAACTTCGTAGTCGTGTGCTGCATGTTGCATAACATGGCAATCCTCAGGACCCAGCCAATGCCACCAGGCCTTGGAGCACCACCAGAGGAGGAGGAGGAAGTGGAGGAAGAGGACGAGGACGATGATCATCAGCAGCACCAAGGCAGGAGGGCGGCCCACAATGGTCAAACTGCAAGGGCCGTCCGTCAACGGCTAATAGCAAGCCGCTTCTAGGGCCCCTGCCATTGCTACCAACATTAATGAACCCAGCACCCAACCCCTAAGCCGGCCAAGGCACCAATAATTCCAACCACCAACCATGTATATTTTGAATACAGAAACTTATTTATTTTACAAACTCTGTGTGTGTCAATTCCTCATGACAAACTCATAGAAATAAACACAAAAAAACAGTCAATAACATAACTGGTTCTCACAACCTGGAGATAATGTCCAAAACACTAAACAAAAGTTGGACCATGAACCTCGACCTTTAATAAAAAAATGACCAGCATTTTGTCACACCTCCTACTTTTTGCCCTTCGAGGGTGATCTCCTTCCCTTGCGCACTTCCCCCCTTCTAACCCTACTGCTCCTCCGTAATGGGACCTCAGTGGCTGCAGCAAGGCTGGTGGAAGGCTGCTGCTCGTCAGACCCTGACACTGCAGATGCCCCTGAAGGACGGCCTCGACCACTTCTGGGCCTGGAGGGCCCGGCTGCAGACTGCACCAACTCTGCATGGGCGGCAGCAGTCTGTCCTACAGGCGGTGGCAAGTGCAGTGGAGAAGTGACAGTATTGGCAGCAGGAATGCTGTCATCGTGAGAGAGGACAGCAACTCCCTGCTCGCCCAACACACTGGCACTCCCACGGGGCAGCACTTCAGCATCCGGAGCAATCTGCCGGAGAACAGATTGCTGGCCTGCTGCGGCGCGGTGACAGCCCCGGGGACATGTGCACGAACCATCGAGGTTGGCAGCAGTCTGTGCTCGCGTGGCCTCAATCTGAGTCTGTATGAGAGCAGTCAGAGATGGGATCACGGCAGCCAGTGACTGAATTGCAACACTAAGCGTTAGTGTGGCATCCGCCTGTGCTACAGCGAAGTGCTCCACACTCCTTGCCAGTGACTCAATGCATTTGGGCACCCTTCCCACTGCACCCATGAGCTCAGTGTGCATGCCCACCGCCTGGGTGTTCAAATCTGCGATCAGCCGCTCCTCCTCTGCGTCCATTGCAGTAGGAGTGTCTGGCATACTCTCCCTCTGGGGAGAAGGCCCCCGTTCTTCCCTACCCCCCCCATGGCGTTGCTGCAGCCCGCTGGGTCCTGGAGCTTCACCCTCATCAGACCCTTCCCCCCTGCTCCCCTCCAGGGAAGGTGTGTTCCCAGTGTGGGCATGGGCTTCCTCGGGAGAGGGTGGCACTGATGCTCCGGCTTCCTCTTCCTCCTCAGCTGCAGCATCACTCCCAGTGGAAGCTTCAGGGCCCGTCTCCTCAGCTGGTGAATCACCATCTGAAAGCAGGGAGGTACAAGAGTGGCTTTAGCGTGAGGACAGGGTGGCAGTAAGGGAGGAATAAGTGCAGCGAGTTAGCAAGTTGGATTGAAAGTGTCAAAGGCTGGTGTTGTGAGGGACAAGTGGAAGGACAGAGACAAAAAGGTGATGACCTTACCATTGCTGTCCAGAACGGGGTCGGCGTCTCCAGTGGCGACGGGACCGATCACCCGGCTTGCCACAATCCTGTGGACGCGCTCCTCAAGATCGCTGAGGGGTTGCAGCTGAGGCCGCCCTCCACCTGTCCGTTGCTGCTGTCTCCTATTATGAGCCAGCTTGGCCTGCAACAAAAAGGACAGCATCTGAGTGAATATACAGCCATGGTCTTGCCTGATGTACCTCCCATAGGTGAATAGCCCTTACTGTATGCAACCATGGTCTTGCCTGATGTGCCTCCCATAGGTGAATAGCCCTTACTGTATGCAAAGTGTGGAATGTGTGTGTGTGTTTGATGAAAGGGCCATAGGTGTTGGATGAGTGTTGTGCATTGGGGTTTTAAGACCCTCTGGCCATAGAGTGAGGTTGAGATGGAGGGATGGAGAGGAATTGAGAAAAAGCCACTCACCCTGACGACCCGAGTGAGGTCGTTGAACTTTTTGCGGCATTGAGTATGGGTCCTGGGCACCATGCTCTTGGAGGAGACGCTCTGAGCCACCTCCCTCCACACTCTTCTGAACTCGCGTGGCAAAGGCCTCCTGCCACTCTCAGGGAAGAGCATACATCGTCTGCGCTCCACCGCGCCAACCAGAGCATCCAAGGCCCGCTCGGTGAAGCGATGAGCGCGTTCTCTCACCCTCTCCATGCTTGGCAGCAAAATGGATTCACAGGTCTCTCCAGGCCGAGATTCAAGGCTGCAATGAGCAGGGTGTGGCTGGGGAGCAAGTTGGCCCCCCCCGCTTTAAGAAGTGGCCGGCGCCAGTGTGTCTGTGTTCCCTCGCTAACTGGCAGCAGCTGCGCTGCGCTCGCGCGCTGAGTTAGCGCGTCACTGCTCGGCCTTTGCGCCTTAAGACAGGTGTGCAGCGCCTGATTTAGCGCTCCACTCACCTCCCGGGGCGGTAAAAGTGAAGTTTCCAGTCAGTGCCGATAATTAGCGCCAGGCGCTAATATTTGCGTCCAGACGATATTTGCGTCCCAAATGGGGCGCGACCTAATTTCTACCCCTTTGTGTCTTAATGCAAGGAGCATTAGGAACAAGGTGGATGAATTAGCTGCGCAAATAGAGGTAAATGAATACGATTTGATTGGGATTACAGAAACATGGCTCCAGGGTGGCCAAGGCTGGGAACTCAACATCCAGGGTTATTCAATATTTAGGAAAGATAGGCAAAAAAGAAAGAGAGGTGGGGTAGCATTGCTGATTAAAGAGGGGATTAACACAATTGAAAGGAAGGATATTAGCTCTGATAATGTGGAATCTGTATGGGTAGAACTGAGAAATAACAAGGGGCAGAAAACGTTAGTGGGAATGGTATATAGACCTCCAAACAGTAATACGGAGGTTGGGGACAGCATTAAAAGGGAAATTAGAGAAGCATGCAGTAAGGGCACAGCAGTCATCATGGGTGACTTTAATCCACATATAGATTGGGCTAACCAAATTAAAACTACTGTGGAGGAGGAATTCCTAGAATGTTTACGGGATGGTTTTCTGGAACAATATGTCGAGGAACCAAACAGAGATCAGGCCATCTTAGACTGGGTATTATGTAACGAGAAAGGATTAATTAGCAATCTTGTTGTACGAGGCCCCTTGGGTCAGAGTGATCATAATATGATAGAATTCTTCATTAGGATGGAGAGTGAAGTAGTTGAATCAGAGACTAGGGTCCTGAATGTAAATAAAGGAAACTACGATGGTATGAGGCGCGAATTGGGTAGGATTGATTGGAGAATGTCACTCGAAGGGTTGACGGTGGATAGGCAATGGCAAACATTCAAAGACTGCATGGATGAACTACAGAATTTGTTCATCCCAGTGTGGCATAATAATAAAACAAAAAAGGTGACTCAACCGTGGCTAACAAGGGAAATTAGGGATAGCATAAGATCCAAGGAGAGGGCATACAAATTGACCAGAAAAAGCAAAAACCCTGAGGATTGGGAGCAGATTAGGATTCAACAAAGGAGGACAAAGGGATTAATTAAGAAGGGGAAAATAGAATATGGAAGTAAGCTCGCAGGGAACATAAAAACTGACTGTAAGAGCTTTATAGATATGTGAAGAGAAAAAGATTAGTGAAATCAAGTGAAGGTCCCTTGCAGTCAGAAGCGGGGGAAGTTATAATGGGGAACAAAGAAATGGCTGACCAATTAAATGCATATTTTGGTTCTGTCTTCACAAAGGAGGACACAAATAACCTCCCAGAGATATTGGAGAACATACGGTCTGATGAAAGGGAGGAACTGAAAGAAATCAGTATTTGCAGTGAAATGGTGTTAGGGAAATTGACGGGATTGAAGGCCGATAAATCCCCAGGGCCTGATAATCTACATCCTAGGGTACTTAAGGAAGTGGCCCTAGAAATAGTAGATGCATTGCTGATCATCTTCCAACATTCAATGGAATCTGGAACTGTACCCATGGATTGGAGGGTAGCTAATGTTACCCCACTATTCAAAAAGGGTGGTAGAGAGAAAGAGGGGAATTACAGACCGGTAAGCCTGACATCGGTAGTGGGGAAAATGCTAGAGTCCATTATAAAGGATGTAATAGCTGAGCACTTGAAAAACAGTGACAGGATCGGACAAAGTCAACATGGATTTACAAAAGGTAAATCATGCTTGACTAATCTACTGGAATTTTTTGAGGATGTAACTGGGAAAATAGATAAGGGAGAACCAGTAGATGTGGTGTATTTGGACTTTCAAAAGGCTTTCTGCTCTCATTCTTCTAAACTCCAGCGAGTATAAACCCAATCGACCCAATCTCTCTTCATACGTCATTCCTGCCATCCCAGGTATCAGCCTTGTGAATCTTCGCTGAACTCCTTCCATGGCAAGAACATCCTTCCTCAGATAAGGCGATCAAAACTGCACACAGTACTCCAGGTGTGGTCTCACCAAGGCCCTGTACAACTGCAGCAAGACATCCTTGTTCCTGTACTCAAACCCTCTCGCTATGAAGGCCAACATACCATTTGCCTTCTTAACCGCCTGATGCACCTGCATGCTTACCTTCAGCGACTGGTGCACAAGGACACCCAGGTCTCGTTGCACTTCCCCTTCTCCCAATCTATTGCCATTCAGATAATAATCTGCCTTTCTGTTTTTGACACCAAAGTGGATAACCTCGCATTTATCCACGTTATATTGCATCTGCCACGCTTCTGCCCAATCACCCAACCTGTCCAAATCATCCTGGAGTTTCTCGGCATCCTCCTCGCAGCACACACGCCCACCCAGTTTTGTGTCATCTGCAAACTTGGAGATATTACATCTAGTTCCCTTCTCTAGATCATTAATATATATTGTGAATAGCTGGGTCCAAGGACTGATCCCTGCGGTACCCCACTAGTCACTGCCTGCCACTCGGAAAAAGACACGTTTATTCCAACTCTTTGCTTTCTGTCTGCCAACCAGTTCTCTATCCAAGTCAATACCTTGCCCCCAATCCCATGTGTCTTAACTTTACACGCTAATCTCTTATGCGGGACCTTATTAAAAGCCTTTTGGAAATCCAAATACACCACATCCACTGGTTCTCCCTTATCTATTTTACCAGTTACATCCTCAAAAAATTCCAGTAGATTAGTCAAGCATGATTTACCTGTCCTGCTGCCTTCAGGGATCTATGTACATGCACACCAAGGTCCCTCTGATTCTCTGTCCTGCCTAGGATCCTACCATTCATTGTGTATTCCCTTGCCTTGTTCGTCCTCCCAAAATGCATCACCTCACACTTTTCAGGGTTAAATTCCATTTGCCACTGTTCTGCCCATCTAACCAACCCGTCTATATCATCCTGTAGCCTGAGGCTTCCCTCCTCCCTATTTACCACTCCACCAATTTTCGTGTCATCTGTGAACTTACTGATCATACCTCCTACATTCATATCTAAATCATTAATGTACACTACAAACAGCAAAGGACCCAGCACCGATCCCTACAGTACACCACTGGACACAGGCTTCCAGTCACAAAAACAACCTTCGACCATTACACTCTGCCTCCTGCCACTCAGCCAATTTTGGATCCAATGTGCCAAATTGCCCTGGATCCCATGGGCACTTACCTTCTTGATCAGTCTCCCATGCAGGACTTTGTCAAAAGGCTTACTGAAGTCCATTTAGACGACATCAACTGCACTACCCTCATCCACACACCTAGTCAGCCCCTCAAAAAATTCAATCAAATTGGTTAGACATGATCTTCCCCTGACAAAGCCATGCTGACTATCCTTGATTAATCCTTGCCTCTCCAAGTGGAGACTAATTCTGTCCCTCAGAATTTTTTCCAATAATTTCCCTACCACTGATGTTAGGCACACTGGCCTGTAATTCCTTAGTCTGTCCCTACTACCCTTCTTGAATAATGGTACTATGTTAGCTGTTCTCCAGTCCTCTGGCACCTCCCCTGTGGCCAGAGAGGTTCTGAAAATTTGTGTCAGAGCCCCTGCAATCTCCTCCCTTGCCTCATACAGCTGCCTAGGATACATCTCGTCTGGGCCTGGGGATTTATCCACTTTTAAGCCCGCTAAAACCGCTAGTACCTCCTCCCTCTCAATACTAATTTGTTCAAGTATATCACAATCCCCCTGCCTGATTTCTATGCCTACATCGTCCTTCTCCATAGTGAACACAGATGCAAAATATTCATTTAAAACCTCACCTATATCTTCCGGCTCTACACACAGATTGACACTTTGGTCCCTAATGGGCCCTACTCTTTCCCTGGTTATCCTCTTGCCCTTAATATACTTATAAAACACCTTGGGATTTTCCTTTATTTTGCCCACCTGTGTTTTTTCATGCCCCCTCTTCACTCTCCTAATTTCTTTTTTAAGTACCCCCCTGCACTTTCTATACTCCTCTCGGGCTTCCACTGTTTTTAGTCCTTTGTATCTGCCAAAAGCCTCCCTTTTTTTCCTAATCCATTCTTGCATATCCCTTGACATCCAGGGTTCCCTGGGCTTGTTGGTCCCACCCTTGACCTTTACGGGAACATGTTGGCGTTGTACTCTCTCTATTTCCTTTCTGAAAGACTCCCACTGCTCTAATTTGGAGTTTCCTACAAGTATCTGATCCCAGTCCATTTTTGCCAGATCCTGCCTTATCATATTAAAATTGACCTTTCCCCACTTTAGAACCTTTATTTCCGGTCCATCTTTGTCCTTTTCCATGACTACCTTAAATCTCACCGAATTATGGTCACTGTCACCAAAATGCTCTCCTATTAAGACTTCTACCACTTGCCTGGCTACATTCCCTAGAATTAGGTCCAGTACCGCCCCCTCTCTTGTAGGACTTTCTACATGCTGGCTCAAAAAGCTCTCCTGGATGCACTTTAAGAATTCCGCACCCTCTGAGCCTTTTACACTCTGACTATCCCAGTTAATATTGGGGAAGTTGAAATCCCCTACTATTATTACCCTATTATTTCTACACTTCTCTGAGATTTGCCTACATATCTGTTCCTCTATCTCCCCCTGACTGTTTGGAGGCCTATAGTACACTCCCAGCAAAGTGCTTGCCCCCTTTTTGTTTTTAAGTTCTACCCATATGGCCTCATTAGAGGAACCTGCTTAGATATCATCCCTCCTTACAGCAGTAATTGACTCCTTGATTAATATTGCGACATCCCCTCCTCTTTTACACCCCCCTCTGTCTCGCCTGAAGATTCTATACCCCGGAATATTGAGCTGCCAGTCCTGCCCCTCCCTCAACCATGTCTCTGTGATAGCAACAATATCATACTCCCATGTGTTCATCAACACTTTCAATTCATCTGCCTTACTCGCAAGACTCCTTGCATTAAAATAAATGCCATCCAGCCTTGCCATACTCCCTTGTGCTGTTACATATTTGCTCTGCCTTCCAGGCTGACTTGTTTTTTCCTCTATATTTGGCTGTGCATCACCCCCTACTATAGCTCCACTCCGTATCCCATCCCCCTGCCAAGTTAGATTAAACCCCCCCCCAACAGTACTAGCAAACCTCCCCGCAAGGATGTTGGTCCCGTTCTGGTTCAGGTGCAACCTGTCCGTCTTGTACAGGTCCCACCTTCCCCAGAAGCAGACCCAGTGATCCAGGAAACTAAAGCCCTCCCTCCTGCACCAACTCTTTAGCCACGCATTCATCTGCTCTATCCTCCTATTCCTGTACTCTCTAGCACGTGGCACTGGGAGTAATCCAGAGATTACAACCTTTGAGGTCCTGCTTTTTAATCTGCTACCTAGCTCCCTAAATTCTTGTTGCAGGACCTCATCCCTCTTTCTACCCATGTTGTTGGTACCAATGTGAACCACGACCTCTGACTGTTCGCCCTCCCCCTTCAGAATGCCCTGCAGCCGTTCAGTGACATCCTTGACCCTGGCACCAGGGAGGCAACATACCATCCTGGAGTCACGTCTGCGGCCACAGAAACGTCTATCTGTTCCCCTTATGATAGAATCCCCTATCACTATTGTTCTCCCACTCTTTTTCCTCCCCTCCTGTGCAGCTGAGCCACTCATAGTGCCACGGACTTGGCTCTTGCTGCATTCCCCTGAGAAACCATCTCCCCCAGCAGTATCCAAAATGGAAAATCTGTTGGAGAGGGAGATGGACCCAGGGGACTCCTGCACTACCTTCCTAGTTCTTTTACTCTGTCTGGCGGTCACCCATTTCCTGTCTGCCTGTGCACTCTTTACCTGCGGTGTGACCACCTCGTTAAACGTGCTATCCACAAAGATCTCTGCTTCGCGGATGCTCCACAGTGACTCCAGCCGCAGCTCCAACTCCGAAACGCCTATTTCGAGTAGCTGCAGCTGGAGACACTTCCTGCACACGTGTTCG
The DNA here is from genome assembly GCA_030390025.1 of Squalus acanthias. NCBI lineage: Eukaryota > Metazoa > Chordata > Chondrichthyes > Squaliformes > Squalidae > Squalus > Squalus acanthias. Next base: position 261,388 of record JASTWF010000286.1, on the reverse strand, counting down.
CCCTGGCCACCGAAAGTGTCCCTGACTTCCCACATAGCACAGGAGGAGCACTCCATGCTGCCGAGCTGCCCTGTCATGTCCTACCCTTAATTTACTCCCTTTACTTCCTTTAAATTAAAGAATATTAAATACACTAGGGACCTTACTTCTCTTTAAACACTACTTACTCTAAACTAGAGACCTTACTTTTACTTTAACGATTGGCTGTTTAAGCCGCTACGCTCACTGCTCCTGCTCTTTTCAAACAGATACAGTGCCCTACATTACCATTACTGTTTGGTGGCCTATACACAACTCCCACCAATGTTTTCCGCCCTTTGCTGTTTCTTAGCTCCACCCAAACTGATTCCAGTTCTACATCACAATCTGCCAAGCCAAGATCTTTTATCTCTACCGTACCGATCTCATCCCTTTTTAACAGCGCTACGCCACCTCCTTTTCCTTTTTGTCTGTCCTTCCTAAATGTTGAGTACCCTGGAACATTCAGTTCCCAGCTTTGGTTACCCTGCAACCATGTCTCTGTAATGGCAATTGCATCATACCCATTTACTTCTATTTGTGCCTTTAATTCATCCACCTTGTTGCGAATGCTACGTGCATTTAGATAAAGTGCTTTCAACTTTGCCTGTTTAATATTTTTCTGCACTTTGACCCTCTTTACTGTTGGCCTTTGTTTCTGCTCCCTCCTAGTTTTGCTGACTACTTTTCTAACTTTTATTTCCAGCTTTGTTTCTCTCCATTCTGGGCCCACACTTAGGTTCCCAGCCTCCTGACAAACTAGTTTAAATCCTTCCCAACAGCACTAGCAAACCCCCCTGCGAGGATATTGGTCCCGGTTCTGCCGAGGTGTAACCCGTCCAGCTTGTACAGGTCCCACCTTCCCCAGAATCGGTCCCAATGCCTCAGGAATTTAAATCCCTCCCTCCTACACCATCTCTCCAGCCACGCATTCATCTGCTCTATCCTCCTATTCCTGTACTCTCTAGCACGTGGCACTGGGAGTAATCCTGAGATTACTATCTTTGAGGTCCTGCTTTTTAATTTATTTCCTAGCTCCCTATATTCTGCTTGCAGGACCTCATCCCTCTTTCTGCCTATGTCGTTGGTACCGATATGGACCACGACCTCTGGCTGTTCGCTCTCCCCCTTCAGAATATCCTGCAGCCGCTCAGTGACATCCTTGACCCTGGCACCAGGGAGGCAACATACCATCCTGGAGTCACGTCTGCGGCCACAGAAACGTCTATCTGTTCCCCTTACAATAGAATCCCCTATCACTATTGCTCTCCCACTCTTTTTCCTCCCCTCCTGTGCAGCTGAGCCACTCGTAGTGCCACGGACTTGGCTCTTGCTGCATTCCCCTGAGAAACCATCTCCCCCAGCAGTATCCAAAACGAAAAATCTGTTGGAGAGGGAAATGGACCCAGGGGACTCCTGCACTACTTTCCTAGTTCTTTTACTCTGTCTGGCGATCACCCATTCCCTGTCTGCCTGTGCACTCTTTCCCTGCGGTGTGACCACCTCGTTAAACGTGCTATCCACATGAGGAGGATGCAAAGAGGCTTCAAGGTGATTTAGACAAGTTGAGTGAGTGGGCAAATACATGGCAGATGCTGTATAACGTGGATAAATGTGAAGTTATCCACTTCGGTAGGAAAAACAGAAAGGCAGAGTATTATTTAAATGGTAATAGATTGGGAGATGCTGATGTACAGAGGGACCTGGGTGTCCTTGTACACCAGTCACTGAAAGCAAACATGCAGGTGCAGCAAACAGTTAGGAAGGCAAATGGTATGTTGTCCTTCATTGCAAGAGGATTTGAGTACAGGAACAAGGATGTCTTACTACATTTATACAGGGCCTTGGTGAGACCACACCTGGCGTACTCTGTGCAGTTTTGGTCTCCTTACCTAAGAAAGGATATACTTGCCATAGAGGGTGTGCAGCGAAGGTTCACCAGACGGACTCCTGGGATGGCAGGACTGTCCTATGAAGAGAGATTGGGTCGACTAGGCCTGTATTCACTAGAGTTTAGAAGAATGAGAGGGGATCTCATTGAAACATATAAAATTCTGACAGGGCTAGACAGACTGGATGCAGGGAGGATGTTTCCTCTGGCTGGGGGCTCTAGAACGAGGGGTCACAGACTCAGGATACGGGGTCGGACATTTAGGACTGAGATGAGGAGAAATTTCTTTACTCAGAGGGTGGTGAACCTGTGGAATTCTCTACCACAGAAGGCTGTGGAGGCCAAGTCACTGAATATATTTAAGAAGGAGATAGATAGATTTCTAGACACAAAAGGCATCAAGGGGTAAGGGGAGAGAGCGGGGATATGGTATTGAGATAGAGGATCAGCCATGATCATATTGAATGGTGGAGCAGGCTCGAAGGGCCGAATGGCCTACTCCTGCTCCTATTTTTCTATGTTTCTATGTTCTATGTTTACTGCCCACTCACTTAGTCTATCTATATCCCTTTGCAGACACTTTTTGTTCTCACAGCTTACTGTCCCACCTAGCTTTGTATCATCAGCAAACTTGGATACATTACACTCGGTCCCTTCATCTAGGTCATTAATATAGATTGTAAATAGCTGAGGCCCCAACACTGATCCTTGCGGCACCCCACTAGTTACAGCCTGCCAACCTGAAAAACATCTGTTTATCCCTACTCTCTGTTTTCTGTCTGTTAACCAATCCTCTATCCATGCTAATATATTACCCCCAACCCCATGAGCTCTAATCTTGTGTAATAATCTTTTATGTGGCACCTTATCGAATGCCTTTTGGAAATCCAAATATACTACATTCACTGGTTCCCCTTTACCTACCCTGCTAGTTACATCCTCAAAAAATAAATTTGTTAAACACGATTTCCCTTTCATAAAACCATGTTGACTTTGCCTAATCTTAACAAAGGGCGAAGGAAATATGGAACAGTTTTATAACCCATGAGGTGTGGTGGGTAGGGGGAGAATTTCTGTGTAGCAGGTCACAGAGTTGAAAGTATATCGCTGTTCCTTCATCGTCGCTGGGTCAAAATCCTGGAACTCCCTCCCTAACAGCACTGTGGGAGCACCTTCACCACACGGACTGCAGCGGTTCAAGAAGGAGGCTCACCACCACCGTCTGAAGGGCAATTAGCGATGGGCAATAAATGCCGGCCTTGCCAACAACTCCCACATCCCACGAACAAATAAAAGAACCTCGCAATCTCTACCACCTAGAAGGACAAGGGCAGAAGGCACATGGGAACATCACCACCTCCAAGTTCCCCTCCAAGTCACACACCATCCTGACTTGGAAATACATCGCTATTCTTTGGGATGTCGGCAGCGCTGGCAAGGCTGGCATTTATTTCCAATCCCTAAAACTGAGTGTCTTGCCCGGCCACTTCAGAGGGCAGTTGAGTCAACCACGTGTGTGTGGGACTGGAGTCACTTACAGGCCAGACCAGGTAAGGAGGGCAGGCTTCCTTCTCTAAAAGGACATTAGTGAACCAGTTGGGTTTTTACGACAATCTGACAGCTCCATGGTCACTTTTATTTCCAGATTTTTTTGAACTGAATTCAAATTCTCAAGCTGCCATTGTGGGACTTGAACTCATGTTCTCTGCGATTATTAATCCAGTAACAAACGTCACAACTATTTGACTCCCAGTGCTGTTACCAGATGAGACGGTATTCAATTCCCTGCGCCAGTACTGGGTGGCTGCATTAGTTGACTCCTATTGTGTCAGATACCGGCATCATCAATATTTCACCCAGTGTGCCTGGTGCAGAGTTTGTCCAGTGTGCACTAAAGCCACCCAATAGATCAGGAGTAACAGTTCCTGTTTCAGTATCATGAGCAACGTGAAATTGTGGAAGTTCGTGACAAGATGGCACCAAAATAAATTGTTTGGATGAAGCTGGTATGGGATTAGGGAAGTGAAATGCCCTTGGATTTGACTCTTTCACCACCCCTTCCCTGTGCAGTCTGGAAAACTGACCCTCTCAGCATCTACCCTGTCCTGACTACAACTATTAGGGACTGAACAGTTCCTTATTGCTAACACGAGAGAGTGTGCAGTTCTAAATTAAGAACATAAGAACATAAGAATTAGAAGCAGGAGTCGGCCATATGGCCTCTCGAGCCTGCTCCGCCATTCAATAAGATCATTGCTGATCATCGACCTCAACTCCACTTTCCCGCCCGATCTCCATATCCCTCGATTCCCCTGGATCTCAGCCTTGAATATACTCAATGACTCAGCATCCACAACCCTCTGGGGCAGAGAATTCCAAAGATTCACAACCCTCTGAGTGAAGAAATTCCTCCTCAGCTCAGTCTTAAAAGGCTGACTCCTTATCCTGAGACTATGTCCCCTAGTTCTAGACACTCCAGCCCAGGGGAAACAACCTCTCAGCATCTACCCTGTCAATCCCCCTAAGAATTTTATACGTTTCAATGAGATCACCTCTCATTCTTCTAAACTTCAGAGAATATAGGCCTAGTCTACCCAATCTCTCATCATAGGACAATCCCCCCATCCCAGGAACCAGTCTGGTGAACCATCGTTGCATTTCCTCTAAGGCAAGTATATCCTTCAATAAGTAAGGAGAACAAAACTGTACACAATACTCCAGGTGTGGTCTCACCAGGGCCCTATATAATTGCAGCAAGACGTCTTTACTCTTACAAACTGTAGGGATGTGCAGTTCTGGATTAATAACACTAGGGATGTGAAGTACATAGACAGCAGGGGAGTGCATGATAAGGGAGAATACGAAAAGATTAGGAGAGAAGTCAAAAAAACAATTAGGGACGCAAAGAGGAGCTATGAAATTAAATTATCAAGGAACATAAAACAAAATAGTAAAATATTTTATCGGCACATCAATAAAAAAAGGAAGGTTGGATGGGAATATGGCCATTAAGGTATAGACAGGATATTTCCACAGGTACTGATAGAGAGATGGCAGAAATATTAAATAATTATTTTGCTTCAGTATTTACCGGGGAGATAGAACAAGTGGGCATGACATTCGATGATGAGATTAGTAATGAGATAAGTGCATTTAAAATTAAAAGAGGGGATATATTAAATAAATGAATCAAACTCAAAGAGGATAAAACCCCAGGTCCGGTTGGATTGCATCCACACACTTTAAAAGAATCTAGGGAAGAGATAGCAGAGGCATTACTACACATATTTAATAATTCATTAAAAAAAGGTGTAGTGCCAGAGGACTGGTGGATAGCTAACATATTGGCCCAGAAATTAGACTTCGATGGTTGCCGCGGGGGTAAGGATCGTGCGTGATCTTACCTACTGCGCCTGCCTTTATGGTTTTGGCCCACACGAACTTCTGCTCCTGGGCCTCTCCCTGGTGCCGGCATGCAGTGTGTGCGTGTCCCAGAGGCGCAGTTAGTTCAATGCGACCTCTGGGATCACGTGGGCCAGTTAGAGCCAATGGCAGCACACCATCTTTCATTCATAGTTTTGACAGGAAGAGCTGTCAAAACTATGAATACAACTTGCCCCCAAAAGAACAGCTAAACCTCAATTAATTTTTTTTTTTAAACCATCACATTAATAAAATAACTATAGTTAAATAAATTAACCACTTTAAACAAAAATTTAAATTTTTGAAAAAATGTAAATTCTTTTCAAAAGTTATAAAAATAAACTTACCTTTCTTTAAAGTCTCTAAAAAAGATAAAACTGTTGAAAAAAATTTAAAATAATACTTAATTAACTACTTACTTTGTTAAAAGGGGGTCTTACACCTCCTTTTTTCATGTGTAAAATCTTCAATACTTACCCTCGCGTTCAAACCTGAAAAAAAACCTAAGTGTGCTGCGTGCACGCAACCTGTAGTACGTACGCGGTTCACTTAGGAACCGCCCCCTTCGCAATATCGGAAGTGCCGGTTTCCCGCGCATGCGCAGTGCATGCAGGAAACCGGCACTTCGGGATCTAATACGGGTGAGTACACAGTGCATACTCTCCCGTATTCGGCCGAATTTCTGGGCCAATACCTATATTTAAGAAGGGAGATAGAACATGTCCAGGGAACTATAGGCCAGTCAGCTTAACATCGGTGGTAGGAAAAATAATGGAATCCCTGCTAAAGGAGAATATAGAAGAGCATCTATATATAGTAATGAATAGTCAGCATGGATTTCAAAAGGGAAAGTCTTGTTTGACCATCCTTATTGAATTTTTTGAAGAAGTAACAGAGAGAGTAGACAATGGTAATGCAGTAGATGTAATTTATCTGGATTTTCAAAAGGTATTCGATAAGGTACCCCATAATAGACTGATGAACAAGGTCAGAGAATGCGGAGTCGAGGACAAGTAGCAGAATGGATTGCTGGCTGGCTTCATGACAGAAAGCAGAGAGTAGGGGTAAAGGGTAGGGATTCACAGTGGCAGAAGGTGGGTAGTGGTGTTCCACAAGGATCAGTGTTGGGACCACTGTTGTTCACAATTTACATCAACAATTTAGACTTTGGAATCAAAAACACAATATCTAAATTTGCGGATGACACCAGATTGCGGGGGTGGGGGGGTGGGGGGGGATAGTCAATACCGAGAGGACTGCAACAAATTACAGGTGGACATTAATAAACTTACAGAATGGGCATATAATTGGCAAATGAGGTTCAACACAGATAAATGTGAGGTATTACTGTTGTGGAGTATTTTAAACCAATACTCGACACAAGGTTTTAGATCGTTATTCAAGTGGTCTTTATTACACCGGTGGGGAGACAATCTCGACTGGCGCACCAGGAGACTTCTCCAAATTGATACAGTAAGCGTTACATATTTAATGCTTTCAAAAGTCATGGTAGCCTCGTGCACAATCCTGTTACACTGTTTTAATTGGCCTAAGGCCCGCGTGCACAGTTGCTGATTGGCTAATTCCCTATCTCGCGTCACACAACCGTTCGCCTATATTTTATTGTCACATGATCTTTATGATCTCCCCTGTTGTTATATTTTGTAACCTTTAGTAAAACCACATGTCTACATTTGTGCCCCATGTGGTTTTACTGATCTCTAGGTTCCATAGTTTGTGGTTAAACATAGATGGTGCTTCTGAGCTAATTTAATCTAATCTTGAAAAGCATCAAGACCTTGTGGTCAGCATGTCTGAGCTATCTCCGCCGGTCTCGGTCTCAACCGTTTCTAGTGTGCAAGCTGCATTGTTAACCCCTTAATTCCTGAAGGGCCCTGATGCCCCACTTCAATTACATTTTGGTAGGAAGAATAGGGAGGTAAGCAGTTACAGATTATTGACACTAGCGGGAGTGCAGTTCCATACTATTGACACAAGGGTGAGTGCAGTTACAGATTATTGACACTTGGGGGCTGCAGTTCCAGATTATTGACACTAGAGGGCCTGCAGTTACAGATTATTGATACTTGGAGGCTGCAGTTCCAGATTATTAAACACTAGGGGGTTGCAGTTTCAGATTATTGACACTAGAGGGCGAGCAGTTCCAGTTTATTGACACTACGGGTTGTACAGTTCCAGATTATTGACACTACGGGACGTGCAGTTCCAGATTATTGACACTACGGGACGTGCAGTTCCAGATTATTGACACTAAGGGGCATGCAGTTCCAGATTATTGACACCATGGGGCGTGCAGTTCCAGATTATTGACACTAGGGGGCGTTCAGTTTCAGATTATTGACACAAGGGGGCCTGCAGTTCCAGATTATTGACACTAGGGGGCATGCAGTTCCAGAATATTGACACTCGGGGCGATGTAGTTCCACATTATTAACACTAGAGGGCAAGCAGTTCCAGATTATTGACACTAGGGGGCCTGCAAATCCAGATTATTGACACTAGGGGGCTGCAGTTCCAGATTATTGACACTAGAGGGCAGGCAGTTACAGATTATTGACACTTGGAGGCTGCAGTACCAGATTATTAAACACTAGGGGGCTGCAGTTCCAGATTATTGACACTAGGGGGCGAGCAGTTTCAGATTATTGACACTACGGGTTGTGCAGTTCCAGATTATTGACACTACGGTACGTGCAGTTCCAGATTATTGACACTAAGGGGCATGCAGTTCCAGATTATTGACAACATGGGTCGTGCAGTTTCAGATTATAGTCACAAGGGGGCCTGCAGTTCCAGATTATTGACACTAGGGTGCATGCAGTTCCAGAATATTGACACTAGGGGCGATGTAGTTCCACATTATTAACACTAGAGGGCATGCAGTTCCAGATTATTGACACCACGGGGCCTGCAATTCCAGATTATTGACACTAGGGGGCGTGCAGTTCCAGATTATTGACACTAGTGGATGCAGTTCCAGATTATTGACACAAGGGTCGTGCAGTTCCAAATTATTGACACTGGGGGCGATGCAGTTCCACATTATTAACACTAGAGGGCATGCAGTTCCAGATTATTGACACTAGAGGTTGTGCAGTTCCAGATTATTGACACTAGGGCGCGTGCAGTTCCAGATTATTGAGACTGGGAGCATGCAATTCCATATTATTGACACTAGGGGGCGTGCAGTTCCAGATTATTGACACTAGGGGTTGTGCAGTTCCAGAGTATTGACACTAGGGGGAGTGCAGTTCCAGATTATTAACACAGGGTGAGTGCAGTTCCAGATTATTGACACTAGGGGGCATGCAGTTCCAGATTATTGACACTAGCGGGAGTGCAGTTCCATATTATTGACACTAGGAGGCGTGCATTTCCAGATATAGACACTAGGGGGCGATGCAGTTACAGATTATTGACACTAGCGGGAGTGCAGTTCCATACTATTGACACTAGGGTGAGTGCAGTTACAGATTATTGACACTTGTGGGCTGCAGTTCCAGATTATTGACACGAGACGGCTGCAGTTCCAGATTATTGACAATAAGGGGAATGCAGTTACAGATTATTGACACTTGGAGGCTGCAGTTCCAGATTATTAAACACCAGGGGGCTGCAGTTCCAGATTATTGACACTAGGGGGCGAGCAGTTCCAGATATTTGACACTAGGGGGCGTGCAGTTCCAGATTATTGACACTAGGGGGCGTGCAGATCCACATTATTGAAAGTAGGAGGTGCAGTTACAGATTATTGAAACCAGGGGGCATGCAGTTTCAGATTATTGACACTAGGGGGCATGCAGTTCCAGATTATTGAAACTAGGGGGCATGCAGTTCCAGATTATTGACACTAGGGGGCATGCAGTTCCACATTATTGACACTAGGGGGCATGCAGTTCCACATTATTGACACTAGGGGGCATGCAGTTCCACATTATTGACACAAGGGGGCCTGCTGTTCCAGATTATTGACACTAGGGGGCGTGCAGTTCCAGAATATTGACACTCGGGGCGATGTAGTTCCATATTATTAACACTAGAGCGCATGCAGTTCCTGATTATTGACACTAGGAGGCCTGCAATTCCAGGTTATTGACACTAGGGGGCGTGCAGTTCCAGATTATTGACACTAGTGGATGCAGTTCCAGATTATTGACACAAGGGTCGTGCAGTTCCAGATTATTGACACTAAGGGGCATGCAGTTCCAGATTATTGACACCATGGGGCGTGCAGTTTCAGATTATTGACACAAGGGTCGTGCAGTTCCAAATTATTGACACTGGGGGCGATGCAGTTCCACATTATTAACACTAGAGGGCATGCAGTTCCAGATTATTGACACTAGGGGTTGTGCAGTTCCAGATTATTGACACTAGGGGGCGTGCAGTTCCAGATTATTGAGACTGGGAGCATGCAATTCCATATTATTGACACTAGGGGGCGTGCAGTTCCAGATTATTGACACTAGGGGTTGTGCTGTTCCAGAGTATTGACACTAGGGGGAGTGCAGTTACAGATTATTGACACTTGGGGGCTGCAGTTCCAGATTATTGACACTAGAGGGCATGCAGTTACAGATTATTGATACTTGGAGGCTGCAGTTCCAGATTATTAAACACTAGGGGGTTGCAGTTTCAGATTATTGACACTAGAGGGCGAGCAGTTCCAGCTTATTGACACTACGGGTTGTACAGTTCCAGATTATTGACACTACGGGACGTGCAGTTCCAGATTATTGACACTAAGGGGCATGCAGTTCCAGATTATTGACACCATGGGGCGTGCAGTTCCAGATTATTGACACTAGGGGGCGTTCAGTTTCAGATTATTGACACAAGGGGGCCTGCAGTTCCAGATTATTGACACTAGGGGGCATGCAGTTCCAGAATATTGACACTCGGGGCGATGTAGTTCCACATTATTAACACTAGAGGGCAAGCAGTTCCAGATTATTGACACTAGGGGGCCTGCAATTCCAGATTATTGACACTAGGGGGCTGCAGTTCCAGATTATTGACACTAGAGGGCAGGCAGTTACAGATTATTGACACTTGGAGGCTGCAGTACCAGATTATTAAACACTAGGGGGCTGCAGTTCCAGATTATTGACACTAGGGGGCGAGCAGTTTCAGATTATTGACACTACGGGTTGTGCAGTTCCAGATTATTGACACTACGGTCCGTGCAGTTCCAGATTATTGACACTAAGGGGCATGCAGTTCCAGATTATTGACAACATGGGTCGTGCAGTTTCAGATTATAGTCACAAGGGGGCCTGCAGTTCCAGATTATTGACACTAGGGTGCATGCAGTTCCAGAATATTGACACTAGGGGCGATGTAGTTCCACATTATTAACACTAGAGGGCATGCAGTTCCAGATTATTGACACCACGGGGCCTGCAATTCCAGATTATTGACACTAGGGGGCGTGCAGTTCCAGATTATTGACACTAGTGGATGCAGTTCCAGATTATTGACACAAGGGTCGTGCAGTTCCAAATTATTGACACTGGGGGCGACGCAGTTCCACATTATTAACACTAGAGGGCATGCAGGTCCAGATTATTGACACTAGAGGTTGTGCAGTTCCAGATTATTGACACTAGGGCGCGTGCAGTTCCAGATTATTGAGACTGGGAGCATGCAATTCCATATTATTGACACTAGGGGGCGTGCAGTTCCAGATTATTGACACTAGGGGTTGTGCAGTTCCAGAGTATTGACACTAGGGGGAGTGCAGTTCCAGATAATTAACACAGGGTGAGTGCAGTTCCAGATTATTGACACTAGGGGGCATGCAGTTCCAGATTATTGACACTAGCGGGAGTGCAGTTCCATATTATTGACACTAGGAGGCGTGCATTTCCAGATATAGACACTAGGGGGCGATGCAGTTACAGATTATTGACACTAGCGGGAGTGCAGTTCCATACTATTGACACTAGGGTGAGTGCAGTTACAGATTATTGACACTTGTGGGCTGCAGTTACAGATTATTGACACGAGACGGCTGCAGTTCCAGATTATTGACAATAAGGGGCATGCAGTTACAGATTATTGACACTTGGAGGCTGCAGTTCCAGATTATTAAACACTAGGGGGCTGCAGTTCCAGATTATTGACACTAGGGGGCGTGCAGATCCACATTATTGAAAGTAGGAGGTGCAGTTACAGATTATTGAAACCAGGGGGCATGCAGTTTCAGATTATTGACACTAGGGGGCATGCAGTTCCAGATTATTGAAACTAGGGGGCGTGCAGTTCCACATTATTGACACTAGGGGGCATGCAGTTCCACATTATTGACACTAGGGGGCATGCAGTTCCACATTATTGACACTAGGGGGCATGCAGTTCCACATTATTGACACAAGGGGGCCTGCTGTTCCAGATTATTGACACTAGGGGGCGTGCAGTTCCAGAATATTGACACTCGGGGCGATGTAGTTCCACATTATTAACACTAGAGCGCATGCAGTTCCCGATTATTGACACTAGGAGGCCTGCAATTCCAGGTTATTGACACTAGGGGGCGTGCAGTTCCAGATTATTGACACTAGTGGATGCAGTTCCAGATTATTGACACAAGGGTCGTGCAGTTCCAGCTTATTGACACTAAGGGGCATGCAGTTCCAGATTATTGACACCATGGGGCGTGCAGTTTCAGATTATTGACACAAGGGTCGTGCAGTTCCAAATTATTGACACTGGGGCGATGCAGTTCCACATTATTAACACTAGAGGGCATGCAGTTCCAGATTATTGACACTAGGGGTTGTGCAGTTCCAGATTATTGACACTAGGGGGCGTGCAGTTCCAGATTATTGAGACTGGGAGCATGCAATTCCATATTATTGACACTAGGGGGTGTGCAGTTCCAGATTATTGACACTAGGGGTTGTGCTGTTCCAGAGTATTGACACTAGGAGGAGTGCAGTTACAGATTATTGACACTTGGAGGCTGCAGTTCCAGATTATTGACACTCGAGGGCTGCAGTTCCAGATTATTGACACTAGGGGGCGAGCAGTTCCAGATTATTGACACTAGGGGGCGTGCAGTCCCAGATTATTGCCACTAGGGGGAGGCTTTTCCTGATTATTGCCACTAGGGGGCGGCTGTTCCAGATTATTGACGCTAGGGGTTGTGCAGTTCCAGATTATTGACACTAGGGGGTGTGCAGTACCAGATTATTGACACTAGGGGGTGCAGTTCCAGATTATTGACACTACGGGTTGTGCAGTTCCAGATTATTGACACTAGGGGGCGTTCAGTTCCAGATTATTGACTCTGGGGTGCATGCAGTTCCAAATTATTGACAATAGGAGGCATGCAGTTCCAGATTATTGACACCATGGTGCGTGCAGTTTCAGATTATTGACACAAGGGGGCCTGCAGATCCAGATTATTGACACTAGGGGGCATGCAGTTCCAGATTATTGACACAAAGGGGCATGCAGTTCCACATTATTGACACTAGAGGGCTGCAGTTCCAGATTATTGACACTAGGGGGCGAGCAGTTACAGATTATTGACACTAGGGGGCGTTCAGTTCCAGATTATTGACACAAAGGGGCGTGCAGTTCCACATTATTGACACTAGAGGGCTGCAGTTCCAGATTATTGACACTAGGGGGCATGCAGTTCCAGATTATTGACACAAAGGGGCGTGCAGTTCCACATTATTGACACTAGAGGGCTGCAGTTCCAGATTATTGACACTAGGGGGCGAGCAGTTACAGATTATTGACACTAGGGGGCGTTCAGTTCCAGATTATTGACTCTGGGGTGCATGCAGTTCCAGATTATTGACAATAGGGGCCATGCAGTTCCAGATTATTGACACTAAGGGGCATGCAGTTACAGATTATTGACACTTGGAGGCTGCAGTTCCAGATTATTAAACACTAGGGGGCTGCAGTTACAGATTATTGACACTAGGGTGTGTGCAGTTCCAAATTATTGACACTAGGGGGCGTTCAGTTCCAGATTATTGACACAAAGGGGCGTGCAGTTCCACATTATTGACACTAGAGGGCTGCAGTTCCAGATTATTGACACTAGGGGGCATGCAGTTCCAGATTATTGACACAAAGGGGCGTGCAGTTCCACATTATTGACACTAGAGGGCTGCAGTTCCAGATTATTGACACTAGGGGGCGAGCAGTTACAGATTATTGACACTAGGGGGCGTTCAGTTCCAGATTATTGACTCTGGGGTGCATGCAGTTCCAGATTATTGACAATAGGGGCCATGCAGTTCCAGATTATTGACACTAAGGGGCATGCAGTTACAGATTATTGACACTTGGAGGCTGCAGTTCCAGATTATTAAACACTAGGGGGCTGCAGTTACAGATTATTGACACTAGGGTGTGTGCAGTTCCAAATTATTGACCCTAGGAGGTGCAGTTCCAGATTATTGAAACCCGGGGGCATGCAGTTTCAGATTATTGACACTAGGGGGCATGCAGTTCCAGATTATTGAAACTAGGGGGCGTGCAGTTCCAGATTATTGAAACTAGGGGGCATGCAGTTCCACATTATTGACACTAGGGGGCATGCAGTTCCACATTATTGACACTAGGGGGCATGCAGTTCCACATTATTGACACTAGGGGGCATGCAGTTCCACATTATTGACACTAGGGGGCGTGCAGTTCCAGATTATTGACACCAGGGGGTGTGCATTTCCAGATTATTGACACTATTGTTTGTGCAGTTCCAGATTATTGAAACTAGGGGGCGAGCAGTTCCAGATTATTGACACAAATGGGTATGCAGTTCCACATTATTGACACTAGAGGGCTGCAGTTCCAGATTATTGACACTAGGGGGCGAGCAGTTCCAGATTATTGACTCTGGGGTGCATGCAGTTCCAGATTATTGACAATAGGGGCCATGCAGTTCCAGATTATTGACACCATGGGACGTGCAGTTTCAGATTATTGACACAAGGCGGCCTGCAGTTCCAGATGATTGACACTAGGGGGAGTTCAGTTCCAGATTATTGACTCTGGGGTGCATGCTGTTCCAGATTATTGACAATAGGGGCCATGCAGTTCCAGATTATTGACACTAGAGGGCTGCAGTTCCAGATTATTGACACTAGGGGCTGTGCAGTTCCACATTATTGACACTAGGAGGTGCAGTTCCAGATTATTGAAACCAGGGGGCATGCAGTTTCAGATTATTGACACTAGGGGGCATGCAGTTTCAGATTATTGACACTAGGGGTTGTGCAGTTCCACAGTAGTGACACTAGGGGGAGTGCAGTTCCAGATTATTAACACAGGGTGAATGCAGTTCCAGATTATTGACACTAGGGGGCATGCAGTTCCAGATTATTGACACCAGCAGGAGTGCAGTTCCATATTATTGACACGAGGAGGCGTGCATTTCCAGATATAGACACTAGGGGCGATGCAGTTACAGATTATTGACACTAGCGGGAGTGCAGTTCCATATTATTGACACTAGGTTTGAGTGCAGTTCCATATTATTGACACTAGAGGGCTGCAGTTCCAGATTATTGACACTAAGGGGCTGCAGTATCAGATTATTGACACTAGGGGGCGAGCAGTTACAGATTATTGACACTTGGAGGCTGCAGTTCCAGGTTATTGACACTTGAGGGCTGCAGTTCCAGATTATTGACACTAGGGGGCGAGCAGTTCCAGATTATTGACACTAGGGGGCGTGCAGTCCCAGATTATTGCCACTAGGGGGAGGCTTTTCCAGATTATTGCCACTAGGGGGCGGCTGTTCCAGATTATTGATGCTAGGGGTTGTGCAGTTCCAGATTATTGACACTAGGGGGTGTGCAGTACCAGATTATTGACACTAGGGGGTGCAGTTCCAGATTATTGACACTACGGGTTGTGCTGTTCCAGATTATTGACACTAGGGGGCGTTCAGTTCCAGATTATTGACTCTGGGGTGCATGCAGTTCCAAATTATTGACAATAGGAGGCATGCAGTTCCAGATTATTGACACCATGGTGCGTGCAGTTTCAGATTATTGACACAAGGGGGCCTGCAGATCCAGATTATTGACACTAGGGGGCATGCAGTTCCAGAATATTGACACTGGGGCGATGTAGTTCCACATTATTAACACTAGAGGGCCTGCAGTTCCAGATTATTGACACTAGGGGGACTGCAATTCAGATTATTGACACTAGTGGATGCAGTTCCAGATTATTGACACAAGGTCATGTAGTTCCAAATTATTGACACTGGGGGCGATGCAGTTTCACGTTATTAACACTAGAGGGCATGCAATTCCATATTATTGACACTAGGGGGCGTGCAGTTCCAGATTATTGACACTAGGGGGCGTGCAGTTCCTGATTATTAACACAGGGTGAGTGCAGTTGCAGATTATTGACACTAGGAGGCATGCAGTTCCAGATTATTGACACTAGCAGGAGTGCAGTTCCATATAATTGACACTAGGAGGCATGCCTTTCCAGATATAGACACTAGGGGGCGATGCAGTTACAGATTATTGACACTAGAGGGCTGCAGTTCCAGATTATTGACACTAAGGGGCATGCAGTTACAGATT
Organism: Squalus acanthias; assembly: GCA_030390025.1. NCBI lineage: Eukaryota > Metazoa > Chordata > Chondrichthyes > Squaliformes > Squalidae > Squalus > Squalus acanthias. Next base: position 245,464 of record JASTWF010000286.1, on the reverse strand, counting down.
ATTGACACTTGGAGGCTGCAGTTCAAGATTATTAAACACTACGGGGCTGCAGTTACAGATTATTGACACTAGGGGGTGTGCAGTTGCACATTAGTGACACTAGGAGGTGCAGTTCCAGATTATTGAAACCAGGGGGCATGCAGTTTCAGATTATTGACACTAGGGGGCATGCAGTTCCAGATTATTGAAACTAGGGGGCGTGCAGTTACAGATTATTGACACTAGGGGGCATGCAGTTCCACATTATTGACAATAGGGGGCATGCAGTTCCACATTATTGACACTAGGGGGCATGCAGTTCCACATTATTGACACTAGGGGGCATGCAGTTACAGATTATTGACACTGGAGGGCATGCAGTTCCAGATTATTGACACTAGGGGGCATGCAATTCCAGATTATTGACACTAGGGGGCGTGCATTTCCAGATTATTGACACCAGGGGGTGAGCATTTCCAGATTATTGACACTATTGTTTGTGCAGTTCCAGATTATTGAAACTAGGGGGCGAGCAGTTCCAGATTATTGACACAAAGGGGCATGCAGTTCCACATTATTGACACTAGAGGGCTGCAGTTCCAGATTATTGACACTAGGGGGCGAGCAGTTACAGATTATTGACACTAGGGGGCGTTCAATTCCAGATTATTGACTCTGGGGTGCATGCAGTTCCAGATTATTGACAATAGGGGCCATGCAGTTCCAGATTATTGACACTAAGGGGCATGCAGTTACAGATTATTGACACTTGGAGGCTGCAGTTCCAGATTATTAAAAACTAGGGGGCTGCAGTTACAGATTATTGACACTAGGGTGTGTGCAGTTCCAAATTATTGACCCTAGGAGGTGCAGTTCCAGATTATTGAAACCAGGGGGCATGCAGTTTCAGATTATTGACACTAGGGGGCATGCAGTTCTAGATTATTGAAACTAGGGGGCGTGCAGTTCCAGATTATTGAAACTAGGGGGCATGCAGTTCCACATTATTGACACTAGGGGGCATGCAGTTCCACATTATTGACACCAAGGGGCATGCAGTTCCACATTATTGACACTAGGGGGCATGCAGTTCCACATTATTGACACTAGGGGGCGTGCAGTTCCAGATTATTGACACCAGGGGGTGTGCATTTCCAGATTATAAACACTATTGTTTGTGCAGTTCCAGATTATTGAAACTAGGGGGCGAGCAGTTCCAGATTATTGACACAAATGGGCATGCAGTTCCACATTATTGACACTAGAGGGCTGCAGTTCCAGATTATTGACACTAGGGGGCGTTCAGTTCCAGATTATTGACTCTGGGGTGCATGCAGTTCCAGATTATTGACAATAGGGGCCATGCAGTTCCAGATTATTTACACTAGAGTGCTGCAGTTACAGATTATTGACACTTGGAGGCTGCAGTTCCAGATTATTAAACACTAGGGGGCTGCAGTTCCAGATTATTGACACTAGGGGCTGTGCAGTTCCACATTATTGACACTAGGAGGTGCAGTTCCAGATTATTGAAACCAGGGGGCATGCAGTTTCAGATTATTGACACTAGGGGGCATGCAGTTTCAGATTATTGACACTAGGGGTTGTGCAGTTCCAGATTATTGAAACTAGGGGGCATGCAGTTCCACATTATTGACACTAGGGGGCATGCAGTTCCACATTATTGACACCAAGGGGCATGCAGTTCCACATTATTGACACTAGGGGGCATGCAGTTCCAGATTATTGACACTAGGGGGCGTGCAGTTCCAGATTATTGACACCAGGGGGTGTGCATTTCCAGATTATTGACACAAATGGGCATGCAGTTCCACATTATTGACACTAGAGGGCTGCAGTTCCAGATTATTGACACTAGGGGCGAGCAGTTCCAGATTATTGACTCTGGGGTGCATGCAGTTCCACATTATTGACACTAGAGGGCTGCAGTTCCAGATTATTGACACTAGGGGCGAGCAGTTCCAGATTATTGACTCTGGGGTGCATGCAGTTCCAGATTATTGACAATAGGGGCCATGCAGTTCCAGATTATTGACACCATGGGGCGTGCAGTTTCAGATTATTGACACAAGGCGGCCTGCAGTTCCAGATGATTGACACTAGGGGGCGTTCAGTTCCAGATTATTGACTCTGGGGTGCATGCAGTTCCAGATTATTTACACTAGAGGGCTGCAGTTCCAGATTATTGACACTCAGGGGCATGCAGTTACAGATTATTGACACTTGGAGGCTGCAGTTCCAGATTATTAAACACTAGGGGGCTGCAGTTCCAGATTATTGACACTAGGGGCTGTGCAGTTCCACATTATTGACACTAGGAGGTGCAGTTCCAGATTATTGAAATCAGGGGGCATGCAGTATCAGATTATTGACACTAGGGGGCATGCAGTTCCAGATTATTGAAACTAGGGGGCGTGCAGTTCCAGATTATTGACACTAGGGGGCATGCAGTTCCACATTATTGACACTAGGGGGCATGCAGTTCCACATTATTGACACTAGGGGGCATGCAGTTACACATTATTGACACGAGGGGGCATGCAGTTCCAGATTATTGACACTAGGGGGCGTGCAGTTCCAGATTATTGACACCAGGGGGTGTGCAGTTCCAGATTATTGAAACTAGGGGGCGAGCAGTTCCAGATTATTGACACTAGGAGGCGTGCTGTTCCAGATTATTGACACTAGGGGGCGTGCAGTTCCACATCATTGAAACTAGGAGGTGCAGTTCCAGATTATTGAAACCAGGGGGCATGCAGTTTCAGATTATTGACACTAGGGGGCCTACCGTTCCAGATTATTGACACAAGGGGGCGTGCAGTTCCAGATTATTGACAATAGGGGGCATGCAGTTCCATATTATTGACACAAGGGGGCGTGCAGTTCCACATTATTGACACTAGGGGGCATGCAGTTCCACATTATTGACACTAGGGGGCATGTAGTTTCAGATTATTGACACAAGGGGGCCTGCTGTTCCAGATTATTGACACCAGGGGGCGTGCAGTTCCAGAATATTGACACTAGGGGCGATGTAGTTCCACATTATTAACACTAAGGGGCATGCAGTTCCAGATTATTGACACTAGGAGGCCTGCAATTCCAGATTATTGACACTAGGGTGCGTGCAGTTCCAGATTATTGAAACTAGTGGATGCAGTTCCAGATTATTGACACAAGGGTCATGCAGTTCCAAATTATTGACACTGGGGGCGATGCAGTTCCACATTATTAACACTAGAGGGCATGCAGTTCCAGATTATTGACACTAGGGGTTGTGCAGTTCCAGATTATTGACACTAGGGGGCGTGCAGTTGCAGATTATTGAGACAGGGAGCATGCAATTCCATATTATTGACACTAGGGGGCGTGCAGTTCCAGATTATTGACACTAGGGGTGGTGCAGTTCCAGATTATTGACACTAGCGGGAGTGCAGTTCCATACTATTGACACTAGGGTGAGTGCAGTTACAGATTATTGACACTTGGGGGCTGCAGTTCCAGATTATTGACACTAGAGGGCTGCAGTTCCAGATTATTGACACTAAGGGGCATGCAGTTACAGATTATTGACACTAGGGGGCATGCAGTTCCAGATTATTGAAACTAGGGGGCGTGCAGTTCCAGATTATTGACACTAGGGGGCATGCAGTTCCACATTATTGACACTAGGGGGCATGCAGTTCCACATTATTGACACTAGGGGGCATGCAGTTCCACATTATTGACACTAGGGGGCATGCAGTTCCAGATTATTGACACTAGGGGTCGTGCAGTTCCAGATTATTGACACCAGGGGGTGTGCATTTCCAGATTATTGACACTATTGTTTGTGCAGTTCCAGATTATTGAAACTAGGGGGCGAGCAGTTCCACATTATTGACACTAGAGGGCTGCAGTTCCAGATTATTGACACTAGGGGGCGAGCAGTTCCAGATTATTGACTCTGGGGTGCATGCAGTTCCAGATTATTGACAATAGGGGCCATGCAGTTCCAGATTATTGACACCATGGGGCGTGCAGTTTCAGATTATTGACACAAGGTGGCCTGCAGTTCCAGATGATTGACACTAGGGGGCGTGCAGTTCCAGATTATTGACACTAGGGTGCGTGCAGTTCCAGATTATTGAAACTAGTGGATGCAGTTCCAGATTATTGACACCAAGGGTCACACAGTTCCAAATTATTGACACTGGGGGCGATGCAGTTCCACATTATTAACACTAGAGGGCATGCAGTTCTAGATTATTGACACTAGGGGTTGTGCAGTTCCAGATTATTGACACTAGGGGGCGTGCAGTTCCAGATTATTGAGACAGGGAGCATGCAATTCCATATTATTGACACTAGGGAGCGTGCAGTTCCAGATTATTGACACTAGGGGTGGTGCAGTTCCAGATTATTGACACTAGCGGGAGTGCAGTTCCATACTATTGACACTAGGGTGAGTGCAGTTACAGATTATTGACACTTGGGGGCTGCAGTTCCAGATTATTGACACTAGAGGGCTGCAGTTCCAGATTATTGACACTAAGGGGCATGCAGTTACAGATTATTGACACTAGCGGGAGTGCAGTTCCATACTATTGGCACTAGGGTGAGTGCAGTTACAAATTATTGAGACTAGAGGGCTGCAGTTCCCGATTATTGACACTAGGGGGCGTTCAGTTCCAGATTATTGACTCTGGGGTGCATGCAGTTCCAAATTATTGACAATAGGAGGCATGCAGTTCCAGATTATTGACACCATGGTGCGTGCAGTTTCAGATTATTGACACAAGGGGGCCTGCAGATCCAGATTATTGACACTGGGGGGCATGCAGTTCCAGAATATTGACACTGGGGCGATGTAGTTCCACATTATTAACACTAGAGGGCCTGCAGTTCCAGATTATTGACACTAGGGGGCCTGCAATTAAGATTATTGACACTAGTGGATGCAGTTCCAGATTATTGACACAAGGGTCATGTAGTTCCAAATTATTGACACTGGGGGCAATGCAGTTTCACGTTATTAACACTAGAGGGCATGCAATTCCATATTATTGACACTAGGGGGCGTGCAGTTCCAGATTATTGACACAAGGGGGCGTGCAGTTCCTGATTATTAACACAGGGTGAGTGCAGTTGCAGATTATTGACACTAGGGGGCATGCAGTTCCAGATTATTGACACTAGCGGGAGTGCAGTTCCATATAATTGACACTAGGAGGCGTGCCTTTCCAGATATAGACACCAGGGGGCGATGCAGTTACAGATTATTGACACTAGCGGGAGTGCAGTTCCATACTATTGGCACTAGGGTGAGTGCAGTTACAGATTATTGACACTTGGGGGCTGCAGTTCCAGATTATTGACACTAGAGGGCTGCAGTTCCAGATTATTGACACTAAGGGGCATGCAGTTACAGATTATTGACACTTGGAGGCTGCAGTTCCAGATTATTAAACACTACGGGGCTGCAGTTACAGATTATTGACACTAGGGGGTGTGCAGTTGCACATTATTGACACTAGGAGGTGCAGTTCCAGATTATTGAAACCAGGGGGCATGCAGTTCCAGATTATTGACACTAGGGGGCATGCAGTTCCAGATTATTGAAACTAGGGGGCGTGCAGTTCCAGATTATTGACACTAGGGGGCATGCAGTTACAGATTATTGACACTAGGGGGCATGCAATTCCAGATTATTGACACTAGGGGGCGTGCAGTTCCAGATTATTGACACTAAGGGGCATGCAGTTACAGATTATTGACACTTGGGGGCCTGCAGTTCCACATTATTGACATTAGGGGGCATGCAGTTCCAGGTTATTGACACTAGGGGGCATGCAGTTCCAGATTATTGACACTAAGGGGCATGCAGTTCCACATTATTGACACTAGGGGGCGTGCAGTTCCAGATTATTGACACTAGGGGGCGTGCAGTTCCAGATTATTGACACCAGGGGGTGTGCATTTCCAGATTATTGACACTATTGTTTGTGCAGTTCCAGATTATTGAAACTAGGGGGCGAGCAGTTCCAGATTATTGACACAAAGGGGCATGCAGTTCCACATTATTGACACTAGAGGGCTGCAGTTCCAGATTATTGACACTAGGGGGCGAGCAGTTCCAGATTATTGACACTAGGGGGCGTTCAGTTCCAGATTATTGACTCTGGGGTGCATGCAGTTCCAGATTATTGACAATAGGGGCCATGCAGTTCCAGATTATTGACACTAAGGGGCATGCAGTTACAGATTATTGACACTTGGAGGCTGCAGTTCCAGAATATTAAACACTAGGGGGCTGCAGTTACAGATTATTGACACTAGGGTGTGTGCAGTTCCAAATTATTGACCCTAGGAGGTGCAGTTCCAGATTATTGAAACCAGGGGGCATGCAGTTTCAGATTATTGACACTAGGGGGCATGCAGTTCCAGATTATTGAAACTAGGGGGCGTGCAGTTCCAGATTATTGAAACTAGGGGGCATGCAGTTCCACATTATTGACACTAGGGGGCATGCAGTTCCACATTATTGACACTAGGGGGCATGCAGTTCCACATTATTGACACTAGGGGGCATGCAGTTCCACATTATTGACACTAGGGGGCGTGCAGTTCCAGATTATTGACACCAGGGGGTGTGCATTTCCAGATTATTGACACTATTGTTTGTGCAGTTCCAGATTATTGAAACTAGGGGGCGAGCAGTTCCAGATTATTGACACAAATGGGCATGCAGTTCCACATTATTGACACTAGAGGGCTGCAGTTCCAGATTATTGACACTAGGGGGCGAGCAGTTCCAGATTATTGACTCTGGGGTGCATGCAGTTCCAGATTATTGACAATAGGGGCCATGCAGTTCCAGATTATTGACACCATGGGGCGTGCAGTTTCAGATTATTGACACTAGGCGGCCTGCAGTTCCAGATGATTGACACTAGGGGGAGTTCAGTTCCAGATTATTGACTCTGGGGTGCATGCAGTTCCAGATTATTGACAATAGGGGCCATGCAGTTCCAGATTATTTACACTAGAGGGCTGCAGTTCCAGATTATTGACACTCAGGGGCATGCAGTTACAGATTATTGACACTTGGAGGCTGCAGTTCCAGATTATTAAACACTAGGGGGCTGCAGTTCCAGATTATTGACACTAGGGGCTGTGCAGTTCCACATTATTGACACTAGGAGGTGCAGTTCCAGATTATTGAAACCAGGGGGCATGCAGTTTCAGATTATTGACACTAGGGGTTGTGCAGTTCCACAGTAGTGACACTAGGGGGAGTGCAGTTCCAGATTATTAACACAGGGTGAATGCAGTTCTAGATTATTGACACTAGGGGGCGTTCAGTTCCAGATTATTGACTCTGGGGTGCATGCAGTTCCAAATTATTGACAATAGGAGGCATGCAGTTCCAGATTATTGACACCATGGTGCGTGCAGTTTCAGATTATTGACACAAGGGGGCCTGCAGATCCAGATTATTGACACTAGGGGGCATGCAGTTCCAGAATATTGACACTGGGGCGATGTAGTTCCTCATTATTAACACTAGAGGGCCTGCAGTTCCAGATTATTGACACTAGGGGGCCTGCAATTCAGATTATTGACAGTAGTGGATGCAGTTCCAGATTATTGACACAAGGGTCATGTAGTTCCTAATTATTGACACTGGGGGCGATGCAGTTTCACGTTATTAACACTAGAGGGCATGCAATTCCATATTATTGACACTAGGGGGCGTGCAGTTCCAGATTATTGACACTAGGGGGCGTGCAGTTCCTGATTATTAACACAGGGTGAGTGCAGTTGCAGATTATTGACACTAGGGGGCATGCAGTTCCAGATTATTGACACTAGCAGGAGTGCAGTTCCATATAATTGACACTAGGAGGCGTGCCTTTCCAGATATAGACACTAGGGGGCGATGCAGTTACAGATTATTGACACTAGGGGGCATGCAGTTCCATACTATTGGCACTAGGGTGAGTGCAGTTACAGATTATTGACACTTGGGGGCTGCAGTTCCAGATTATTGACACTAGAGGGCTGCAGTTCCAGATTATTGACACTAAGGGGCATGCAGTTACAGATTATTGACACTTGGAGGCTGCAGTTCCAGAATATTAAACACTAGGGGGCTGCAGTTACAGATTATTGACACTAGGGTGTGTGCAGTTCCAAATTATTGACCCTAGGAGGTGCAGTTCCAGATTATTGAAACCAGGGGGCATGCAGTTTCAGATTATTGACACTAGGGGGCATGCAGTTCCAGATTATTGAAACTAGGGGGCGTGCAGTTCCAGATTATTGAAACTAGGGGGCATGCAGTTCCACATTATTGACACTAGGGGGCATGCAGTTCCACATTATTGACACTAGGGGGCATGCAGTTCCACATTATTGACACTAGGGGGCATGCAGTTCCACATTATTGACACTAGGGGGCGTGCAGTTCCAGATTATTGACACCAGGGGGTGTGCATTTCCAGATTATTGACACTATTGTTTGTGCAGTTCCAGATTATTGAAACTAGGGGGCGAGCAGTTCCAGATTATTGACACAAATGGGCATGCAGTTCCACATTATTGACACTAGAGGGCTGCAGTTCCAGATTATTGACACTAGGGGGCGAGCAGTTCCAGATTATTGACTCTGGGGTGCATGCAGTTCCAGATTATTGACAATAGGGGCCATGCAGTTCCAGATTATTGACACCATGGGGCGTGCAGTTTCAGATTATTGACACTAGGCGGCCTGCAGTTCCAGATGATTGACACTAGGGGGAGTTCAGTTCCAGATTATTGACTCTGGGGTGCATGCAGTTCCAGATTATTGACAATAGGGGCCATGCAGTTCCAGATTATTTACACTAGAGGGCTGCAGTTCCAGATTATTGACACTCAGGGGCATGCAGTTACAGATTATTGACACTTGGAGGCTGCAGTTCCAGATTATTAAACACTAGGGGGCTGCAGTTCCAGATTATTGACACTAGGGGCTGTGCAGTTCCACATTATTGACACTAGGAGGTGCAGTTCCAGATTATTGAAACCAGGGGGCATGCAGTTTCAGATTATTGACACTAGGGGTTGTGCAGTTCCACAGTAGTGACACTAGGGGGAGTGCAGTTCCAGATTATTAACACAGGGTGAATGCAGTTCTAGATTATTGACACTAGGGGGCGTTCAGTTCCAGATTATTGACTCTGGGGTGCATGCAGTTCCAAATTATTGACAATAGGAGGCATGCAGTTCCAGATTATTGACACCATGGTGCGTGCAGTTTCAGATTATTGACACAAGGGGGCCTGCAGATCCAGATTATTGACACTAGGGGGCATGCAGTTCCAGAATATTGACACTGGGGCGATGTAGTTCCTCATTATTAACACTAGAGGGCCTGCAGTTCCAGATTATTGACACTAGGGGGCCTGCAATTCAGATTATTGACAGTAGTGGATGCAGTTCCAGATTATTGACACAAGGGTCATGTAGTTCCTAATTATTGACACTGGGGGCGATGCAGTTTCACGTTATTAACACTAGAGGGCATGCAATTCCATATTATTGACACTAGGGGGCGTGCAGTTCCAGATTATTGACACTAGGGGGCGTGCAGTTCCTGATTATTAACACAGGGTGAGTGCAGTTGCAGATTATTGACACTAGGGGGCATGCAGTTCCAGATTATTGACACTAGCAGGAGTGCAGTTCCATATAATTGACACTAGGAGGCGTGCCTTTCCAGATATAGACACTAGGGGGCGATGCAGTTACAGATTATTGACACTAGGGGGCATGCAGTTCCATACTATTGGCACTAGGGTGAGTGCAGTTACAGATTATTGACACTTGGGGGCTGCAGTTCCAGATTATTGACACTAGAGGGCTGCAGTTCCAGATTATTGACACTAAGGGGCATGCAGTTACAGATTATTGACACTTGGAGGCTGCAGTTCCAGATTATTAAACACTACGGGGCTGCAGTTACAGATTATTGACACTAGGGGGTGTGCAGTTGCACATTATTGACACTAGGAGGTGCAGTTCCAGATTATTGAAACCAGGGGGCATGCAGTTTCAGATTATTGACACTAGGGGGCATGCAGTTCCAGATTATTGAAACTAGGGGGCGTGCAGTTCCAGATTATTGACACTAGGGGGCATGCAGTTCCACATTATTGACACTAGGGGGCATGCAGTTCCACATTATTGACACTAGGGGGCATGCAGTTCCACATTATTGACACTAGGGGCATGCAGTTACAGATTATTGACACTGGGGGGCATGCAGTTCCAGATTATTGACACTAGGGGGCATGCAATTCCAGATTATTGACACTAGGGGGCGTGCAGTTCCAGATTATTGACACCAGGGTGTGAGCATTTCCAGATTATTGACACTATTGTTTGTGCAGTTCCAGATTATTGAAACTAGGGGGCGAGCAGTTCCAGATTATTGACACTAGAGGGCTGCAGTTCCAGATTATTGACACTAAGGGGCATGCAGTTACAGATTATTGACACTTGGAGGCTGCAGTTCCAGATTATTAAACACTACGGGGCTGCAGTTACAGATTATTGACACTAGGGGGTGTGCAGTTGCACATTATTGACACTAGGAGGTGCAGTTCCAGATTATTGAAACCAGGGGGCATGCAGTTTCAGATTATTGACACTAGGGGGCATGCAGTTCCAGATTATTGAAACTAGGGGGCGTGCAGTTCCAGATTATTGACACTAGGGGGCATGCAGTTACAGATTATTGACACTAGGGGGCATGCAATTCCAGATTATTGACACTAGGGGGCGTGCAGTTCCAGATTATTGACACTAAGGGGCATGCAGTTACAGATTATTGACACTTGGGGGCCTGCAGTTCCACATTATTGACATTAGGGGGCATGCAGTTCCAGGTTATTGACACTAGGGGGCATGCAGTTCCAGATTATTGACACTAAGGGGCATGCAGTTCCACATTATTGACACTAGGGGGCGTGCAGTTCCAGATTATTGACACTAGGGGGCGTGCAGTTCCAGATTATTGACACCAGGGGGTGTGCATTTCCAGATTATTGACACTATTGTTTGTGCAGTTCCAGATTATTGAAACTAGGGGGCGAGCAGTTCCAGATTATTGACACAAAGGGGCATGCAGTTCCACATTATTGACACTAGAGGGCTGCAGTTCCAGATTATTGACACTAGGGGGCGAGCAGTTCCAGATTATTGACACTAGGGGGCGTTCAGTTCCAGATTATTGACTCTGGGGTGCATGCAGTTCCAGATTATTGACAATAGGGGCCATGCAGTTCCAGATTATTGACACTAAGGGGCATGCAGTTACAGATTATTGACACTTGGAGGCTGCAGTTCCAGATTATTAAACACTAGGGGGCTGCAGTTACAGATTATTGACACTAGGGTGTGTGCAGTTCCAAATTATTGACCCTAGGAGGTGCAGTTCCAGATTATTGAAACCAGGGGGCATGCAGTTTCAGATTATTGACACTAGGGGGCATGCAGTTCCAGATTATTGAAACTAGGGGGCGTGCAGTTCCAGATTATTGAAACTAGGGGGCATGCAGTTCCACATTATTGACACTAGGGGGCATGCAGTTCCACATTATTGACACTAGGGGGCATGCAGTTCCACATTATTGACACTAGGGGGCATGCAGTTCCACATTATTGACACTAGGGGGCGTGCAGTTCCAGATTATTGACACCAGGGGGTGTGCATTTCCAGATTATTGACACTATTGTTTGTGCAGTTCCAGATTATTGAAACTAGGGGGCGAGCAGTTCCAGATTATTGACACAAATGGGCATGCAGTTCCACATTATTGACACTAGGGGGCATGCAGTTCCACATTATTGACACTAGGGGGCATGCAGTTCCACATTATTGACACTAGGGGGCATGCAGTTCCACATTATTGACACTAGAGGGCTGCAGTTCCAGATTATTGACAATAGGGGGCGAGCAGTTCCAGATTATTGAAACTAGGGGGCATGCAGTTCCACATTATTGACACTAGGGGGCATGCAGTTCCACATTATTGACACTAGGGGGCATGCAGTTCCACATTATTGACACTAGAGGGCTGCAGTTCCAGATTATTGACACTAGGGGGCGAGCAGTTCCAGATTATTGACTCTGGGGTGCATGCAGTTCCAGATTATTGACAATAGGGGCCATGCAGTTCCAGATTATTGACACCATGGGACGTGCAGTTTCAGATTATTGACACAAGGCGGCCTGCAGTTCCAGATGATTGACACTAGGGGGAGTTCAGTTCCAGATTATTGACTCTGGGGTGCATGCAGTTCCAGATTATTGACAATAGGGGCCATGCAGTTCCAGATTATTTACACTAGAGGGCTGCAGTTCCAGATTATTGACACTCAGGGGCATGCAGTTACAGATTATTGACACTTGGAGGCTGCAGTTCCAGATTATTAAACACTAGGGGGCTGCAGTTCCAGATTATTCACACTAGGGGCTGTGCAGTTCCACATTATTGACACTAGGAGGTGCAGTTCCAGATTATTGAAACCAGGGGGCATGCAGTTTCAGATTATTGACACTAGGGGGCATGCAGTTTCAGATTATTGACACTAGGGGTTGTGCAGTTCCACAGTAGTGACACTAGGGGGAGTGCAGTTCCAGATTATTAACACAGGGTGAATGCAGTTCCAGATTATTGACACTAGGGGGCATGCAGTTCCAGATTATTGACACTAGCAGGAGTGCAGTTCCATATTATTGACACGAGGAGGCGTGCATTTCCAGATATAGACACTAGGGGCGATGCAGTTACAGATTATTGACACTAGCGGGAGTGCAGTTCCATATTATTGACACCAGGTTTGAGTGCAGTTCCATGTTATTGACACTAGAGGGCTGCAGTTCCAGATTATTGACACTAAGGGGCTGCAGTATCAGATTATTGACACTAGGGGGCGAGCAGTTACAGATTATTGACACTTGGAGGCTGCAGTTCCAGGTTATTGACACTTGAGGGCTGCAGTTCCAGATTATTGACACTAGGGGGCGAGCAGTTCCAGATTATTGACACTAGGGGGCGTGCAGTCCCAGATTATTGCCACTAGGGGGAGGCTTTTCCAGATTATTGCCACTAGGGGGCGGCTGTTCCAGATTATTGACGCTAGGGGTTGTGCAGTTCCAGATTATTGACACTAGGGGGTGTGCAGTACCAGATTATTGACACTAGGGGGTGCAGTTCCAGATTATTGACACTACGGGTTGTGCTGTTCCAGATTATTGACACTAGGGGGCGTTCAGTTCCAGATTATTGACTCTGGGGTGCATGCAGTTCCAAATTATTGACAATAGGAGGCATGCAGTTCCAGATTATTGACACCATGGTGCGTGCAGTTTCAGATTATTGACACAAGGGGGCCTGCAGATCCAGATTATTGACACTAGGGGGCATGCAGTTCCAGAATATTGACACTGGGGCGATGTAGTTCCACATTATTAACACTAGAGGGCCTGCAGTTCCAGATTATTGACACTAGGGGGCCTGCAATTCAGATTATTGACACTAGTGGATGCAGTTCCAGATTATTGACACAAGGTCATGTAGTTCCAAATTATTGACACTGGGGGCGATGCAGTTTCACGTTATTAACACTAGAGGGCATGCAATTCCATATTATTGACACTAGGGGGCGTGCAGTTCCAGATTATTGACACTAGGGGGCGTGCAGTTCCTGATTATTAACACAGGGTGAGTGCAGTTGCAGATTATTGACACTAGGAGGCATGCAGTTCCAGATTATTGACACTAGCAGGAGTGCAGTTCCATATAATTGACACTAGGAGGCATGCCTTTCCAGATATAGACACTAGGGGGCGATGCAGTTACAGATTATTGACACTAGAGGGCTGCAGTTCCAGATTATTGACACTAAGGGGCATGCAGTTACAGATTATTGACACTTGGAGGCTGCAGTTCCAGATTATTAAACACTACGGGGCTGCAGTTACAGATTATTGACACTAGGGGGTGTGCAGTTGCACATTAGTGACACTAGGAGGTGCAGTTCCAGATTATTGAAACCAGGGGGCATGCAGTTTCAGATTATTGACACTAGGGGGCATGCAGTTCCAGATTATTGAAACTAGGGGGCGTGCAGTTACAGATTATTGACACTAGGGGGCATGCAGTTCCACATTATTGACACTAGGGGGCATGCAGTTCCACATTATTGACACTAGGGGGCATGCAGTTCCACATTATTGACACTAGGGGGCATGCAGTTACAGATTATTGACACTGGGGGGCATGCAGTTCCAGATTATTGACACTAGGGGGCATGCAATTCCAGATTATTGACACTAGGGGGCGTGCAGTTCCAGATTATTGACACCAGGGGGTGAGCATTTCCAGATTATTGACACTATTGTTTGTGCAGTTCCAGATTATTGAAACTAGGGGGCGAGCAGTTCCAGATTATTGACACAAAGGGGCATGCAGTTCCACATTATTGACACTAGAGGGCTGCAGTTCCAGATTATTGACACTAGGGGGCGAGCAGTTACAGATTATTGACACTAGGGGGCGTTCAATTTCAGATTATTGACTCTGGGGTGCATGCAGTTCCAGATTATTGACAATAGGGGCCATGCAGTTCCAGATTATTGACACTAAGGGGCATGCAGTTACAGATTATTGACACTTGGAGGCTGCAGTTCCAGATTATTAAAAACTAGGGGGCTGCAGTTACAGATTATTGACACTAGGGTGTGTGCAGTTCCAAATTATTGACCCTAGGAGGTGCAGTTCCAGATTATTGAAACCAGGGGGCATGCAGTTTCAGATTATTGACACTAGGGGGCATGCAGTTCTAGATTATTGAAACTAGGGGGCGTGCAGTTCCAGATTATTGAAACTAGGGGGCATGCAGTTCCACATTATTGACACTAGGGGGCATGCAGTTCCACATTATTGACACCAAGGGGCATGCAGTTCCACATTATTGACACTAGGGGGCATGCAGTTCCACATTATTGACACTAGGGGGCGTGCAGTTCCAGATTATTGACACCAGGGGGTGTGCATTTCCAGATTATAGACACTATTGTTTGTGCAGTTCCAGATTATTGAAACTAGGGGGCGAGCAGTTCCAGATTATTGACACAAATGGGCATGCAGTTCCACATTATTGTCACTAGAGGGCTGCAGTTCCAGATTATTGACACTAGGGGCGAGCAGTTCCAGATTATTGACTCTGGGGTGCATGCAGTTCCAGATTATTGACAATAGGGGCCATGCAGTTCCAGATTATTGACACCATGGGGCGTGCAGTTTCAGATTATTGACACAAGGCGGCCTGCAGTTCCAGATTATTGACACTAGGGGGAGTTCAGTTCCAGATTATTGACTCTGGGGTGCATGCAGTTCCAGATTATTGACAATAGGGGCCATGCAGTTCCAGATTATTTACACTAGAGGGCTGCAGTTCCAGATTATTGACACTCAGGGGCATGCAGTTACAGATTATTGACACTTGGAGGCTGCAGTTCCAGATTATTAAACACTCGGGGGCTGCAGTTCCAGATTATAAGAACATAAGAACATAAGAACATAAGAAATAGGAGCAGGAGTAGGCCAATCGGCCCCTCGAGCCTGCTCCGCCATTCAATAAGATCATGGCTGATCTGATCCTAACCGCCAATCTACTATCTATCACAGAACCATCTCCTGCATCTAACAGAATTGCACACACGAAATAGGAGCAGAATCAGGCTACACAGTCCCTGGGCCCGCTCCACTACCCACAGGGCCATGACCGATCCGAACCTAGACTCATGTCCAAATTCCTGCCCGCTCCCCGTAACCCTTAATGCCCTTTACTTCTAGGAAACTGTCTATTTCTGTTTTAAATTTAATTAATGTTGTAGCTTCTACAGCTTTTTGTGGCAGCATATTCCATGGACCTACCACCCTCTGAGTGAAGTAGTTCCTCCTCATCTCAGTTTTGAAAGAGCAGCCCCTTATTCTAAGACTATGTCCCCTAGTTCTCGTCTCACCCGTCATCGGGAACATCCTCCCCGCATCCACCCGATCCAACCCCTTCACAATCTTATATGTTTCAATAAGATCGCCTCTCATTCTTCTGAACTCCAATGAGTAGAGTCCCAATCTACCCAACCTCTCCTCATATGACCACCCCCTCATCCCCGGGATTAACCGAGTGAACCTTTTTTGCACTGCCTCGAGAGCAAGGATGTCTTTCCTTAAGTAAGGACACCAAAACTGTATGCAGTATTCCAGGTGCGGTCTCACCAATACCTTGTACAACTGAAGCAATACCTCCCTATTTTTATATTCTATCCCCCTAGCAATGAAAGCCAACATTCCATTTGCCTTCTTAATCACTTGCTGCACCTGCATACTAACCTTTTGAGTTTCGTGCACCAGGACCCCCAGATCCCTTTGCACTTCAGTACTCTCCAGTTTCTTGCCATTAAGATAATAAATTGCTCTAGGATTTTTCCTGCCAAAGTGCATCACCTCACACTTTCCAGTGTTGTATTCCATCTGCCAAATCTCTGCCCACTTACTTAGCCTGTCTATGTCCCCTTGCAGGTTTTTTATGTCCTCCTCACTCACTACTTTCCCTCCCATCTTTGTATCATCTGCAAATTTTGATATGTTACACTTGGTCCCTTCCTCCAAATCGTTAATATAGATTGTGAAGAGTTGGGGACCCAGCACTGACCCCTGTGGAACACCACTAGTTACTGATTGCCAGTCTGAGAATGAACCATTTATCCCAACTCTTTGCTTTCTGTTAGATAGCCAATCCTCTATCCATGCCAGAATATTACCCCCAATCCCGTGATTTTTTACCTTAAGCAATGATCTTTTGTGTGGCACCTTGTCAAATGCCTTTTGGAAGTCTAAATACACTACGTCCACTGGTTCCCCTTTATCCACTCTATATGTTACTTCCTCAAAGAACTCCAGCAAATTTGTCAAACATGACTTCCCCTTCGTAAAACCATGCTGACTTTGTCCTATTAAATTATGATTATCCAAATGTCCTGTTACTGTTTCCTTAATAATGGACTCCAAAATTTTACCTACCACAGATGTTAGGCTAACCGGTCTATAGTTACCAGCCTTCTGTCTACTGCCCTTTTTAAATAAGGGTGTTACATTAGCAGTTTTCCAGTCTGCCGGGACCTTAGCGGAATCCAGGGAGTTTTGAAAAATTATTACCAATGCATCTACAATCCCTACCGCCACTTCCTTCAAGACTCTAGGATGTAAGCCATCAGGTCCAGGTGATTTATCCGCCTTGAGTCCCATTATTTTACCGAGTACCACTTCCTTAGTGATTTTGATCGTGTTTAGCTCCTCTCCCCCTATAGCCCCCTGTTTGTCCAGTGTTGGGATATTCTTAGTGTCCTCTACTGTAAAGACTGATACAAAATATTCATTCAGTGTTTTTGCCATCTCCATATTTCCCACCATTAATTTCCCGGTCTCATCCTCTAAGGGACCAACATTTACTTTAGCCACCCTTTTTCTTTTTATATAACTATAAAAACTCTTACTATCTGTTTTTATATTTTTTGCTAATTTACTTTCATAATCTATCTTCCCTTTCTTAATCAATCTTTTTGTTATTTTTTGCTGCCTTTTAAAGTTTTCCCAATCCTCTGCCCTCCCACTAGATTTCGCTACCTTATATGCCCTTGTTTTTAGTCGAATACTATCCTTAATTTCTTTACTTAGCCACGGATGACTGTCCTTTCTTTTACACCCTTTTCTTTTCAGTGGAATATTTTTTTTTTGGAAGTTGTAAAATAACTCCTTGAATGTACACCACTGATCATGTGTCGTCTTACCCTTTAATCTATTTTCCCAATCCACTCTACTCAATTCCGCTCGCATACCTTCATAGTCTCCTTTATTCAAGCTTAGCACGCTTGTTTGAGATCCAACCTTCTCACCCTCTAATTGAATATGGAATTCAACCATGTTATGGTCAATCATTCCAAGGGGATCCTTTACTAGGACATTTTTAATTAATCCTGTCTCGTTACACAGGACCAGATCTAAGGTTGCTTGCCCCCTGGTCGGTTCAGTTACATACTGCTCAAGAAACCCATCCCTAATACACTCAATGAACTCATCCTCAAGGCAGCCCTGCCCCATTTGATTTGTCCAATTAATATGATAGTTAAAATCCCCCATAATTATAGATGTTCCCTTATTACATGCCTCAACTATTTCCTGATTGATACTCCGTCCAATAGAGTTGCAACTGTTCGGAGGCCTATAGACTACGCCCACTAATGTTTTTTTCCCCTTATTATTCCTTATCTCCACCCATTATTGACACTAGGGGCTGTGCAGTTCCAAATTATTGACCCTAGGAGGTGCAGTTCCAGATTATTGAAACCAGGGGGCATGCAGTTTCAGATTATTGACACTAGGGGGCATGCAGTTCCAGATTATTGAAACTAGGGGGCGTGCAGTTCCAGATTATTGAAACTAGGGGGCATGCAGTTACACATTATTGACACTAGGGGGCATGCAGTTCCACATTATTGACACTAGGGGGCATGCAGTTCCACATTATTGACACTACGGGGCGTGCAGTTCCAGATTATTGACACCAGGGGGTGTGCATTTCCAGATTATTGACACTATTGTTTGTGCAGTTCCATTTTATTGAAACTAGGGGGCGAGCAGTTCCAGATTATTGACACAAATGGGCATGCAGTTCCACATTATTGACACTAGAGGGCTGCAGTTCCAGATTATTGACACTAGGGGGCGAGCAGTTCCAGATTATTGACACTAGGGGGAGTTCAGTTCCAGATTATTGACTCTGGGGTGCATGCAGTTCCAGATTATTGACAATAGGGGCCATGCAGTTCCAGATTATTTACACTAGAGGGCTGCAGTTCCAGATTATTGACACTCAGGGGCATGCAGTTACAGATTATTGACACTTGGAGGCTGCAGTTCCAGATTATTGACACTAGGGGGTGTGCAGTTCCAAATTATTGACCCTAGGAGGTGCAGTTCCAGATTATTGAAACCAGGGGGCATGCAGTTTCAGATTATTGACACTAGGGGGCATGCAGTTCCAGATTATTGAAACTAGGGGGCGTGCAGTTCCAGATTATTGACACTAGGGGGCATGCAGTTCCACATTATTGACACTAGGGGGCATGCAGTTCCACATTATTGACACTAGGGGGCATGCAGTTCCACATTATTGACACTAGGGGGCATGCAGTTACAGATTATTGACACTGGGGGGCATGCAGTTCCAGATTATTGACACTAGGGGGCATGCAATTCCAGATTATTGACACTAGGGGGCGTGCAGTTCCAGATTATTGACACCAGGGTGTGAGCATTTCCAGATTATTGACACTAATGTTTGTGCAGTTCCAGATTATTGAAACTAGGGGGCGAGCAGTCCCAGATTATTGACACAAAGGGGCATGCAGTTCCACATTATTGACACTAGAGGGCTGCAGTTCCAGATTATTGACACTAGGGGGCGAGCAGTGCCAGATTATTGACACTAGGGGGCGTTCAGTTCCAGATTATTGACTCTGGGGTGCATGCAGTTCCAGATTATTGACAATAGGGGCCATGCAGTTCCAGATTATTGACACTAAGGGGCATGCAGTTACAGATTATTGACACTTGGAGGCTGCAGTTCCAGATTATTAAAAACTAGGGGGCTGCAGTTACAGATTATTGACACTAGGGTGTGTGCAGTTCCAAATTGTTGACCCTAGGAGGTGCAGTTCCAGATTATTGAAACCAGGGGGCATGCAGTTTCAGATTATTGACACTAGGGGGCATGCAGTTCTAGATTATTGAAACTAGGGGGCGTGCAGTTCAGATTATTGAAACTAGGGGGCATGCAGTTCCACATTATTGACACTAGGGGGCATGCAGTTCCACATTATTGACACCAAGGGGCATGCAGTTCCACATTATTGACACTAGGGGGCACGCAGTTCCAGATTATTGACACTAGGGGGCGTGCAGTTCCAGATTATTGACACCAGGGGGTGTGCATTTCCAGATTATAGACACTATTGTTTGTGCAGTTCCAGATTATTGAAACTAGGGGGCGAGCAGTTCCACATTATTGACACCAAGGGGCATGCAGTTCCACATTATTGACACTAGAGGGCTGCAGTTCCAGATTATTGACACTAGGGGGCGAGCAGTTCCAGATTATTGACTCTGGGGTGCATGCAGTTCCAGATTATTGACAATAGGGGCCATGCAGTTCCAGATTATTGACACCATGGGGCGTGCAGTTTCAGATTATTGACACAAGGCGGCCTGCAGTTCCAGATGATTGACACTAGGGGGTGTTCAGTTCCATATTATTGACTCTGGGGTGCATGCTGTTCCAGATTTTTGACAATAGGGGCCATGCAGTTCCAGATTATTTACACTAGAGGGCTGCAGTTCCAGATTATTGACACTCAGGGGCATGCAGTTACAGATTATTGACACTTGGAGGCTGCAGTTCCAGATTATTAAACACTAGGGGGCTGCAGTTCCAGATTATTGACACTAGGGGCTGTGCAGTTCCACATTATTGACACTAGGAGGTGCAGTTCCAGATTATTGAAACCAGGGGGCATGCAGTTTCAGATTATTGACACTAGGGGGCATGCAGTTCCAGATTATTGAAACTAGGGGGCGTGCAGTTCCAGATTATTGACACTAGGGGGTATGCAGTTCCACATTATTGACACTAGGGGGCATGCAGTTCCACATTATTGACACTAGGGGGCATGCAGTTCCACATTATTGACACGAGGGGGCATGCAGTTCCAGATTATTGACACTAGGGGGCGTGCAGTTCCAGATTATTGACACCAGGGGGTGTGCATTTCCAGATTATTGACAATATTGTTTGTGCAGTTCCAGATTATTGAAACGAGGGGGCGAGCAGTTCCAGATTATTGACACTAGGAGGCGTGCTGTTCCAGATTATTGACACTAGGGGGCGTGCAGTTCCACATCATTGAAACTAGGAGGTGCAGTTCCAGATTATTGAAACCAGGGGGCATGCAGTTTCAGATTATTGACACTAGGGGGCATACCATTCCAGATTATTGACACAAGGGGGCGTGCAGTTCCAGATTATTGACACTAGGGGGGCATGCAGTTCCATATTATTGACACAAGGGGGCGTGCAGTTCCACATTATTGACACTAGGGGGCATGCAGTTCCACATTATTGACACTAGGGGGCATGTAGTTTCAGATTATTGACACAAGGGGGCCTGCTGTTCCAGATTATTGACACCAGGGGGCGTGCAGTTCCAGAATATTGACACTAGGGGCGATGTAGTTCCACATTATTAACACTAAGGGGCATGCAGTTCCAGATTATTGAAACTAGGAGGCCTGCAAATCCAGATTATTGACACTAGGGTGTGTGCAGTTCCAGATTATTGAAACTAATGGATGCAGTTCCAGATTATTGACACAAGGGTCATGCAGTTCCAAATTATTGACACTGGGGGCGATGCAGTTCCACATTATTAACACTAGAGGGCATGCAGTTCCAGATTATTGACACTAGGGGTTGTGCAGTTCCAGATTATTGACACTAGGGGGCGTGCAGTTCCAGATTATTGAGACAGGGAGCATGCAATTCCATATTATTGACACTAGGGGGCGTGCAGTTCCAGATTATTGACACTAGGGGTGGTGCAGTTCCAGATTATTGACACTAGCGGGAGTGCAGTTCCATACTATTGACACTAGGGTGAGTGCAGTTACAGATTATTGACACTTGGGGGCTGCAGTTCCAGATTATTGATTCTAGAGGGCTGCAGTTCCAGATTATTGAAACTAAGGGGCATGCAGTTACAGATTATTGACACTAGGGGGCATGCAGTTCCAGATTATTGAAACTAGGGGGCGTGCAGTTCCAGATTTTTGACACTAGGGGGCATGCAGTTCCACATTATTGACACTAGGGGGCATGCAGTTGCACATTATTGACACTAGGGGGCATGCAGTTCCACATTATTGACACTAGGGGGCATGCAGTTCCAGATTATTGACACTAGGGGGCGTGCAGTTCCAGATTATTGACACCAGGGGGTGTGCATTTCCAGATTATTGACACTATTGTTTGTGCAGTTCCAGATTATTGAAACTAGGGGGCGAGCAGTTCCAGATTATTGACACAAATGGGCATGCAGTTCCACATTATTGACACTAGAGGGCTGCAGTTCCAGATTATTGACACCAGGGGGCGAGCAGTTCCAGATTATTGACTCTGGGGTGCATGCAGTTCCAGATTATTGACAATAGGGGCCATGCAGTTCCAGATTATTGACACCATGGGGCGTGCAGTTTCAGATTATTGACACAAGGCGGCCTGCAGTTCCAGATGATTGACACTAGGGGGCGTGCAGTTCCAGATTATTGACACTAGGGTGCGTGCAGTTCCAGATTATTGAAACTAGTGGATGCAGTTCCAGATTATTGACACAAGGGTCATGCAGTTCCAAATTATTGACACTGGGGGCGATGCAGTTCCACATTATTAACACTAGAGGGCATGCAGTTCCAGATTATTGACACTAGGGGTTGTGCAGTTCCAGATTATTGACACTAGGGGGCGTGCAGTTCCAGATTATTGAGACAGGGAGCATGCAATTCCATATTATTGACACTAGGGAGCGTGCAGTTCCAGATTATTGACACTAGGGGTGGTGCAGTTCCAGATTATTGACACTAGCGGGAGTGCAGTTCCATACTATTGACACTAGGGTGAGTGCAGTTACAGATTATTGACACTTGGGGGCTGCAGTTCCAGATTATTGACACTAGAGGGCTGCAGTTCCAGATTATTGACACTAAGGGGCATGCAGTTACAGATTATTGACACTAGCGGGAGTGCAGTTCCATACTATTGGCACTAGGGTGAGTGCAGTTACAGATTATTGATACTTGGGGGCTGCAGTTCCAGATTATTGACACTAGAGGGCTGCAGTTCCAGATTATTGACACTAAGGGGCATGCAGTTACAGATTATTGACACTTGGAGGCTGCAGTTCCAGATTATTAAACACTACGGGGCTGCAGTTACAGATTATTGACAGTAGGGGGTGTGCAGTTAAACATTATTGACACTAGGAGGTGCAGTTCCACATTATTGACACTAGGGGGCATGCAGTTCCACATTATTGACACTAGGGGGCATGCAGTTCCACATTATTGACACTAGGGGGCATGCAGTTACAGATTATTGACACTGGGGGGCGTGCAGTTCCAGATTATTGACACTAGGGGGCATGCAATTCCAGATTATTGACACTAGAGGGCGTGCAGTTCCAGATTATTGACACCAGGGGGTGTGCATTTCCAGATTATTGACACTATTGTTTGTGCAGTTCCAGATTATTACATAGATACATACATAGATACATAGAAGATAGGAGCAGGAGTAGGCCATCCGGCCCTTCGAGCCTGCTCCGCCATTTAATGAGATCATGGCTGATCCTTCAATTCAGTATCCCGTCCCCGCCTTCTCTCCGTAACCCTTAACCCCTTTTGCCTGTAGAAATATATCTAATTCCCTCTTAAATATATTTAATGAGCTGGCGTACACTGCCCTCTGTGGCAATGAGTTCCACAGGTTCACCACTCTCTGAGTGAAGAAATTCCCCCTCATTTCTGTCCTAAATGGTTTAGCCCTTATCCTTAAATTATGTCCTCTAGTTCTGTTCTCACCCGCCAAGGGAAACATTCCTTCTGCATCTAATCTGTCTAGACCTGTCAGAATTTTATACACTTCTATGAGGTCCCCTCTCAATCTTCTAAACTCCAGTGTGTACATCCCTAAACTACATAGTCTCTCCTCATAGGTCAATCCCGCCATTCCTGGTATCAGCCTGGTGAATCGCCGCTGCACCCCCTCCATGGCAAGAACATCTTTCCTCAGATGAGGCGACCAAAACTGTACACAGTACTCGAGGTGTGGTCTCACCAGTGCCCTGTACAGCTGCAGCAAGGTATCCCTGTTCCTGTATTCCAACCCTTTTGCTATGAAGGCCAGCATACCGTTTGCCTTCTTGACCGCCTGTTGCACCTGCATGCTCGCCTTCAGTGACTGGTGTACAAGAACACCCAGGTCTCTCTGTACTTCCCCCTCTCCCAATTTATTGCCATTTAAATAATAATTTGCCCTCCCGTTCCTGCACCCAAGGTGGATAACTTCGCACTTGTCCACATTATAGTGCATCTGCCATTTATCCGCCCAATCACCCAGTCTGTC
This sequence comes from Squalus acanthias, assembly GCA_030390025.1. Lineage (NCBI taxonomy): Eukaryota > Metazoa > Chordata > Chondrichthyes > Squaliformes > Squalidae > Squalus > Squalus acanthias. The sequence continues at coordinate 221,134 of JASTWF010000286.1, read as the reverse complement.
CAAATCGCTCTGGAGCTTCCTGGTCTCCTCCTCTGAGCCCACCCCCCCTCCTAGTTTAGTGTCGTCTGCAAATTTGGAAATGCTGCATTCGACTCCCTGATCCAGGTCATTAATATAAATTGTGAACAGCTGGGGACCCAGGACAGATCCCTGTGGTACCCCACTTGTTACTGCCTGCCATTCAGAAAATGAGCCGTTTATTCCAACTCTCTGTTTTCTATCTGACAGCCAGTTCTCTATCCACGTCAATACTTTCCCCTTTATCCCATGAGCTTCAATTTTCCATGCTAATCTTTTATGTGGGACCTTATCGAAGGCCTTTTGGAAGTCCAGGTACACCACATCTACTGGCTCTCCCCCATCTATTTTACCAGTTACTCCCTCAAAAAATTCCAATAGATTAGTCAAGCACGATTTACCCTTTGTAAATCCATGTTGACTCTGTCCTATCCTGTCCCCATTTGCTAAGTGCTCGGCTATTTCATCCTTAATGATGGACTCCAGCATTTTGCCCACAACTGATGTAAGGCTTACAGGTCTGTAATTACCTGCTTTTTCCCTACCCCCCTTTTTGAATAGTGGGGTAACGTTAGCTACCCTCCAATCCATGGGCACTGTTCCCGAGTCTAATGAATTCTGAAAAATCATGCTTAGTGCATCCGCTATCTCTAGGGCCACCTCCTTCAGTACCCTAGGATGCATGTTATCAGGCCCTGGGGATTTGTCCGCCTTCAATCCCTTTAGCTTCCTTAACACCATATCCTTAGACACTAGGGGGCGAGCAGTTCCAGATTATTGACACAAAGGGGCATGCAGTTCCACATTATTGACACTAGGGGGCGTTCAGTTCCAGATTATTGACTCTGGGGTGCATGCAGTTCAAGATTATTGACAATAGGGGCCATGCAGTTCCAGATTATTGACACTAAGGGGCATGCAGTTACAGATTATTGACACTTGGAGGCTGCAGTTCCAGATTATTAAACACTAGGGGGCTGCAGTTACAGATTATTGACACCAGAGGGTGTGCAGTTCCAAATTATTGACCCTAGGAGGTGCAGTTCCAGATTATTGAAACCAGGGGGCATGCAGTTTCAGATTATTGACACTAGGGGGCATGCAGTTCCAGATTATTGAAACTAGGGAGCATGCAGTTACAGATTATTGACACTGGGGGGCGTGCAGTTCCAGATTATTGACACTAGGGGGCATGCAATTACAGATTATTGACACTAGAGGGCGTGCAGTTCCAGATTATTGACACCAGGGGGTGTGCATTTCCAGATTATTGACACTATTGTTTGTGCAGTTCCAGATTATTGAAACTAGGGGGCGAGCAGTTCCAGATTATTGACACAAAGGGGCATGCAGTTCCACATTATTGACACTAGAGGGCTGCAGTTCCAGATTATTGACACTAGGGGGCGAGCAGTTCCAGATTATTGACACTAGGGGGCGTTCAGTTCCAGATTATTGACTCTGGGGTGCATGCAGTTCCAGATTATTGACAATAGGGGCCATGCAGTTCCAGATTATTGACACTAAGGGGCATGCAGTTACAGATTATTGACACTTGGAGGCTGCAGTTCCAGATTATTAAACACTAGGGGGCTGCAGTTACAGATTATTGACACTAGGGGGTGTGCAGTTCCAAATTAATGACCCTAGGAGGTGCAGTTCCAGATTATTGAAACCAGGGGGCATGCAGTTTCAGATTATTGACACTAGGGGGCATGCAGTTCCAGATTATTGAAACTAGGGGGCGTGCAGTTCCAGATTATTGAAACGAGGGGGCATGCAGTTCCACATTATTGACACTAGGGGGCATGCAGTTCCACATTATTGACACTAGGGGGCATGCAGTTCCACATTATTGACACTAGGGGGCATGCAGTTCCAGATTATTGACACTAGGGGGCGTGCAGTTCCAGATTATTGACAACAGGGGGTGTGCATTTCCAGATTATTGACACTACTGTTTGTGCAGTTCCAGATTATTGAAACTAGGGGGCGAGCAGTTTCAGATTATTGACACAAAGGGGCACGCAGTTCCACATTATTGACACTAGAGGGCTGCAGTTCCAGATTATTGACACTAGGGGGCGAGCAGTTCCAGATTATTGACGCTAGGGGGAGTTCAGTTCCAGATTATTGACTCTGGGGTGCATGCAGTTCCAGATTATTGACAATAGGGGCCATGCAGTTCCAGATTATTTACACTAGAGGGCTGCAGTTCCAGATTATTGACACTCTGGGGCATGCAGTTACAGATTATTGACACTTGGAGGCTGCAGTTCCAGATTATTAAACACTAGGGGGCTGCAGTTCCAGATTATTGACACTAGGGAATGTGCAGTTCCACATTATTGACACTAGGAGGTGCAGTTCCAGATTATTGAAACCAGGGGGCATGCAGTTTCAGATTATTGACACTAGGGGGCATGCAGTTCCAGATTATTGAAACTAGGGGGCGTGCAGTGCCAGATTATTGACACTAGGGGGCATGCAGTTCCACATTATTGACACTAGGGGGCATGCAGTTCCACATTATTGACACTAGGGGGCATGCAGTTCCACATTATTGACACGAGGGGGCATGCAGTTCCAGATTATTGACACTAGGGGGCGTGCAGTTCCAGATTATTGACACCAGGGGGTGCGCATTTCCAGATTATTGACAATATTGTTTGTGCAGTTCCAGATTATTGAAACTAGGGGGCGAGCAGTTCCAGATTATTGACACTAGGAGGCGTGCTGTTCCAGATTATTGACACTAGGGGGCGTACAGTTCCACATCATTGAAACTAGGAGGTGCAGTTCCAGATTATTGAAACCAGGGGGCATGCAGTTTCAGATTATTGACACTAGGGGGCATACCGTTCCAGATTATTGACACAAGGGGGCGTGCAGTTCCAGATTATTGACACTAGGGGGCATGCAGTTCCATATTATTGACACAAGGGGGCGTGCAGTTCCACATTATTGACACTAGGGGGCATGCAGTTCCACATTATTGACACGAGGGGGCATGCAGTTTCAGATTATTGACACTAGGGGGCATGCAGTTTCAGATTATTGACACAAGGGGGCCTGCTGTTCCAGATTATTGACACCAGGGGGCGTGCAGTTCCAGAATATTGACACTAGGGGCGATGTAGTTCCACATTATTAACACAAAGGGGCATGCAGTTCCAGATTATTGACACTAGGAGGCCTGCAATTCCAGATTATTGACACTAGGGTGCGTGCAGTTCCAGATTATTGAAACTAGTGGATGCAGTTCCAGATTATTGACACAAGGGTCATACAGTTCCAAATTATTGACACTGGGGGCGATGCAGTTCCACATTATTAACACTAGAGGGCATGCAGTTCCAGATTATTGACACTAGGGGTTGTGCAGTTCCAGATTATTGACAATAGGTGGCGTGCAGTTCCACATCATTGAAACTAGGAGGTGCAGTTCCAGATTATTGAAACCAGGGGGCATGCAGTTTCAGATTATTGACACTGGGGGGCATACCATTCCAGATTATTGACACAAGGGGGCGTGCAGTTCCAGATTATTGACACTAGGGGGCATGCAGTTCCATATTATTGACACAAGGGCGCGTGCAGTTCCACATTATTGACACTAGGGGGGCATGCAGTTCCACATTATTGACACTAGGGGGCATGCAGTTTCAGATTATTGACACTAGGGGGCATGCAGTTTCAGATTATTGACACAAGGGGGCCTGCTGTTCCAGATTAGTGACACCAGGGGGCGTGCAGTTCCAGAATATTGACTCTAGGGGCGATGTAGTTCCACATTATTAACACTAAGGGGCATGCAGTTCCAGATTATTGACACTAGGAGGCCTGCAATTCCAGATTATTGACACTAGGGTGCGTGCAGTTCCAGATTATTGAAACTAGTGGATGCAGTTCCAGATTATTGACACAAGGGTCATGCAGTTCCAAATTATTGACACTGGGGGCGATGCAGTTCCACATTATTAACACTAGAGGGCATGCAGTTCCAGATTATTGACACTAGGGGTTGTGCAGTTCCAGATTATTGACACTAGGGGGCGTGCAGTTCCAGATTATTGAGACAGGGAGCATGCAATTCCATATTATTGACACTAGGGGGCGTGCAGTTCCAGATTATTGACACTAGCGGGAGTGCAGTTCCATACTATTGACAATAGGGTGAGTGCAGTTGCAGATTATTGACACTTGGGGCCTGCAGTTCCAGATTATTGACACTAGAGGGCTGCAGTTCCAGATTATTGACACTAAGGGGCATGCAGTTACAGATTATTGACACTTGGAGGCTGCAGTTCCCGATTATTAAACACTAGGGGGCTGCAGTTACAGATTATTGACACTAGGGGGCATGCAGTTCCAGATTATTGAAACTAGGGGGCGTGCAGTTCCAGATTATTGACACTAGGGGGCATACAGTTCCACATTATTGACACTAGGGGGCATGCAGTTCCAGATTATTGACACTAGGGGGCATGCAGTTCCAGATTATTGACACTAGGGGGCGTGCAGTTCCAGATTATTGACACTATTGGTTGTGCAGTTCCAGATTATTGAAACTAGGGGGCGAGCAGTTCCAGATTATTGACACAAATGGGCATGCAGTTCCACATTATTGACACTAGGGGGCATGCAGTTCCAGATTATTGACACTAGGGGGCGAGCAGTTCCAGATTATTGACTCTGGGGTGCATGCAGTTCCAGATTATTGACAATAGGGGCCATGCAGTTCCAGATTATTGACACCATGGGGCGTGCAGTTTCAGATTATTGACACAAGGCGGCCTGCAGTTCCAGATGATTGACACTAGGGGGCGTGCAGTTCCAGATTATTGACACTAGATTGCGTGCAGTTCCAGATTATTGAAACTAGTGGATGCAGTTCCAGATTATTGACACAAGGGTCATGCAGTTCCAAATTATTGACACTGGGGGCGATGCAGTTCCACATTATTAACACTAGAGGGCATGCAGTTCCAGATTATTGACACTAGGGGTTGTGCAATTCCAGATTATTGACACTAGGGGGCGTGCAGTTCCAGATTATTGAGACAGGGAGCATGCAATTCCATATTATTGACACTAGGGGGCGTGCAGTTCCAGATTATTGACACTAGGGGTGGTGACGTTCCAGGTTATTGACACTAGCGGGAGTGCAGTTCCATACTATTGACACTAGGGTGAGTGCAGTTACAGATTATTGACACTTGGGGGCTGCAGTTCCAGATTATTGACACTAGAGGGCTGCAGTTCCAGATTATTGACACTAAGGGGCATGCAGTTACAGATTATTGACACTAGCGGGAGTGCAGTTCCATACTATTGGCACTAGGGTGAGTGCAGTTACAGATTATTGACACTTGGGGGCTGCAGTTCCAGATTATTGACACTAGAGGGCTGCAGTTCCAGATTATTGACACTAAGGGGCATGCAGTTACAGATTATTGACACTTGGAGGCTGCAGTTCCAGATTATTAAACACTACGGGGCTGCAGTTACAGATTATTGACACTAGGTGGTGTGCAGTTGCACATTATTGACACTAGGAGGTGCAGTTCCAGATTATTCAAACCAGGGGGCATGCAGTTTCAGATTATTGACACTAGGGGGCATGCAGTTCCAGATTATTGAAACTAGGTGGCGTGCAGTTCCAGATTATTGACACTAGGGGGCATGCAGTTCCACATTATTGACACTAGGGGGCATGCAGTTCCACATTATTGACACTAGGGGGCATGCAGTTCCACATTATTGACACTAGGGGGCATGCAGTTCCAGATTATTGACACTGGGGGGCATGCAGTTCCAGATTATTGACACTAGGGGGCGTGCAGTTCCAGATTATTGACACCAAGGGGTGTGCATTTCCAGATTATTGACACTATTGTTTGTGCAGTTCCAGATTATTGAAACTAGGGGGCGAGCAGTTCCAGATTATTGACACAAATGGGCATGCAGTTCCACATTATTGACACCAAGGGGCATGCAGTTCCAAATTATTGACACTAGGGGGCATGCAGTTCCAGATTATTGACACTAGGGGGCGTGCAGTTCCAGATTATTGACACCAGGGGGTGTGCATTTCCAGATTATAGACACTATTGTTTGTGCAGTTCCAGATTATTGAAACTAGGGGGCATGCAGTTCCAGATTATTGACACTAGGGGGCGAGCAGTTCCAGATTATTGACTCTTGGGTGCATGCAGTTCCAGATTATTGACAATAGGGGCCATGCAGTTCCAGATTATTGACACTAGGGGGCATGCAATTCCAGATTATTGACACTAGGGGGCGTGCAGTTCCAGATTATTGACACCAGGGGGTGTGCATTTCCAGATTATTGACACTATTGTTTGTGCAGTTCCAGATTATTGAAACTAGGGGGCGAGCAGTTCCAGATTATTGACACAAAGGGGCATGCAGTTCCACATTATTGACACTAGATGACTGCAGTTCCAGATTATTGACACTAGGGGGCGAGCAGTTCCAGATTATTGAGAATAGGGGGCGTTCAGTTCCAGATTATTGACTCTGGGGTGCATGCAGTTCCAGATTATTGACAATAGGGGCCATGCAGTTCCAGATTATTGACACTAAGGGGCATGCAGTTACAGATTATTGACACTTGGAGGCTGCAGTTCCAGATTATTAAACACTAGGGGGCTGCAGTTACAGATTATTGACACTAGGGGGTGTGCAGTTCCAAATTATTGACCCTAGGAGGTGCAGTTCCAGATTATTGAAACCAGGGGGCATGCAGTTTCAGATTATTGACACTAGGGGGCATGCAGTTCCAGATTATTGAAACTAGGGGGCGTGCAGTTCCAGATTATTGAAACTAGGGGGCATGCAGTTACACATTATTGACACTAGGGGGCATGCAGTTCCACATTATTGACACTAGGGGGCATGCAGTTCCACATTATTGACACTACGGGGCATGCAGTTCCAGATTATTGACACCAGGGGGTGTGCATTTCCAGATTATTGACACTATTGTTTGTGCAGTTCCATTTTATTGAAACTAGGGGGCGAGCAGTTCCAGATTATTGACACAAATGGGCATGCAGTTCCACATTATTGACACTAGAGGGCTGCAGTTCCAGATTATTGACACTAGGGGGCGAGCAGTTCCAGATTATTGACACTAGGGGGAGTTCAGTTCCAGATTATTGACTCTGGGGTGCATGCAGTTCCAGATTATTGACAATAGGGGCCATGTAGTTCCAGATTATTTACACTAGAGTGCTGCAGTTCCAGATTATTGACACTCAGGGGCATGCAGTTACAGATTATTGACACTTGGAGGCTGCAGTTCCAGATTATTGACACTAGGGGGTGTGCAGTTCCAAATTATTGACCCTAGGAGGTGCAGTTCCAGATTATTGAAACCAGGGGGCATGCAGTTTCAGATTATTGACACTAGGGGGCATGCAGTTCCAGATTATTGAAACTAGGGGGCGTGCAGTTCCAGATTATTGACACTAGGGGGCATGCAGTTCCACATTATTGACACTAGGGGGCATGCAGTTCCACATTATTGACACTAGGGGGCATGCAGTTCCACATTATTGACACTAGGGGGCATGCAGTTACAGATTATTGACACTGGGGGGCATGCAGTTCCAGATTATTGACACTAGGGGGCATGCAATTCCAGATTATTGACACTAGGGGGCGTGCAGTTCCAGATTATTGACACCAGGGGGTGTGCATTTCCAGATTATTGACACTATTGTTTGTGCAGTTCCAGATTATTGAAACTAGGGGGCGAGCAGTTCCAGATTATTGACACAAAGGGGCATGCAGTTCCACATTATTGACACTAGAGGGCTGCAGTTCCAGATTATTGACACTAGGGGGCGAGCAGTTCCAGATTATTGAGAATAGGGGCCATGCAGTTCCAGATTATTGACACTAAGGGGCAAGCAGTTACAGATTATTGACAATAGGGGCCATGCAGTTCCAGATTATTGACACTAAGGGGCAAGCAGTTACAGATTATTGACACTTGGAGGCTGCAGTTCCAGATTATTAAACACTAGGGGGCTGCAGTTACAGATTATTGACACTAGGGGGTGTGCAGTTCCAAATTATTGACCCTAGGAGGTGCAGTTCCAGATTATTGAAACCAGGGGGCATGCAGTTTCAGATTATTGACACTAGGGGGCATGCAGTTCCAGATTATTGAAACTAGGGGGCGTGCAGTTCCAGATTATTGAAACTAGGGGGCATGCAGTTCCACATTATTGACACTAGGGGGCATGCAGTTCCACATTATTGACACTAGGGGGCATGCAGTTCCACATTATTGACACTAGGGGGCATGCAGTTCCAGATTATTGACACTAGGGGGTGTGCAGTTCCAGATTATTGACACCAGGGGGTGTGCATTTCCAGATTATTGACACTATTGTTTGTGCAGTTCCAGATTATTGAAACTAGGGGGCGAGCAGTTTCAGATTATTGACACAAAGGGGCATGCAGTTCAACATTATTGACACTAGAGGGCTGCAGTTCCAGATTATTGACACTAGGGGGTGAGCAGTTCCAGATTATTGACACTAGGGGGAGTTCCGTTCCAGATTATTGACTCTGGGGTGCATGCAGTTCCAGATTATTGACAATAGGGGCCATGCAGTTCCAGATTATTTACACTAGAGGGCTGCAGTTCCAGATTATTGACACTCAGGGGCATGCAGTTACAGATTATTGACACTTGGAGTCTGCAGTTCCAGATTATTAAACACTAGGGGGCTGCAGTTCCAGATTATTGACACTAGGGGCTGTGCAGTTCCACATTATTGACACTAGGAGGTGCAGTTCCAGATTATTGAAACCAGGGGTCATGCAGTTTCAGATTATTGACACTAGGGGGCATGCAGTTCCAGATTATTGAAACTAGGGGGCGTGCAGTAACAGATTATTGACACTAGGGGGCATGCAGTTCCACATTATTGACACTAGGGGGCATGCAGTTCCACATTATTGACACTAGGGAGCATGCAGTTCCACATTATTGACACGAGGGGGCATGCAGTTCCAGATTATTGACACTAGGGGGCGTGCAGTTCCAGATTATTGACACCAGGGGGTGTGCATTTCCAGATTATTGACAATATTGTTTGTGCAGTTCCAGATTATTGAAACTAGGGGGCGAGCAGTTCCAGATTATTGAAACTAGGGGGCATGCAGTTCCACATTATTGACACTAGGGGGCACGCAGTTCCAGATTATTGACACTAGGGGGTGTGCAGTTCCAGATTATTGACACCAGGGGGTGTGCATTTCCAGATTATTGACACTATTGTTTGTGCAGTTCCAGATTATTGAAACTAGGGGGCGTGCAGTTCCAGATTATTGAAACTAGGGGGCATGCAGTTCCACATTATTGACACTAGGGGGCATGCAGTTCCACATTATTGACACTAGGGGGCATGCAGTTCCACATTATTGACACTAGGGGGCATGCAGTTCCAGATTATTGACACTAGGGGGTGTGCAGTTCCAGATTATTGACACCAGGGGGTGTGCATTTCCAGATTATTGACACTATTGTTTGTGCAGTTCCAGATTATTGAAACTAGGGGCGAGCAGTTTCAGATTATTGACACAAAGGGGCATGCAGTTCAACATTATTGACACTAGAGGGCTGCAGTTCCAGATTATTGACACTAGGGGGTGAGCAGTTCCAGATTATTGACACTAGGGGGAGTTCCGTTCCAGATTATTGACTCTGGGGTGCATGCAGTTCCAGATTATTGACAATAGGGGCCATGCAGGTCCAGATTATTTACACTAGAGGGCTGCAGTTCCAGATTATTGACACTCAGGGGCATGCAGTTACAGATTATTGACACTTGGAGGCTGCAGTTCCAGATTATTAAACACTAGGGGGCTGCAGTTCCAGATTATTGACACTAGGGGCTGTGCAGTTCCACATTATTGACACCAGGAGGTGCAGTTCCAGATTATTGAAACCAGGGGTCATGCAGTTTCAGATTATTGACACTAGGGGGCATGCAGTTCCAGATTATTGAAACTAGGGGGCGTGCAGTAACAGATTATTGACACTAGGGGGCATGCAGTTCCACATTATTGACACTAGGGGGCATGCAGTTCCACATTATTGACACTAGGGGGCATGCAGTTCCACATTATTGACACGAGGGGGCATGCAGTTCCAGATTATTGACACTAGGGGGCGTGCAGTTCCAGATTATTGACACCAGGGGGTGTGCATTTCCAGATTATTGACAATATTGTTTGTGCAGTTCCAGATTATTGAAACTAGGTGGCGAGCAGTTCCAGATTATTGACACTAGGAGGCGTGCTGTTCCAGATTATTGACACTAGGGGGCGTGCAGTTCCACATCATTGAAACTAGGAGGTGCAGTTCCAGATTATTGAAACCCGGGGGCATGCAGTTTCAGATTATTGACACTAGGGGGCATACCGTTCCAGATTATTGACACAAGGGGGCGTGCAGTTCCAGATTATTGACACTAGGGGGCATGCAGTTCCATATTATTGACACAAGGGGGCGTGCAGTTCCACATTATTGACACTAGGGGGCATGCAGTTCCACATCATTGACACTAGGGGGAATGCAGTTTCAGATTATTGACACTAGGGGGCATGCAGTTTCAGATTATTGACATAAGGGGGCCTGCTGTTCCAGATTATTGACACCAGGGGGCGTGCAGTTCCAGAATATTGACACTAGGGGCGATGTAGTTCCACATTATTAACACTAAGGGGCATGCAGTTCCAGATTATTGACACTAGGAGGCCTGCAATTCCAGATTATTGACACTAGGGTGCGTGCAGTTCCAGATTATTGAAACTAGTGGATGCAGTTCCAGATTATTGACACAAGGGTCATGCAGTTCCAAATTATTGACACTGGGGGCGATGCAGTTGCACATTATTAACACTAGAGGGCATGCAGTTCCAGATTATTGACACTAGGGGTTGTGCAGTTCCAGATTATTGACACTAGGGGGCATGCAGTTCCAGATTATTGAGACAGGGAGCATGCAATTCCATATTATTGACACTAGGGGACGTGCAGTTCCAGATTATTGACACTAGGGGTGGTGCAGTTCAAGATTATTGACACTAGCGGGAGTGCAGTTCCATACTATTGACACTAGGGTGAGTGCAGTTACAGATTATTGACACTTGGGGGCTGCAGTTCCAGATTATTGACACTAGAGTGATGCAGTTCCAGATTATTGACACTAAGGGGCCTGCAGTTACAGATTATTGACACTTGGAGGCTGCAGTTCCAGATTATTAAACACTAGGGGGCTGCAGTTACAGATTATTGACACTAGGGGGCATGCAGTTCCAGATTATTGAAACTAGGGGGCGTGCAGTTCCAGATTATTGACACTAGGGGGCATGCAGTTCCACATTATTGACACTAGGGGGCATGCAGTTCCACATTATTGACACTAGGGGGCATGCAGTTCCACATTATTGACACTAGGGGGCATGCAGTTCCAGATTATTGACACTAGGGGGCGTGCAGTTCCATATTATTGACACCAGGGGGTGTGCATTTCCAGATTATTGACACTATTGTTTGTGCAGTTCCAGATTATTGAAACTAGTGGGCGAGCAGTTCCAGATTATTGACACAAATGGGCATGCAGTTCCACATTATTGACACTAGAGGGCTGCAGTTCCAGATTATTGACACTAGGGGGCGAGCAGTTCCTGATTATTGACTCTGGGGTGCATGCAGTTCCAGATTATTGACAATAGGAGCCATGCAGTTCCAGATTATTGACACCATGGGACGTGCAGTTTCAGATTATTGACACAAGGCGGCCTGCAGTTCCAGATGATTGACACTAGGGGGAGTGCAGTTCCAGATTATTGACACTAGGGTGCGTGCAGTTCCAGATTATTGAAACTAGTGGATGCAGTTCCAGATTATTGACACAAGGGTCATGCAGTTCCAAATTATTGACACTGGGGGCGATGCAGTTCCACATTATTAACACTAGAGGGCATGCAGTTCCAGATTATTGACACTAGGGGTTGTGCAGTTCCAGATTATTGACACTAGGGGGCGTGCAGTTCCAGATTATTGAGACAGGGAGCATGCAATTCCATATTATTGACACTAGGGGGCGTGCAGTTCCAGATTATTGACACTAGGGGTGGTGACGTTCCAGATTATTGACACTAGCGGGAGTGCAGTTCCATACTATTGACACTAGGGTGAGTGCAGTTACAGATTATTGACACTTGGGGGCTGCAGTTCCAGATTATTGACACTAGAGGGCTGCAGTTCCAGATTATTGACACTAAGGGGCATGCAGTTACAGATTATTGACACCTGGAGGCTGCAGTTCCAGATTATTAAACACTAGGGGGCTGTAGTTACAGATTATTGACACTAGGGGTTGTGCAGTTCCACATTATTGACACTAGGAGGTGCAGTTCCAGATTATTGAAACCAGGGGGCATGCAGTTTCAGATTATTGACATTAGGGGGCATGCAGTTCCAGATTATTGAAACTAGGGGGCGTGCAGTTCCAGATTATTGACACTAGGGGGCATGCAGTTCCATATTATTGACACTAGGGGGCATGCAGTTCCACATTATTGACACTAGGGGGCATGCAGTTCCACATTATTGACACTAGGGGGCGTGCAGTTCCAGATTATTGACACTAGGGGTGGTGACGTTCCAGATTATTGACACTAGCGGGAGTGCAGTTCCATACTATTGACACTAGGGTGAGTGCAGTTACAGATTATTGACACTTGGGGGCTGCAGTTCCAGATTATTGACACTAGAGTGCTGCAGTTCCAGATTATTGACACTAAGGGGCATGCAGTTACAGATTATTGACACTTGGAGGCTGCAGTTCCAGATTATTAAACACTAGGGGGCTGTAGTTACAGATTATTGACACTAGGGGTTGTGCAGTTCCACATTATTGACACTAGGAGGTGCAGTTCCAGATTATTGAAACCAGGGGGCATGCAGTTTCAGATTATTGACATTAGGGGGCATGCAGTTCCAGATTATTGAAACTAGGGGGCGTGCAGTTCCAGATTATTGACACTAGGGGGCATGCAGTTCCATATTATTGACACTAGGGGGCATGCAGTTCCACATTATTGACACTAGGGGGCATGCAGTTCCACATTATTGACACTAGGGGGCATGCAGTTCTAGATTATTGACACCAGGGGGTGTGCATTTCCAGATTATTGACACTATTGTTTGTGCAGTTCCAGATTATTGAAACTAGGGGGCGAGCAGTTCCAGATTATTGACACAAATGGGCATGCAGTTCCACATTATTGACACTAGAGGGCTGCAGTTCCAGATTATTGACACTAGGGGGCGAGCAGTTCCAGATTATTGACTCTGGGGTGCATGCAGTTCCAGATTATTGACAATAGGGGGCCTGCAATTCCAGATTATTGACACAACGGGGCGTGCAGTTCCAGATTATTGACACTAGTGGATGCAGTTCCAGATTATTCGCACAAGGGTCGTGCAGTTCCAAATTATTGACACTGGGGGCGATGCAGTTCCACATTATTAACACGAGAGGGCATGCAGTTCCAGATTATTGACACTAGGGTTTGTGCAGGTCCAGGTTATTGACACAAGGGGGCGTGCAGTTCCAGATTATTGAGACTGGGAGCATGCAATTCCATATTATTGACACTAGGGGGCGTGCAGTTCCAGATTATTGACACTAGGGGTTGTGCAGTTCCACAGTATTGACACTAGGGGAAGTGCAGTTCCAGATTATTAACACAGGGTGAGTGCAGTTCCAGATTATTGACACTAGGGGGCATGCAGTTCCAGATTATTGACACTAGCGGGAGTGCAGTTCCATATTATTGACAAAAGGAGGCGTGCATTTCCAGATATTGACACTAGGGGGCGATGCAGTTACAGATTATTGACACTAGCGGGAGTGCAGTTCCATACTATTGACACCAGGGTGAGTGCAGTTACAGATTATTGAAACTTGGGGGCTGACGTTCCAGATTATTGACACTAGAGGACTGCAGTTCCAGATTATTGACACTAAGGGGCATGCAGTTCCAGATTATTGACACCATGGGGCGTGCAGTTTCAGATTATTGACACAAGGCGGCCTGCAGTTCCAGATGATTGACACTAGGGGGCGTGCAGTTCCAGAATATTGACACTATTGGCGATGTAGTTCCACATTATTAACACTAGAGGGCATGCAGTTCCAGAGTATTGACAATAGGGGGCCTGCAATTCCAGATTATTGACACTAGGGGGCGTGCAGTTCCAGATTATTGACACTAGTGGATGCAGTTCCATATTATTGACGCAAGGGTCGTGCAGTTCCAAATTATTGACACTGGGGGCGATGCAGTTCCACGTTATTAACACGAGAGGGCATGCAGTTCCAGATTATTGACACTAGGGTTTTTGCAGGTCCAGATTATTGACACTAGGGGGCGTGCAGTTCCAGATTATTGAGACTGGGAGCATGCAATTTCATATTATTGACACTAGGGGGCGTGCAGTTCCAGATTATTGACACTAGGGGTTGTGCAGTTCCAGAGTATTGACACTAGGTGAAGTGCAGTTCCAGATTATTAACACAGGGTGAGTGCAGTTCCAGATTATTGACACTAGGGGGCATGCAGGTCCAGATTATTGACACTAGCGGGAGTGCAGTTCCATATTATTGACACAAGGAGGCGTGCATTTCCAGATATTGACACTAGGGGGCGATGCAGTTACAGATTATTGACACTAGCGGGGTGCAGTTCCATACTATTAACACTAGGGTGAGTGCAGTTACAGATTATTGAAACTTGGGGGCTGACGTTCCAGATTATTGACACTAGAGGACTGCAGTTCCAGATTATTGACACTAAGGGGCATGCAGTTACAGATTATTGACACTTGGAGGCTGCAGTTCCAGATTATTAAACACTAGGGGGCTGCAGTCCCAGATTATTGACACTAGGGGGCGAGCAGTTCCAGATTATTGACACTAGGAGGCGTGCTGTTCCAGATTATTGACACTAGGGGGCGTGCAGTTCCACATTATTGAAACTAGGAGGTGCAGTTCCAGATTATTGAAACCAGGGGGCATGCAGTTTCAGATTATTGACACTAGGGGGCATACAGTTCCAGATTATTGACACAAGGGGGCGTGCAGTTCCAGATTATTGACACTAGGGGGCATGCAGTTCCAGATTATTAACACTAGGGGGCATGCAGTTCCACATTATTGACACTAGGGGGCATGCAGTTCCACATTATTGACACTAGGGGGCGATGTAGTTCCACATTATTAACAGTAGAGGGCAAGCAGTTCCAGATTATTGACACTAGCGGGAGTGCAGTTCCATATTATTGACACAAGGAGGCGTGCATTTCCAGATATTGACACTAGGGGGCGATGCAGTTACAGATTATTGACACTAGTGGGGTGCAGTTCCATACTATTAACACTAGGGTGAGTGCAGTTACAGATTATTGAAACTTGGGGGCTGACGTTCCAGATTATTGACACTAGAGGACTGCAGTTCCAGATTATTGACACTAAGGGGCATGCAGTTACAGATTATTGGCACTTGGAGGCTGCAGTTCCAGATTATTAAACACTAGGGGGCTGCAGTCCCAGATTATTGACACTAGGGGGTGAGCAGTTCCAGATTATTGACACTAGGAGGCGTGCTGTTCCAGATTATTGACACTAGGGGGCGTGCAGTTCCACATTATTGAAACTAGGAGGTGCAGTTCCAGATTTTTGAAACCAGGGGGCATGCAGTTTCAGATTATTGACACTAGGGGGCATACAGTTCCAGATTATTGACACAAGGGGGCGTGCAGTTCCAGATTATTGACACTAGGGGGCATGCAGTTCCAGATTATTGACACTAGGGGGCATGCAGTTCCACATTATTGGCACTAGGGGGCATGCAGTTCCACATTATTGACACTAGGGGGCGATGTAGTTCCACATTATTAACAGTAGAGGGCATGCAGTACCAGATTATTGACACTAGGAGGCCTGCAATTCCAGATTATTGACACCATGGGGCGTGCAGTTTCAGATTATTGACACAAGGCGGCCTGCAGTTCCAGATGATTGACACTAGGGGGCGTGCAGTTCCAGAATATTGACACTAGGGGCGATGTAGTTCCACATTATTAACACTAGAGGGCATGCAGTTCCAGAATATTGACAATAGGGGGCCTGCAATTCCAGATTATTGACACTAGGGGGCGTGCAGTTCCAGATTATTGACACTAGTGGATGCAGTTCCAGATTATTGACACAAGGGTCATGCAGTTCCAAATTATTGACACTGGGGGCGATGCAGTTCCACGTTATTAACACGAGAGGGCATGCAGTTCCAGATTATTGACACTAGGGTTTGTGCAGGTCCAGATTATTGATACTAGGGGGCGTGCAGTTCCAGATTATTGAGACTGGGAGCATGCAATTCCATATTATTGACACTAGGGGGCGTGCAGTTCCAGATTATTGACACTAGGGGTTGTGCAGTTCCAGAGTATTGACACTAGGGGAAGTGCAGTTCCAGATTATTAACACAGGGTGAGTGCAGTTCCAGATTATTGACACTAGGGGGCGTGCAGTTCCAGATTATTGACACTAGCGGGAGTGCAGTTCCATATTATTGACACAAGGAGGCGTGCATTTCCAGATATTGACACTAGGGGGCGATGCAGTTACAGATTATTGACACTAGCGGGGTGCAGTTCCATACTATTAACACTAGGGTGAGTGCAGTTACAGATTATTGAAACCTAGGGGCTGACGTTCCAGATTATTGACACTAGAGGACTGCAGTTCCAGATTATTGACACTAAGGGGCATGCAGTTACAGATTATTGGCACTTGGAGGCTGCAGTTCCAGATTATTAAACACTAGGGGGCTGCAGTCGCAGATTATTGACACTAGGGGGTGAGCAGTTCCAGATTATTGACACTAGGAGGCGTGCTGTTCCAGATTATTGACACTAGGGGGGGTGCAGTTCCACATTATTGAAACTAGGAGGTGCAGTTCCAGATTATTGAAACCAGGGGGCATGCAGTTTCAGATTATTGACACTAGGGGGCATACAGTTCCAGATTATTGACACAAGGGGGCGTGCAGATCCAGATTATTGACACTAGGGGGCATGCAGTTCCAGATTATTGACACTAGGGGGCATGCAGTTCCACATTATTGACACTAGGGGGCATGCAGTTCCACATTATTGACACTAGGGGGCGATGTAGTTCCACATTATTAACAGTAGAGGGCATGCAGTACCAGATTATTGACACTAGGAGGCCTGCAATTCCAGATTATTGACACGAGGGTGCGTGCAGTTCCACATTATTGACACTAGGGGGCATGCAGTTTCAGATTATTGACACTAGGGGGCATGCAGTTTCAGATTATTGACACTAGGGGGCGTGGAGTTCCAGAATATTGACACTACGGGCGATGTAGTTCCACATTATTAACACTAGAGGGCATGCAGTTCCAGATTATTGACACTAGGAGGCCTGCAATTCCAATTATTGACACTAGGGGCCGTGCAGTTCCAGATTATTGACACTAGTGGATGCAGTTCCAGATTATTGACACAAGAGTCATGCAGTTCCAAATTATTGACACCTGGGGCGATGCAGTTCCACATTATTAACACTAGAGGGCATGCAGTTCCAGATTATTGACACTAGGGGTTGTGCAGTTCCAGATTATTGACACTAGGGGGCGTGCAGTTCCAGATTATTGAGACTGGGATCATGCAATTCCATATTGTTGACACTAGGGGGCGTGCAGTTCCAGATTATTGACACTAGGGGTGCTGCAGTTCCAGAGTATTGACACTAGGGGGAGTGCAGTTCCAGATTATTAACACAGGGTGAGTGCAGGTCCAGATTATTGACACTAGGGGGCATGCAGTTCCAGATTATTGACACTAGCGGGAGTGCAGTTCCATATTATTGACACTAGGAGGCGTGCATTTCCAGAAATAGACACTAGGGGGCGATGCAGTTACAGATTATTGAAACTAGCGGGAGTGCAATTCCATACTATTGACACTATGGTGAGTGCAGTTACAGATTATTGACACTTGGGGGCTGCAGTTACAGATTATTGACACTAGAGGGCTGCAGTTCCAGATTATTGACACTACGGGGCGTGAAGTTCCAGATTATTGACACTAGGGGGCGTGCAGTTCCAGATTATTGAGACTGGGCGCATGCAATTCCATATTATTGACACTAGGGGGCGTGCAGTTCCAGATTATTGACACTGGGGTGGTGCAGTTCCAGAGTATTGACACTAGGGGGAGTGCAGTTCCAGATTATTAACACAGGGTGAGTGCAGTTCCACATTATTGACACTAGGGGGCATGCAGTTCCAGATTATTGACGCTAGGGGGCATGCAGTTTCAGATTATTGACACAAGGGGGCCTGCTGTTCCAGATTATTGACACTAGGGGGCCTGCAGTTCCAGAATATTGACACTAGGGGCGATGTAGTTCCACATTATTAACACGAGAGGGCATGCAGTTCCAGATTATTGACACTAGGAGGCCTGCAATTCCAGATTATTGACACTACGGTGCGTGCAGTTCCAGATTATTGACACAAGTGGATGCAGTTCCAGATTATTGACACAAGGGTCATGCAGTTCCAAATTATTGACACTGGGGGCAATGCAGTTCCACATTATTAACACTAGCGGGCATGCAGTTCCAGATTATTGACACTAGGGGTTGTGCAGTTCCAGATTATTGACACTAGGGGGTGTGCAGTTCCAGATTATTGAGACTGGGAGCATGCAATTCCATATTATTGACACTAGGGGGTGTGCAGTTCCAGATTATTGACACTAGGGGTGGTGCAGTTCCAAAGTATTGACACTAGGGGGAGTGCCGTTCCAGATTATTAACACAGGGTGAGTGCAGTTCCAGATTATTGACACTAGGGGGCATGCAGTTCCAGATTATTGACACTAGCAGGAGTGCAGTTCCATATTATTGACACTAAGAGGCGTGCATTTCCAGATATAGACACTAGGGGGCGATGCAGTTACAGATTATTGAAACTAGCGGGAGTGCAGTTCCATACTATTGACACTAGGGTGAGTGCAGTTACAGATTATTGACACTTGGGGGCTGCAGTTACAGATTATTGACACTAGAGGGCTGCAGTTCCAGATTATTGACACTAAGGGGCGTGCAGTTCCAGATTATTGAGACTGGGAGCATGCAATTCCATATTATTGACACTAGGGGGCATGCAGTTTCAGATTATTGACACTAGGGGGCATGCAGTTTCAGATTATTGACACAAGGGGGCCTGCTGTTCCAGATTATTGACACTAGGGGGCATGCAGTTCCAGAATATTGACACTAGGGGCGATGTAGTTCCACATTATTAACACTAGAGGGCATGCAGTTCCAGATTATTGACACTAGGAGGCCTGCAATTCCAGATTATTGATACTAGGGGGCGTGCAGTTCCAGATTATTGACTCAAGTAGATGCAGTTCCAGATTATTGACACAAGGGTCATGCAGTTCCAAATTATTGACACTGGGGGCGATGCAGTTCCACATTATTAACACTAGAGGGCATGCAGTTCCAGATTATTGACACTAGGGATTGTGCAGTTCCAGATTATTGACACTAGGGGGCGTGCAGTTCCAGATTATGGAGACTGGGAGCATGCAATTCCATATTATTGACACTAGGGGGCGTGCAGTTGCAGATTTTTGACACTAGGGGTGGTGCAGTTCCAGCGTATTGACACTAGGGGGAGTGCAGTTCCAGATTATTAACACAGGGTGAGTGCAGTTCCACATTATTGACACTAGGGGGCATGGAGTTTCAGATTATTGACACTAGGGGGCATGCAGTTTCAGATTATTTACACAAGGGGGCCTGCTGTTCCAGATTATTGACACTAGGGGGCCTGCAGTTCCAGAATATTGACACTAGGGGGCGATGTAGTTCCACATTATTAACACTAGAGGGCATGCAGTTCCAGATTATTGACACTAGGAGGCCTGCAATTCCAGATTATTGACACTAGGGTGCGTGCAGTTCCAGATTATTGACACAAGTGGATGCAGTTCCAGATTATTGACACAAGGGTCATGCAGTTCCAAATTATTGACACTGGGGGCAATGCAGTTCCACATTATTAACACTAGCGGGCATGCAGTTCCAGATTATTGACACTAGGGGTTGTGCAGTTCCAGATTATTGACACTAGGGGGCGTGCAGTTCCAGATTATTGAGACTGGGAGCATGCAATTCCATATTATTGACACTAGGGGGCGTGCAGTTCCAGATTATTGACACTAGGGGTGGTGCAGTTCCAAAGTATTGACACTAGGGGGAGTGCAGTTCCAGATTATTGACACTAGGGGGCATGCAGTTCCAGATTATTGACACTAGCAGGAGTGCAGTTCCATATTATTGACACTAGGAGGCGTGCATTTCCAGATATAGACACTAGGGGGCGATGCAGTTACAGATTATTGAAACTAGCGGGAGTGCAGTTCCATACTATTGAAACTAGGGTGAGTGCAGTTACAGATTATTGTCACTTGGGGGCTGCAGTTACAGATTATTGACACTAGAGGGCTGCAGTTCCAGATTATTGACACTAAGGGGCGTGCAGTTCCAGATTATTGAGACTGGGAGCATGCAATTCCATATTATTGACACTAGGGGGCGTGAAGTTCCAGATTATTGACACTAGGGGGCGTGCAGTTCCAGATTATTGAGACTGGGAGCATGCAATTCCATATTATTGACACTAGGGGGCGTGCAGTTCCAGATTATTGACACTGGGGTGGTGCAGTTCCAGAGTATTGACACTAGGGGGAGTGCAGTTCCAGATTATTAACACAGGGTGAGTGCAGTTCCACATTATTGACACTAGGGGGAATGCAGTTCCTGATTATTGACACTAGGGGGCATGCAGTTTCAGATTATTGACACAAGGGGGCCTGCTGTTCCAGATTATTGACACTAGGGGGCCTGCAGCTCCAGAATATTGACACTAGGGGCGATGAAGTTCCACATTATTAACACTAGAGGGCATGCAGTTCCAGATTATTGACACTAGGAGGCCTGCAATTCCAGATTATTGACACTAGGGGGTGTGCAGTTCCAGATTATTGACACAAGTGGATGCAGTTCCAGATTATTGACACAAGGGTCATGCAGTTCCAAATTATTGACACTGGGGGCAATGCAGTTCCACATTATTAACACTAGAGGGCATGCAGTTCCAGATTATTGACACTAGGGGTTGTGCAGTTCCAGATTATTGACACTAGGGGGCGTGCAGTTCCAGATTATTGAGACTGGGAGCATGCAATTCCATATTATTGACACTAGGGGGCGTGCAGTTCCAGATTATTGACACTAGGGGTGGTGCAGTTCCAAAGTATTGACACTAGGGGGAGTGCAGTTCCAGATTATTAACACAGGGTGAGTGCAGTTCCAGATTATTGACACTAGGGGGCATGCAGTTCCAGATTATTGACACTAGGGGGCATGCAGTTCCACATTATTGACACTAGGGGGCATGCAGTTCCACATTATTGACACTAGGGGGCGATGTAGTTCCACATTATTAACAGTAGAGGGCATGCAGTACCAGATTACTGACACTAGGAGGCCTGCAATTCCAGATTATTGACACCATGGGGCGTGCAGTTTCAGATTATTGACACAAGGCGGCCTGCAGTTCCAGATGATTGACACTAGGGGGCGTGCAGTTCCAGAATATTGACACTAGGGGCGATGTAGTTCCACATTATTAACACTAGAGGGCATGCAGTTCCAGAATATTGACAATAGGGGGCCTGCAATTCCAGATTATTGACACTAGGGGGCGTGCAGTTCCAGATTATTGACACTAGTGGATGCAGTTCCAGATTATTGACACAAGGGTCATGCAGTTCCAAATTATTGACACTGGGGGCGATGCAGTTCCACGTTATTAACACGAGAGGGCATGCAGTTCCAGATTATTGACACTAGGGTTTGTGCAGGTCCATATTATTGATACTAGGGGGCGTGCAGTTCCAGATTATTGAGACTGGGAGCATGCAATTCCATATTATTGACACTAGGGGGCGTGCAGTTCCAGATTATTGACACTAGGGGTTGTGCAGTTCCAGAGTATTGACACTAGGGGAAGTGCAGTTCCAGATTATTAACACAGGGTGAGTGCAGTTCCAGATTATTGACACTAGGGGGCGTGCAGTTCCAGATTATTGACACTAGCGGGAGTGCAGTTCCATATTATTGACACAAGGAGGCGTGCATTTCCAGATATTGACACTAGGGGGCGATGCAGTTACAGATTATTGACACTAGCGGGGTGCAGTTCCATACTATTAACACTAGGGTGAGTGCAGTTACAGATTATTGAAACCTAGGGGCTGACGTTCCAGATTATTGACACTAGAGGACTGCAGTTCCAGATTATTGACACTAAGGGGCATGCAGTTACAGATTATTGGCACTTGGAGGCTGCAGTTCCAGATTATTAAACACTAGGGGGCTGCAGTCCCAGATTATTGACACTAGGGGGTGAGCAGTTCCAGATTATTGACACTAGGAGGCGTGCTGTTCCAGATTATTGACACTAGGGGGGGTGCAGTTCCACATTATTGAAACTAGGAGGTGCAGTTCCAGATTATTGAAACCAGGGGGCATGCAGTTTCAGATTATTGACACTAGGGGGCATACAGTTCCAGATTATTGACACAAGGGGGCGTGCAGTTCCAGATTATTGACACTAGGGGGCATGCAGTTCCAGATTATTGACACTAGGGGGCATGCAGTTCCACATTATTGACACTAGGGGGCATGCAGTTCCACATTATTGACACTAGGGGGCGATGTAGTTCCACATTATTAACAGTAGAGGGCATGCAGTACCAGATTATTGACACTAGGAGGCCTGCAATTCCAGATTATTGACACTAGGGTGCATGCAGTTCCACATTATTGACACTAGGGGGCATGCAGTTTCAGATTATTGACACTAGGGGGCATGCAGTTTCAGATTATTGACACTAGGGGGCGTGGAGTTCCAGAATATTGACACTACGGGCGATGTAGTTCCACATTATTAACACTAGAGGGCATGCAGTTCCAGATTATTGACACTAGGAGGCCTGCAATTCCAATTATTGACACTAGGGGCCGTGCAGTTCCAGATTATTGACACTAGTGGATGCAGTTCCAGATTATTGACACAAGAGTCATGCAGTTCCAAATTATTGACACCTGGGGCGATGCAGTTCCACATTATTAACACTAGAGGGCATGCAGTTCCAGATTATTGACACTAGGGGTTGTGCAGTTCCAGATTATTGACACTAGGGGGCGTGCAGTTCCAGATTATTGAGACTGGGAGCATGCAATTCCATATTGTTGACACTAGGGGGCGTGCAGTTCCAGATTATTGACACTAGGGGTGCTGCAGTTCCAGAGTATTGACACTAGGGGGAGTGCAGTTCCAGATTATTAACACAGGGTGAGTGCAGGTCCAGATTATTGACACTAGGGGGCATGCAGTTCCAGATTAATGACACTAGCGGGAGTGCAGTTCCATATTATTGACACTAGGAGGCGTGCATTTCCAGAAATAGACACTAGGGGGCGATGCAGTTACAGATTATTGAAACTAGCGGGAGTGCAATTCCATACTATTGACACTATGGTGAGTGCAGTTACAGATTATTGACAATTGGGGGCTGCAGTTACAGATTATTGACACTAGAGGGCTGCAGTTCCAGATTATTGACACTAAGGGGCGTGCAGTTCCAGATTATTGAGACTGGGAGCATGCAATTCCATATTATTGACACTACGGGGCGTGAAGTTCCAGATTATTGACACTAGGGGGCGTGCAGTTCCAGATTATTGAGACTGGGAGCATGCAATTCCATATTATTGACACTAGGGGGCGTGCAGTTCCAGATTATTGACACTGGGGTGGTGCAGTTCCAGAGTATTGACACTAGGGGGAGTGCAGTTCCAGATTATTAACACAGGGTGAGTGCAGTTCCACATTATTGACACTAGGGGGCATGCAGTTCCAGATTATTGACGCTAGGGGGCATGCAGTTTCAGATTATTGACACAAGGGGGCCTGCTGTTCCAGATTATTGACACTAGGGGGCCTGCAGTTCCAGAATATTGACACTAGGGGCGATGTAGTTCCACATTATTAACACGAGAGGGCATGCAGTTCCAGATTATTGACACTAGGAGGCCTGCAATTCCAGATTATTGACACTACGGTGCGTGCAGTTCCAGATTATTGACACAAGTGGATGCAGTTCCAGATTATTGACACAAGGGTCATGCAGTTCCAAATTATTGACACTGGGGGCAATGCAGTTCCACATTATTAACACTAGCGGGCATGCAGTTCCAGATTATTGACACTAGGGGTTGTGCAGTTCCAGATTATTGACACTAGGGGGCGTGCAGTTCCAGATTATTGAGACTGGGAGCATGCAATTCCATATTATTGACACTAGGGGGTGTGCAGTTCCAGATTATTGACACTAGGGGTGGTGCAGTTCCAAAGTATTGACACTAGGGGGAGTGCAGTTCCAGATTATTAACACAGGGTGAGTGCAGTTCCAGATTATTGACACTAGGGGGCATGCAGTTCCAGATTATTGACACTAGCAGGAGTGCAGTTCCATATTATTGACACTAAGAGGCGTGCATTTCCAGATATAGACACTAGGGGGCGATGCAGTTACAGATTATTGAAACTAGCGGGAGTGCAGTTCCATACTATTGACACTAGGGTGAGTGCAGTTACAGATTATTGAGACTTGGGGGCTGCAGTTACAGATTATTGACACTAGAGGGCTGCAGTTCCAGATTATTGACACTAAGGGGCGTGCAGTTCCAGATTATTGAGACTGGGAGCATGCAATTCCATATTATTGACACTAGGGGGCATGCAGTTTCAGATTATTGACACTAGGGGGCATGCAGTTTCAGATTATTGACACAAGGGGGCCTGCTGTTCCAGATTATTGACACTAGGGGGCATGCAGTTCCAGAATATTGACACTAGGGGCGATGTAGTTCCACATTATTAACACTAGAGGGCATGCAGTTCCAGATTATTGACACTAGGAGGCCTGCAATTCCAGATTATTGATACTAGGGGGCGTGCAGTTCCAGATTATTGACTCAAGTAGATGCAGTTCCAGATTATTGACACAAGGGTCATGCAGTTCCAAATTATTGACACTGGGGGCGATGCAGTTCCACATTATTAACACTAGAGGGCATGCAGTTCCAGATTATTGACACTAGGGATTGTGCAGTTCCAGATTATTGACACTAGGGGGCGTGCAGTTCCAGATTATGGAGACTGGGAGCATGCAATTCCATATTATTGACACTAGGGGGCGTGCAGTTCCAGATTATTGACACTAGGGGTGGTGCAGTTCCAGCGTATTGACACTAGGGGGAGTGCAGTTCCAGATTATTAACACAGGGTGAGTGCAGTTCCACATTATTGACACTAGGGGGCATGGAGTTTCAGATTATTGACACTAGGGGGCATGCAGTTTCAGATTATTTACACAAGGGGGCCTGCTGTTCCAGATTATTGACACTAGGGGGCCTGCAGTTCCAGAATATTGACACTAGGGGGCGATGTAGTTCCACATTATTAACACTAGAGGGCATGCAGTTCCAGATTATTGACACTAGGAGGCCTGCAATTCCAGATTATTGACACTAGGGTGCGTGCAGTTCCAGATTATTGACACAAGTGGATGCAGTTCCAGATTATTGACACAAGGGTCATGCAGTTCCAAATTATTGACACTGGGGGCAATGCAGTTCCACATTATTAACACTAGCGGGCATGCAGTTCCAGATTATTGACACTAGGGGTTGTGCAGTTCCAGATTATTGACACTAGGGGGCGTGCAGTTCCAGATTATTGAGACTGGGAGCATGCAATTCCATATTATTGACACTAGGGGGCGTGCAGTTCCAGATTATTGACACTAGGGGTGGTGCCGTTCCAAAGTATTGACACTAGGGGGAGTGCAGTTCCAGATTATTGACACTAGGGGGCATGCAGTTCCAGATTATTGACACTAGCAGGAGTGCAGTTCCATATTATTGACACTAGGAGGCGTGCATTTCCAGATATAGACACTAGGGGGCGATGCAGTTACAGATTATTGAAACTAGCGGGAGTGCAGTTCCATACTATTGAAACTAGGGTGAGTGCAGTTACAGATTATTGTCACTTGGGGGCTGCAGTTACAGATTATTGACACTAGAGGGCTGCAGTTCCAGATTATTGACACTAAGGGGCGTGCAGTTCCAGATTATTGAGACTGGGAGCATGCAATTCCATATTATTGACACTAGGGGGCGTGAAGTTCCAGATTATTGACACTAGGGGGCGTGCAGTTCCAGATTATTGAGACTGGGAGCATGCAATTCCATATTATTGACACTAGGGGGCGTGCAGTTCCAGATTATTGACACTGGGGTGGTGCAGTTCCAGAGTATTGACACTAGGGGGAGTGCAGTTCCAGATTATTAACACAGGGTGAGTGCAGTTCCACATTATTGACACTAGGGGGAATGCAGTTCCTGATTATTGACAATAGGGGGCATGCAGTTTCAGATTATTGACACAAGGGGGCCTGCAGTTCCAGATTATTGACACTAGGGGGCCTGCAGCTCCAGAATATTGACACTAGGGGCGATGAAGTTCCACATTATTAACACTAGAGGGCATGCAGTTCCAGATTATTGACACTAGGAGGCCTGCAATTCCAGATTATTGACACTAGGGGGTGTGCAGTTCCAGATTATTGACACAAGTGGATGCAGTTCCAGATTATTGACACAAGGGTCATGCAGTTCCAAATTATTGACACTGGGGGCAATGCAGTTCCACATTATTAACACTAGAGGGCATGCAGTTCCAGATTATTGACACTAGGGGGCGTGCAGTTCCAGATTATTGACACTAGGGGGCGTGCAGTTCCAGATTATTGAGACTGGGAGCATGCAATTCCATATTATTGACACTAGGGGGTGTGCAGTTCCAGATTATTGACACTAGGGGTGGTGCAGTTCCAAAGTATTGACACTAGGGGGAGTGCAGTTCCAGATTATTAACACAGGGTGAGTGCAGTTCCAGATTATTGACACTAGGGGGCATGCAGTTTCAGATTATTTACACAAGGGGCCTGCTGTTCCAGATTATTGACACTAGGGGGCCTGCAGTTCCAGAATATTGACACTAGGGGGCGATGTAGTTCCACATTATTAACACTAGAGGGCATGCAGTTCCAGATTATTGACACTAGGAGGCCTGCAATTCCAGATTATTGACACTAGGGTGCGTGCAGTTCCAGATTATTGACACAAGTGGATGCAGTTCCAGATTATTGACACAAGGGTCATGCAGTTCCAAATTATTGACACTGGGGGCAATGCAGTTCCACATTATTAACACTAGCGGGCATGCAGTTCCAGATTATTGACACTAGGGGTTGTGCAGTTCCAGATTATTGACACTAGGGGGCGTGCAGTTCCAGATTATTGAGACTGGGAGCATGCAATTCCATATTATTGACACTAGGGGGCGTGCAGTTCCAGATTATTGACACGAGGGGTGGTGCAGTTCCAAAGTATTGACACTAGGGGGAGTGCAGTTCCAGATTATTGACACTAGGGGGCATGCAGTTCCAGATTATTGACACTAGCAGGAGTGCAGTTCCATATTATTGACACTAGGAGGCGTGCATTTCCAGATATAGACACTAGGAAGCGATGCAGTTACAGATTATTGAAACTAGCGGGAGTGCAGTTCCATACTATTGAAACTAGGGTGAGTGCAGTTACAGATTATTGTCACTTGGGGGCTGCAGTTACAGATTATTGACACTAGAGGGCTGCAGTTCCAGATTATTGACACTAAGGGGCGTGCAGTTCCAGATTATTGAGACTGGGAGCATGCAATTCCATATTATTGACACTAGGGGGCGTGAAGTTCCAGATTAATGACACTAGGGGGCGTGCAGTTCCAGATTATTGAGACTGGGAGCATGCAATTCCATATTATTGACACTAGGGGGCGTGCAGTTCCAGATTATTGACACTGGGGTGGTGCAGTTCCAGAGTATTGACACTAGGGGGAGTGCAGTTCCAGATTATTAACACAGGGTGAGTGCAGTTCCACATTATTGACACTAGGGGGAATGCAGTTCCAGATTATTGACACTAGGGGGCATGCAGTTTCAGATTATTGACACAAGGGGGCCTGCTGTTCCAGATTATTGACACTAGGGGGCCTGCAGCTCCAGAATATTGACACTAGGGGCGATGAAGTTCCACATTATTAACACTAGAGGGCATGCAGTTCCAGATTATTGACACTAGGAGGCCTGCAATTCCAGATTATTGACACTAGGGGGTGTGCAGTTCCAGATTATTGACACAAGTGGATGCAGTTCCAGATTATTGACACAAGGGTCATGCAGTTCCAAATTATTGACACTGGGGGCAATGCAGTTCCACATTATTAACACTAGAGGGCATGCAGTTCCAGATTATTGACACTAGGGGTTGTGCAGTTCCAGATTATTGACACTAGGGGGCGTGCAGTTCCAGATTATTGAGACTGGGAGCATGCAATTCCATATTATTGACACTAGGGGGCGTGCAGTTCCAGATTATTGACACTAGGGGTGCTGCAGTTCCAGAGTATTGACACTAGGGGGAGTGCAGTTCCAGATTATTAACACAGGGTGAGTGCAGGTCCAGATTATTGACACTAGGGGGCATGCAGTTACAAATTATTGACACTAGCAGGAGAGCAGTTCCATACTATTGACACTAGGGTGAGTGCAGTTACAGATTATTGACACTTGGGGGCTGCAGTTACAGATTATTGACACTAGAGGGCTGCAGTTCCAGATTATTGACACTAAGGGGCATGCAGTTACAGATTATTGACACTTGGAGGCTGCAGTTCCAGATTATTAAACACTAGGGGGCTGCAGTTCCAGATTATTGACACTAGGGGGTGTGCAATTCAACATTATTGACACTAGGAGGTGAAGTTCCAGATTATTGAAACCAGGGCGTATGCAGTTTCAGATTGTTGACAATAGGGGGCATGCAGTTCCAGATCATTGAAACGAGGGAGCGTGCAGTTCCAGATTATTGACACTAGGGGGCATGCAGTTCCACATTATTGTCACTAGGGGGCATGCAGTTCCAGATTTTTGACACTAGGGGGCATGCAGTTTCAGATTATTGACACTAGGGGGCATGCAGTTTCAGATTATTGACACAAGGGGGCCTGCTGTTCCAGATTATTGACACCAGGGGGCGTGCAGTTCCAGAATATTGACACTAGGGGCGATGTAGTTCCACATTATTAACACTAGAGGGCATGCAGTTCCAGATTATTGACAATAGGAGGCCTGCAATTCCAGATTATTGACACTAGGGGGCGTGCAGTTCCAGATTATTGACACAAGTGGATGCAGTTCCAGATTATTGACACAAGGGTCATGCAGTTCCAAATTATTGACACTGGGGGTGATGCAGTTCCACATTATTAACACTAGAGGGCATGCAGTTCCAGATTATTGACACTAGGGATTGTGCAGTTCCAGATTATTGACACTAGGGGGCGTGCAGTTCCAGATTATGGGGACTGGGAGCATGCAATTCCATATTATTGACACTAGGGGGTGTGCAGTTCCAGATTATTGACACTAGGGGTGGTGCAGTTTCAGCGTATTGACACTAGGGGGAGTGCAGTTCCAGATTATTAACACAGGGTGAGTGCAGTTCCACATTATTGACACTAGGGGGCATGGAGTTTCAGATTATTGACACTAGGGGGCATGCAGTTTCAGATTATTTACACAAGGGGGCCTGCTGTTCCAGATTATTGACACAAGGGGGCGTGCAGTTCCAGAATATTGACACTAGGGGTGATGTAGTTCCACATTATTGACACTAGGGGGCATGCATTTCCAGATTATTGACACAAGGAGGCCTGCAATTCCAGATTATTGACACTAGGGTGCGTGCAGTTCCAGATTATTGACACTAGTGGATGCAGTTCCAGATTATTGACACAAGGGGGAGTGCAGTTCCAGATTATTAACACAGGGTGAGTGCAGTTCCACATTATTGACACTAGGGGGCATGCAGTTCCAGATTATTGACACTAGGGGGCATGCAGTTTCAGATTATTGTCACAAGGGGGCCTGCTGTTCCAGATTATTGACACTAGAGGGCATGCAGTTCCACATTATTGACACTAGGAGGCCTGCAATTCCAGATTATTGACACTAGGGGGCGTGCAGTTCCAGATTATTGACACAAGTGGTGCAGTTCCAGATTATTGACACAAGGGTCATGCAGTTCCAAATTATTGACACTGGGGGCGATGCAGTTCCACATTATTAACACTAGAGGGCATGCAGTTCCAGATTATTGACACTAGGGGTTGTGCAGTTCCAGATTATTGACATTAGGGGTCGTGCAGTTCCAGATTACTGAGACTGAGAGCATGCAATTCCATATTATTGACACTAGGGGGCGTGCAGTTCCAGATTATTGACACTAGGGGTGGTGCAGTTCCAAAGTATTGACACTAGGGGGAGTGCAGTTCCAGATTATTAACACAGGGTGAGTGCAGTTCCAGATTATTGACACTAGGGGGCATGCAGTTCCAGATTATTGACACTAGCAGGAGTGCAGTTCCATATTATTGACACTAGGAGGCGTGCATTTCCAGATATAGACACTATGGGGCGATGCAGTTACAAATTATTGACACTAGCAGCAGTGCAGTTCCATACTATTGACACTAGGGTGAGTGCAGTTACAGATTATTGACACTTGGGGGCTGCAGTTACAGATTATTGACACTAGAGGGCTGCAGTTCCAGATTATTGACACTAGGGGGCGTGCAATTCAACATTATTGACACTAGGAGGTGCAGTTCCAGATTATTGAAACCAGGGGGTATGCAGTTTCACATTATTGGCAATAGGGGGCATGCAGTTCCAGATCATTGAAACTAGGGGGTGTGCAGTTACAGATTATTGACACTAGGGGGCATGTAGTTCCACATTATTGACACTAGGGGGCATGCAGTTCCAGATTATTGACACTAGGGGGCATGCAGTTTCAGATTATTGACACTAGGGGGCATGCAGTTTCAGATTATTGACACAAGGGGGCCTGCTGTTCCAGATTATTGACACTAGGGGGCATGCAGTTCCAGAATATTGACACTAGGGGCGATGTAGTTCCACATTATTAACACTAGAGGGCATGCATTTCCAGATTATTGACACTAGGAGGCCTGCAATTCCAGATTATTGACACTAGGGGGCGTGCAGTTCCAGATTATTGAAACTAGTGGATGCAGTTCCAGATTATTGACACAAGGGTCATGCAGTTCCAAATTATTGACACTGGGGGCGATGCAGTTCCACATTATTAACACCAGAGGGCATGCAGTTCCAGATTATTGACACTAGGGGTTGTGCAGTTGCAGATTATTGACACTAGGGGGCGTGCAGTTCCAAATTAATGAGAGTGGGAGCATGCAATTCCATATTATTGACACTAGGGGGCGTGCAGTTCCAGATTATTGACACTAGTGGTGGTGTAGTTCCAGAGTATTGACACTAGGGGGAGTGCAGTTCCAGATTATTAACACAGGGTGATTGCAGTTCCAGATTATTGACACTAGGGTGCATGCAGTTCCAGATTATTGACACTAGCGGGAGTGCAGTTCCATACTATTGACACTAGGGTGAGTGCAGTTACAGATTATTGACACTTGGGGGCTGCAGTTACAGATTATTGACACTAGAGGGCTGCAGTTCCAGATTATTCACACTAGGGGGCGTGCTGTTCCAGATTATTCACACTAGGGGGCGTGCAGTTCCAGAATATTGACACTAGGGGCGATGTAGTTCCACATTATTAACACTAGAGGGCATGCAGTTCCAGATTATTGACACTAGGAGGCCTGCAATTCCAGATTATTGACACTAGGGGGCGTGCAGTTCCAGATTATTGACACAAGTGGATGCAGTTCCAGATTATTGACACAAGGGTCATGCAGTTCCAAATTATTGACACTGGGGGCGATGCAGTTCCACATTATTAACACTAGAGGGCATGCAGTTCCAGATTATTGACACTAGGGATTGTGCAGTTCCAGATTATTGACACTAGGGGGCGTGCAGTTCCAGATTATTGAGACTGGGAGCATGCAATTCCATATTATTGACACTAGGGGGCGTGCAGTTCCAGATTATTGACACTAGGGGTGGTGCAGTTCCAGCGTATTGACACTAGGGGGAGTGCAGTTCCAGATTATTAACACAGGGTGAGTGCAGTTCCACATTATTGACACTAGGGGGCATGGAGTTTCAGATTATTGACACTAGGGGGCATGCAGTTTCAGATTATTTACACAAGGGGGCCTGCTGTTCCAGATTATTGACACTAGGGGGCGTGCAGTTCCAGAATATTGACACTAGGGGCGATGTAGTTCCACATTATTAACACTAGAGGGCATGCATTTCCAGATTATTGACACTCGGAGGCCTGCAATTCCAGATTATTGACACTAGGGGGCGTGCAGTTCCAGATTATTGACACTAGTGGATGCAGTTCCAGATTATTGACACAAGGGTCATGCAGTTCCAAATTATTGACAGTGGGGGCGATGCAGTTCCACATTATTAACACTAGAGGGCATGCAGTTCCAGATTATTGACACTAGGGGTAGTGCAGTTCCAGATTATTGACACTAGGGGGCGTGCAGTTCCAGATTATTGAGACTGGGAGCATGCAATTCCATATTATTGACACTAGGAGGCGTGCAGTTTCAGATTATTGACACTAGTGGTGGTGCAGTTCCAGAGTATTGACACTAGGGGGAGTGCAGTTCCAGATTATTAACACAGGGTGAGTGCAGTTCCAGATTATTGACACTAAGGGGCATGCAGTTCCAGATTATTGACACTAGAGGGCTGCAGTTCCAGATTATTGACACTAGGGGGCGTGCTGTTCCATATTATTCACACTAGGGGGCGTGCAGTTCCAGATTATTGACACTAGGAGGCCTGCAATTCCAGATTATTGACACTAGGGGGCGTGCAGTTCCAGATTATTGACACAAGTGGATGCAGTTCCAGATTATTGACACAAGGGTCATGCAGTTCCAAATTATTGACAGTGGGGGCGATGCAGTTCCACATTATTAACACTAGAGGGCATGCAGTTCCAGATTATTGACACTAGGGATTGTGCAGTTCCCGATTATTGACACTAGGGGGCGTGCAGTTCCAGATTATGGAGACTGGGAGCATGCAATTCCATATTATTGACACTAGGGGGAGTGCAGTTCCAGATTATTAACACAGGGTGAGTGCAGTTCCACATTATTGACACTAGGGGGCATGGAGTTTCAGATTATTGACACTAGGGGGCATGCAGTTTCAGATTATTTACACAAGGAGGCCTGCTGTTCCAGATTATTGACACTAGAGGGCGTGCAGTTCCAGAATATTGACACTCGGGGCGATGTAGTTCCACATTATTAACACTAGAGGGCATGCATTTCCAGATTATTGACACAAGGAGGCCTGCAATTCCAGATTATTGACACTAGGGAGCGTGCAGTTCCAGATTATTGACACTAGTGGATGCAGTTCCAGATTATTGACACAAGGGTCATGCAGTTCCAAATTATTGACACTGGGGGCGATGTAGTTCCACATTATTAACACTAGGGGGCATGCAGTTCCAGATTATTGACACTAGGGGGCATGCAGTTTCAGATTATTGACACAAGGGGGCCTGCTGTTCCAGAATATTGACACTAGGGGCGATGTAGTTCCACATTATTAACACTAGACGGCATGCAGTTCCACATTATTGACACTAGGAGGCTTGCAATTCCAGATTATTGACACTAGGGGGCGTGCAGTTCCAGATTATTGACACAAGTGGTGCAGTTCCAGATTATTGACACAAGGGTCATGCAGTTCCAAATTATTGACACTGGGGGCGATGCAGTTCCACATTATTAACACTAGAGGGCATGCAGTTCCAGATTATTGACACTAGGGGTTGTGCAGTTCCAGATTATTGACACTAGGGGTCGTGCAGTTCCAGTTTACTGAGACTGAGAGCATGCAATTCCATATTATTGACACTAGGGGGCGTGCAGTTCCAGATTATTGACACTAGGGGTGGTGCAGTTCCAAAGTATTGACACTAGGGGGAGTGCAGTTCCAGATTATTAACACAGGGTGAGTGCAGTTCCAGATTATTGACACAAATGGGCATGCAGTTCCAGATTATTGACACTAGGGGTGGTGCAGTTCCATATTATTGACACTAGGAGGCGTGCATTTCCAGATACAGACACTAGGGGGCGATGCAGTTACAAATTATTGACACTAGCAGGAGTGCAGTTCCATACTATTGACACTAGGGTGAGTGCAGTTACAGATTATTAACACTTGGGGGCTGCAGTTACAGATTATTGACACTAGAGGGCTGCAGTTCCAGATTATTGACACTAAGGGGCATGCAGTTACAGATTATTGACACTTGGAGGCTGCAGTTCCAGATTATTAAACACTAGGGGGCTGCAGTTCCAGTTTATTGACACTAGGGGGCGTGCAATTCAACATTATTGACACTAGGAGGTGCAGTTCCAGATTATTGAAACCAGGGGGTATGCAGTTTCAGATTATTGACAATAGGGGGCATGCAGTTCCAGATCATTGAAACTAGGGGGCGTGCAGTTCCAGATTATTGACACTAGGGGGCATGCAGTTCCACATTATTGAAACTAGGGGGCATGCAGTTCCAGATTATTGACACTAGGGGGCATGCAGTTTCAGATTATTGACACTAGGGGACATGCAGTTTCAGATTATTGACACAAGGGGGCCTGCTGTTCCAGATTATTGACACTAGGGGGCGTGCAGTTCCAGAATATTGACACTAGGGGCGATGTAGTTCCACATTATTAACACTAGAGGGCATGCAGTTCCAGATTATTGACACTAGGAGGCCTGCAATTCCAGATTATTGACACTAGGGGGCGTGCAGTTCCAGATTATTGACACTAGTGGATGCAGTTCCAGATTATTGACACAAGGGTCATGCAGTTCCAAATTATTGACATTGGGGGCGATGCAGTTCCACATTATTAACACTAGAGGGCATGCAGTTCCAGATTATTGACACTAGGGGTTGTGCAGTTCCAGATTATTGACACTAGGGGGCGTGCAGTTCCAGATCATTGAGACTGGGAGCATGCAATTCCATATTATTGACACTAGGGGGCGTGCAGTTCCAGATTATTGACACTGGTGGTGGTGCAGTTCCAGAGTATTGACACTAGGGGGAGTGCAGTTCCAGATTATTAACACAGGGTGAGTGCAGTTCCAGATTATTGACACTAGGGGGCATGCAGTTCCAGATTATTGACACTAGCGGGAGTGCAGTTCCATACTATTGACACTAGGGTGAGTGCAGTTACAGATTATTGACACTTGGGGGCTGCAGTTCCAGATTATTGACACTAGGGGGCATGCAGTTCCAGATTATTAAACACTAGGGGGCTGCAGTTCCAGTTTATTGACACTAGGGGGCGTGCAATTCAACATTATTGACACTAGGAGGTGCAGTTCCAGATTATTGAAACCAGGGGGTATGCAGTTTCAGATTATTGACAATAGGGGGCATGCAGTTCCAGATCATTGAAACTAGGGGGCGTGCAGTTCCAGATTATTGACACTAGGGGGCATGCAGTTCCACATTATTGAAACTAGGGGGCATGCAGTTCCAGATTATTGACACTAGGGGGCATGCAGTTTCAGATTATTGACACTAGGGGACATGCAGTTTCAGATTATTGACACAAGGGGGCCTGCTGTTCCAGATTATTGACACTAGGGGGCGTGCAGTTCCAGAATATTGACACTAGGGGCGATGTAGTTCCACATTATTAACACTAGAGGGCATGCAGTTCCAGATTATTGACACTAGGAGGCCTGCAATTCCAGATTATTGACACTAGGGGGCGTGCAGTTCCAGATTATTGACACTAGTGGATGCAGTTCCAGATTATTGACACAAGGGTCATGCAGTTCCAAATTATTGACATTGGGGGCGATGCAGTTCCACATTATTAACACTAGAGGGCATGCAGTTCCAGATTATTGACACTAGGGGTTGTGCAGTTCCAGATTATTGACACTAGGGGGCGTGCAGTTCCAGATTATTGAGACTGGGAGCATGCAATTCCATATTATTGACACTAGGGGGCGTGCAGTTCCAGATTATTGACACTGGTGGTGGTGCAGTTCCAGAGTATTGACACTAGGGGGAGTGCAGTTCCAGATTATTAACACAGGGTGAGTGCAGTTCCAGATTATTGACACTAGGGGGCATGCAGTTCCAGATTATTGACACTAGCGGGAGTGCAGTTCCATACTATTGACACTAGGGTGAGTGCAGTTACAGATTATTGACACTTGGGGGCTGCAGTTACAGATTATTGACACTAGGGGTTGTGCAGTTCCAGATTATTGACACTAGGGGTCGTGCAGTTCCAGATTACTGAGACTGAGAGCATGCAATTCCATATTATTGACACTAGGGGGCGTGCAGTTCCAGATTATTGACACTAGGGGTGGTGCAGTTCCAAAGTATTGACACTAGGGGGAGTGCAGTTCCAGATTATTAACACAGGGTGAGTGCAGTTTCAGATTATTGACACTAGGGGGCATGCAGTTCCAGATTATTGACACTAGGGGTGGTGCAGTTCCATATTATTGACACTAGGAGGCGTGCATTTCCAGATATAGACACTAGGGGGCGATGCAGTTACAAATTATTGACACTAGCAGGAGTGCAGTTCCATACTATTGACACTAGGGTGAGTGCAGTTACAGATTATTAACACTTGGGGGCTGCAGTTACAGATTATTGACACTAGAGGGCTGCAGTTCCAGATTATTGACACTAAGGGGCATGCAGTTACAGATTATTGACACTTGGAGGCTGCAGTTCCAGATTATTAAACACTACGGGGCTGCAGTTCCAGATTATTGACACTAGGGGGCGTGCAATTCAACATTATTGACACTAGGAGGTGCAGTTCCAGATTATTGAAACCAGGGGGTATGCAGTTTCAGATTATTGACAATAGGGGGCATGCAGTTATAGATCATTGAAACTAGGGGGCGCTGCAGTTCCAGATTATTGACACTAGGGGGCATGCAGTTCCACATTATTGACACTAGGGGGCATGCAGTTCCAGATTATTGACACTAGGGGGCATGCAGTTTCAGATTATTGACACTAGGGGACATGCAGTTTCAGATTATTGACACAAGGGGGCCTGCTGTTCCAGATTATTGACACTAGGGGGCGTGCAGTTCCAGAATATTGACACTAGGGGCGATGTAGTTCCACATTATTAACACTAGAGGGCATGCAGTTCCAGATTATTGACACTAGGAGGCCTGCAATTCCAGATTATTGACACTAGGGGGCGTGCAGTTCCAGATTATTGACACTAGTGGATGCAGTTCCAGATTATTGACACAAGGGTCATGCAGTTCCAAATTATTGACATTGGGGGCGATGCAGTTCCACATTATTAACACTAGAGGGCATGCAGTTCCAGTTTATTGACACTAGGGGTTGTGCAGTTCCAGATTATTGACACTAGGGGGCGTGCAGTTCCAGATTATTGAGACTGGGAGCATGCAATTCCATATTATTGACACTAGGGGGCGTGCAGTTCCAGATTATTGACACTGGTGGTGGTGCAGTTCCAGAGTATTGACACTAGGGGGAGTGCAGTTCCAGATTGTTAACACAGGGTGAGTGCAGTTCCAGATTATTGACACTAGGGGGCATGCAGTTCCAGATTATTGACACTAGCGGGAGTGCAGTTCCATACTATTGACACTAGGGTGAGTGCAGTTACAGATTATTGACACTTGGGGGCTGCAGTTCCAGATTATTGACACTAGGGGGCATGCAGTTCCAGATTATTAAACACTAGGGGGCTGCAGTTCCAGTTTATTGACACTAGGGGGCGTGCAATTCAACATTATTGACACTAGGAGGTGCAGTTCCAGATTATTGAAACCAGGGGGTATGCAGTTTCAGATTATTGACAATAGGGGGCATGCAGTTCCAGATCATTGAAACTAGGGGGCGTGCAGTTCCAGATTATTGACACTAGGGGGCATGCAGTTCCACATTATTGAAACTAGGGGGCATGCAGTTCCAGATTATTGACACTAGGGGGCATGCAGTTTCAGATTATTGACACTAGGGGACATGCAGTTTCAGATTATTGACACAAGGGGGCCTGCTGTTCCAGATTATTGACACTAGGGGGCGTGCAGTTCCGGAATATTGACACTAGGGGCGATGTAGTTCCACATTATTAACACTAGAGGGCATGCAGTTCCAGATTATTGACACTAGGAGGCCTGCAATTCCAGATTATTGACACTAGGGGGCGTGCAGTTCCAGATTATTGACACTAGTGGATGCAGTTCCAGATTATTGACACAAGGGTCATGCAGTTCCAAATTATTGACATTGGGGGCGATGCAGTTCCACATTATTAACACTAGAGGGCATGCAGTTCCAGATTATTGACACTAGGGGTTGTGCAGTTCCAGATTATTGACACTAGGGGGCGTGCAGTTCCAGATTATTGAGACTGGGAGCATGCAATTCCATATTATTGACACTAGGGGGCGTGCAGTTCCAGATTATTGACACTGGTGGTGGTGCAGTTCCAGAGTATTGACACTAGGGGGAGTGCAGTTCCAGATTATTAACACAGGGTGAGTGCAGTTCCAGATTATTGACACTAGGGGGCATGCAGTTCCAGATTATTGACACTAGCGGGAGTGCAGTTCCATACTATTGACACTAGGGTGAGTGCAGTTACAGATTATTGACACTTGGGGGCTGCAGTTACAGATTATTGACACTAGGGGTTGTGCAGTTCCAGATTATTGACACTAGGGGTCGTGCAGTTCCAGATTACTGAGACTGAGAGCATGCAATTCCATATTATTGACACTAGGGGGCGTGCAGTTCCAGATTATTGACACTAGGGGTGGTGCAGTTCCAAAGTATTGACACTAGGGGGAGTGCAGTTCCAGATTATTAACACAGGGTGAGTGCAGTTTCAGATTATTGACACTAGGGGGCATGCAGTTCCAGATTATTGACACTAGGGGTGGTGCAGTTCCATATTATTGACACTAGGAGGCGTGCATTTCCAGATATAGACACTAGGGGGCGATGCAGTTACAAATTATTGACACTAGCAGGAGTGCAGTTCCATACTATTGACACTAGGGTGAGTGCAGTTACAGATTATTAACACTTGGGGGCTGCAGTTACAGATTATTGACACTAGAGGGCTGCAGTTCCAGA
Source organism: Squalus acanthias (assembly GCA_030390025.1). Classification (NCBI taxonomy): domain Eukaryota; kingdom Metazoa; phylum Chordata; class Chondrichthyes; order Squaliformes; family Squalidae; genus Squalus; species Squalus acanthias. The sequence continues at coordinate 181,505 of JASTWF010000286.1, read as the reverse complement.
TTATTGACACTAAGGGGCATGCAGTTACAGATTATTGACACTTGGAGGCTGCAGTTCCAGATTATTAAACACTACGGGGCTGCAGTTCCAGATTATTGACACTAGGGGGCGTGCAATTCAACATTATTGACACTAGGAGGTGCAGTTCCAGATTATTGAAACCAGGGGGTATGCAGTTTCAGATTATTGACAATAGGGGGCATGCAGTTATAGATCATTGAAACTAGGGGGCGCTGCAGTTCCAGATTATTGACACTAGGGGGCATGCAGTTCCACATTATTGACACTAGGGGGCATGCAGTTCCAGATTATTGACACTAGGGGGCATGCAGTTTCAGATTATTGACACTAGGGGGCATGCAGTTTCAGATTATTGACAAAAGGGGGCCTGCTGTTCCAGATTATTGACACTAGGGGGCGTGCAGTTCCAGAATATTGACACTAGGGGCGATGTAGTTCCACATTATTAACACTAGAGGGCATGCAGTTCCAGATTATTGACACTAGGAGGCCTGCAATTCCAGATTATTGACACTAGGGGGCGTGCAGTTCCAGATTATTGACACTAGTGGATGCAGTTCCAGATTATTGACACAAGGGTCATGCAGTTCCAAATTATTGACATTGGGGGCGATGCAGTTCCACATTATTAACACTAGAGGGCATGCAGTTCCAGATTATTGACACTAGGGGTTGTGCAGTTCCAGATTATTGACACTAGGGGGCGTGCAGTTCCAGATTATTGAGACTGGGAGCATGCAATTCCATATTATTGACACTAGGGGGAGTGCAGTTCCAGATTATTAACACAGGGTGAGTGCAGTTCCAGATAATTGACACTAGGGGGCATGCAGTTCCAGATTATTGACACTAGCGGGAGTGCAGTTCCATACTATTGACACTAGGGTGAGTGCAGTTACAGATAATTGACACTTGGGGGCTGCAGTTACAGATTATTGACACTAGAGGGCTGCAGTTCCAGATTATTGACGCTAGGGGGCGTGCAGTTCCAGATTATTGACACTAGGGGGCGTGCAGTTCCAGATTATTGACACTATTGTTTGTGCAGTTCCAGATTATTGAAACTAGGGGGCGTGCAGTTCCAGATTATTCACACTAGGGGGCATGCTGCTCCAGATTAATGACACTAGGGGGCATGCAGTTCCATATTATTGACACTAGGGGGCGTGCAGTTCCAGATTATTGAGACTGGGAGCATGCAATTCCATATTATTGACACTAGGGGGCGTGCAGTTCCAGATTATTGACACTAGGGGTGGTGCAGTTCCAGAGTATTGACACTAGGGGGAGTGCAGTTCCAGATTATTAACACAGGGTGAGTGCAGTTCCAGAATATTGACACTAGGGGTCATGCAGTTCCAGATTATTGACACTAGCGGGAATGCAGTTCAATATTATTGAAACAGGAGGCGTGCATTTCCAGATATAGACACTAGGGGGCGATGCAGTTACCGATTATTGACACTAGTGGGAGTGCAGTTCCATACTATTGACACTAGGGTGAGTGCAGTTACAGATTATTGACACTTGGGGGCTGCAGTTACAGATTATTGACACTAGAGGGCTGCAGTTCCAGATTATTGACACTAAGGGGCATGCAGTTACTGATTATTGAAACTTGGAGGCTGCATTTCCAGATTATTAAACACTAGGGGGCTGCAGTTCCAGATTATTGTGACCAGGGGGTGTGCAGTCCCAGATTATTGAAACTGGGGCCGATGCAGTCCCAGATTATTGACATTCGGGGGCGTGCAGTTCCAAATTATTGACACTGGGGGCGATGCAGTTCCACATTATTAACACGAGAGGGCATGCAGTTCCAGATTATTGAAACTGGGGTCGTGCTGTTCCAGATTATTGACACTAGGGTGCCTGCAGTTTCAAATTTTTGACACTGGGGGTCGATGCACTTCCAGTTTATTGAAACTAGGTGGAGATGCATTTCCAGATTATTGACACTAGGGAGCGTGCAGTTCAGGATTATTGACTCTAGGGTGCGTGCAGTTCCAGATTTTTGACACCATGGGGCATGCAGTTTCAGAATATGGACACTAGTGGGCCTGCAGTTCCACATTATTGACACTAGGGGGCGTGCAGTTCCAGATTATTGACACGAGGGGCTGTGCAGTTCCAGAATATTGACATTAGGGGGCCTGCAGTTCCAGATTATTGACACTAGGGGGCGTGCAGTTCCAGAATATTGACACTAGGGGCGATGTAGTTCCACATTATTAACACTAGAGGGCATGCAGTTCCAGATTATTGACACTAGGAGGCCTGCAATTCCAGATTATTGACACTAGAGGGCGTGCAGTTCCAGATTATTGACACTAGTGGATGCAGTTCCAGATTATTGACACAAGGGTCATGCAGTTCCAAATTATTGACACTGGGGACGATGCAGTTCCACATTATTAACACTAGAGGGCATGCAGTTTAGATTATTGACACTAGGGGTTGTGCAGTTCCAGATTATTGACACTAGGGGGCGTGCAGTTCCAGATTATTGAGACTGGGAGCATGCATTTCCATATTATTGACACTAGGGGGTGTGCAGTTCCAGATTATTGACACTAGGGGTGGTGCTTTTCCAGAGTATTGACACTAGGGGGAGTGCAGTTCCAGATTATTAACACAGGATGAGTGCAGTTCCAGATTATTGACACAAATGGATGCAGTTCCAGATTATTGACACAAGGGTCATGCAGTTCCAAATTATTGACACTGGGGGCGATGCAGTTCCACATTATTAACACTAGAGGGCATGCAGTTCCAGATTATTGACACTAGGGGTTGTGCAGTTCCAGATTATTGACACTAGGGGTCGTGCAGTTCCAGATTATTGAGACTGGGAGCATGCAATTCCATATTATTGACACTAGGGGGCGTGCAGTTCCAGATTATTGACACTAGGGGTGGTGCAGTTCCAAAGTATTGACACTAGGGGGAGTGCAGTTCCAGATTATTAACACAGGGTGAGTGCAGTTCCAGATTTTTGACACTAGGGGGCATGCAGTTCCAGATTATTGACACTAGCAGGAGTGCAGTTCCATATTATTGACACTAGGAGGCGTGCATTTCCAGATATAGACACTAGGGGGCGATGCAGTTACAAATTATTGACACTAGCAGGAGTGCAGTTCCATACTATTGACACTAGGGTGAGTGCAGTTACAGATTATTGACACTTGGGGGCTGCAGTTACAGATTATTGACACTATAGGGCTGCAGTTCCAGATTATTGACACTAAGGGGCATGCAGTTACAGATTATTGACACTTGGAGGCTGCAGTTCCAGATTATTAAACACTAGGGGGCTGCAGTTCCAGATTATTGACACTAGGGGGCGTGCAATTCAACATTATTGACACTAGGAGGTGCAGTTCCAGATTATTGAAACCAGGGGGTATGCAGTTTCAGATTATTGACAATAGGGGGCATGCAGTTCCAGATCATTGAAACTAGGGGGCGTGCAGTTTCAGATTATTGACACTAGGGGGCATGCAGTTCCACATTATTGACACTAGGGGGCATGCAGTTCCAGATTATTGACACTAGGGGGCATGCAGTTACAGATTATTGACACTAGGGGGCATGCAGTTTCAGATTATTGATACAAGGGGGCCTGCTGTTCCAGATTATTGACACTAGGGGGCGTGCAGTTCCAGAATATTGACACTAGGGGCGATGTAGTTCCACATTATTAACACTAGAGGGCATGCAGTTCCAGATTATTGACACGAGGAGGCCTGCAATTCCAGATTATTGACACTAGGTGGCGTGCAGTTCCAGATTATTGACACTAGTGGATGCAGTTCCAGATTATTGACACAAGGGTCATGCAGTTCCAAATTATTGACACTGGGGGTGATGCAGTTCCACATTATTAACACTAGAGGGCATGAAGTTCCAGATTATTGACACTAGGGATTGTGCAGTTCCAGATTATTGACACTAGGGGGTGTGCAGTTCCAGATTATTGAGACTGGGAGCATGCAATTCCATATTATTGACACTAGGGGGCGTGCAGTTCCAGATTATTGACACTAGGTGTGGTGCGGTTCCAGCGTATTGACACCAGGGGGAGTGCAGTTCCAGATTATTGACACAGGGTGAGTGCAGTTCCACATTATTGACACTAGAGGACATGCAGTTTCAGATTATTGACACTAGGGGGCATGCAGTTTCAGATTATTGACACAAGGGGGCCTGCTGTTCCAGATTATTGACACTAGGGGGCGTGCAGTTCCAGAATATTGACACTAGTGGCGATGTAGTTCCACATTATTAACACTAGAGGGCATGCATTTCCAGATTATTGACACCAGGAGGCCTGCAATTCCAGATTATTGACACTAGGGGGCGTGCAGTTCCAGATTATTGACACTAGTGGATGCAGTTCCAGATTATTGACACAAGGGTCATGCAGTTCCAAATTATTGACACTGGGGCCGATGCAGTTCCACATTATTAACACTAGAGGGCATGCAGTTCCAGATTATTGACACTAGGGGTTGTGCAGTTCCAGATTATTGACATTAGGGTCGTGCAGTTCCAGATTATTGAGACTGGGAGCATGCAATTCCATGTTATTGACACTAGGGGGCGTGCAGTTCCAGATTATTGACACTAGTGGTGGTGCAGTTCCAGAGTATTGACACTAGGGGGAGTGCAGTTCCAGATTATTAACACAGGGTGAGTGCAGTTCCAGATTATTGACACTAGGGGGCATGCAGTTCCAGATTATTGACACTAGCGGGAGTGCAGTTCCATACTATTGACACTAGGGTGAGTGCAGTTACAGATTATTGACACTTGGGGGCTGCAGTTACAGATTATTGACACTAGAGGGCAGCAGTTCCAGATTATTGACACTAGGGGGCGTGCAGTTCCAGATTATTCACACTAGGGGGCGTGCAGTTCCAGATTATTGACACTATTGTTTGTGCAGTTCCAGATTATTGAAACTAGGGGGCGAGCAGTTCCAGATTATTGACACTAAGGGGCATGCAGTTCCACATTATTGACACTAGGGGGCGTGCAGTTCCAAATTATTCACACTAGGGGGCGTGCAGTTACAGATTATTGACACTAGGGGGCATGCAGCTCCAGATTAATGACACTAGGGGGCATGCAGTTCCATATTATTGACACTAGAGTGCGTGCAGTTCCAGATTATTGAGACTGGGAGCATGCAATTCCATATTATTGACACTAGGGGGCGAGCAGTTCCAGATTATTGACACTGGGGGTGGTGCAGTTCCAGAGTATTGACACTAGGGGGAGTGCAGTTCCAGATTATTAACACAGGGTGAGTGCAGTTCCAGATTATTGACACGAGGGGGCATGCAGTTCCAGATTATTGACACTAGCGGGAGTGCAGTTCCATATTATTGACACAGGAGGCGTGCATTTCCAGATATAGACACTAGGGGGCGATGCAGTTACAGATTATTGACACTAGTGGGAGTGCAGTTCCATACTATTGACACTACGGTGAGTGCAGTTACAGATTATTGACACTTGGGGGCTGCAGTTACAGATTATTGACACTAGAGGGCTGCAGTTTCAGATTATTGACACTAAGGGGCATGCAGTTACTGATTATTGAATCTTGGAGGCTGCAGTTCCAGATTATTAAACACTAGAGGGCTGCAGTTTCAGATTATTGACACTAGAGGGCCTGCAGTTACAGATTATTGAATCTTGGAGGCTGCAGTTCCAGATTATTAAACACTAGGGGGCTGCAGTTCCAGATTATTGACACTAGGGGGTGTTCAATTCCACATTATTGACACTAGGAGGTGCAGTTCCAGATTATTGAAACCAGGAGGCGTGCAGTTCCAGATCATTGAAACTCGGGGGCGTGCAGTTCCAGATTATTGACACTAAGGGGCATGCAGTTCCAGATTATTGCCACTAGGGGGAGTGCAGTTCCAGATTATTGACACTAGGGGGCGTGCAGTTCCAGATTATTGACACTAGGGGGCATGCAGTTCCAGATTAATGACACTAGGGGGCATGCAGTTCCATATTATTGACACTAGGGGGCATGCAGTTCCAGATTATTGCCACTAGGGGGAGTGCAGTTCCAGATTATTGACACTAGGTGGCTGCAGTTCCAAATTATTGACACTATTGTTTGTGCAGTTCTAGATTATTGAAACTAGGGGGCGAGCAGTTCCAGATAATTGACACTAAGGGGCATGCAGTTCCACATTATTGACACTAGGGGGTGTGCAGTTCCAGATTATTCACACTAGGGGGCGTGCAGTTCCAGATTATTGACACTAAGGTGCATGCAGTTCCACATTATTGACACTAGGGGGTGTGCAGTTCAAGATTATTGCCACTAGGGGGAGTGCAGTTCCAGATTATTGACACTAGGGGGCTGCAGTTCCAGATTATTGACACTTGGGGGTGTGCAGTCCCAGATTATTGCCACTAGGGGGAGGCTTTTCCAGATTATTGCCACTAGGGGGCGTCTGTTCCAGATTATTGACACTAGGGGGCATGCAGTTCCAGATTATTGACACTAGCGGGAGTGCAGTTCCATACTATTGACACTAGGGTGAGTGCAGTTACAGATTATTGACACTTGGGGGCTGCAGTTACAGATTATTGACACTAGAGGGCTGCAGTTCCAGATTATTGACACTAGGGGGCGTGCAGTTCCAGATTATTCACACTAGGGGGCGTGCAGTTCCAGATTATTGACACTATTGTTTGTGCAGTTCCAGATTATTGAAACTAGGGGGCGAGCAGTTCCAGATTATTGACACTAAGGGGCATGCAGTTCCACATTATTGACACTAGGGGGCGTGCAGTTCCAAATTATTCACACTAGGGGGCGTGCAGTTACAGATTATTGACACTAGGGGGCATGCAGCTCCAGATTAATGACACTAGGGGGCATGCAGTTCCATATTATTGACACTAGAGTGCGTGCAGTTCCAGATTATTGAGACTGGGAGCATGCAATTCCATATTATTGACACTAGGGGGCGAGCAGTTCCAGATTATTGACACTGGGGGTGGTGCAGTTCCAGAGTATTGACACTAGGGGGAGTGCAGTTCCAGATTATTAACACAGGGTGAGTGCAGTTCCAGATTATTGACACTAGGGGGCATGCAGTTCCAGATTATTGACACTAGCGGGAGTGCAGTTCCATATTATTGACACAGGAGGCGTGCATTTCCAGATATAGACACTAGGGGGCGATGCAGTTACAGATTATTGACACTAGTGGGAGTGCAGTTCCATACTATTGACACTACGGTGAGTGCAGTTACAGATTATTGACACTTGGGGGCTGCAGTTACAGATTATTGACACTAGAGGGCTGCAGTTCCAGATTATTGACACTAGGGGGCGTGCAGTTCCAGATTATTCACACTAGGGGGCGTGCAGTTCCAGATTATTGACACTATTGTTTGTGCAGTTCCAGATTATTGAAACTAGGGGGCGAGCAGTTCCAGATTATTGACACTAAGGGGCATGCAGTTCCACATTATTGACACTCGGGGGCGTGCAGTTCCAAATTATTCACACTAGGGGGCGTGCAGTTACAGATTATTGACACTAGGGGGCATGCAGCTCCAGATTAATGACACTAGGGGGCATGCAGTTCCATATTATTGACACTAGAGTGCGTGCAGTTCCAGATTATTGAGACTGGGAGCATGCAATTCCATATTATTGACACTAGGGGGCGAGCAGTTCCAGATTATTGACACTGGGGGTGGTGCAGTTCCAGAGTATTGACACTAGGGGGAGTGCAGTTCCAGATATAGACACTAGGGGGCGATGCAGTTACAGATTATTGACACTAGTGGGAGTGCAGTTCCATACTATTGACACTACGGTGAGTGCAGTTACAGATTATTGACACTTGGGGGCTGCAGTTACAGATTATTGACACTAGAGGGCTGCAGTTCCAGATTATTGACACTAGTGGGCGTACAGTTCCAGATTATTCACACTAGGGGGCGTGCAGTTCCAGATTATTGACACTATTGTTTGTGCAGTTCCAGATTATTGAAACTAGGGGGCGAGCAGTTCCAGATTATTGACACTAAGGGGCATGCAGTTCCACATTATTGACACTAGGGGGCGTGCAGTTCCAAATTATTCACACTAGGGGGCGTGCAGTTACAGATTATTGACACTAGGGGGCATGCAGCTCCAGATTAATGACACTAGGGGGCATGCAGTTCCATATTATTGACACTAGAGTGCGTGCAGTTCCAGATTATTGAGACTGGGAGCATGCAATTCCATATTATTGACACTAGGGGGCGAGCAGTTCCAGATTATTGACACTGGGGGTGGTGCAGTTCCAGAGTATTGACACTAGGGGGAGTGCAGTTCCAGATTATTAACACAGGGTGAGTGCAGTTCCAGATTATTGACACTAGGGGGCATGCAGTTCCAGATTATTGACACTAGCGGGAGTGCAGTTCCATATTATTGACACAGGAGGCGTGCATTTCCAGATATAGACACTAGGGGGCGATGCAGTTCCATATTATTGACACTAGGGGGCATACAGTTCCAGATTATTGCCACTAGGGGGAGTGCAGTTCCAGATTATTGACACTAGGTGGCTGCAGTTCCAAATTATTGACACTATTGTTTGTGCAGTTCTAGATTATTGAAACTAGGGGGCGAGCAGTTCCAGATAATTGACACTAAGGGGCATGCAGTTCCACATTATTGACACTAGGGGGTGTGCAGTTCCAGATTATTCACACTAGGGGGCGTGCAGTTCCAGATTATTGACACTAAGGTGCATGCAGCTCCACATTATTGACACTAGGGGGTGTGCAGTTCAAGATTATTGCCACTAGGGGGAGTGCAGTTCCAGATTATTGACACTAGGGGGCTGCAGTTCCAGATTATTGACACTTGGGGGTGTGCAGTCCCAGATTATTGCCACTAGGGGGAGGCTTTTCCAGATTATTGCCACTAGGGGGCGTCTGTTCCAGATTATTGACACTAGGGGTTGTGCAGTTCCAGATTATTGACACTAGGGGGTGTGCAGTTCCAGATTATTGACACTAGGGGGTGCAGTTCCAGATTATTGACACTATGGGTTGTGCAGTTCCATATTATTGACACTACGGGACGTGCAGTTCCAGATTATTGACACTAGGGGGCGTGCAGTTCCAGATTATTGTCTCCAGGGGATGTGCAGTCCCAGATTATTGACACTGGGGCCGATGCAGTCCCAGATTATTGACATTAGGGGGCGTGCATTTCCAAATTATTGACACTGGGGGCGATGCAGTTCCACATTATTAACACGAGAGGGCATGCAGTTCCAGATTATTGAAACTGGGGTCGTGATGTTCCAGATTATTGACACTAGGGGGCCTGCAGTTCCAAATTTTTGACACTGGGGGGCGATGCACTTCCAGTTTATTGAAACTTGGTGGAGATGCATTTCCAGATTATTGACACTAGGGAGCGTGCAGTTCTGGATTATTGACTCTAGGGTGCGTGCAGTTCCAGATTTTTGATACCATGGGGCATGCAGTTTCAGAATATTGACACTAGGGGGCCTGCAGTTCCACATTATTGACACTAGGGGGCGTGCAGTTCCAGATTATTGACACTAGGGGCTGTGCTGTTCCAGAATATTGACATTAGGGGGCCTGCAGTTCCAGATTGTTGACACTAGGGGGCGTGCAGTTCCAGAATATTGACACTAGGGGCGATGTAGTTCCACATTATTAAAACTAGAGGGCATGCAGTTCCAGATTATTGACACTAGGGGGCGTGCAGTTCCAGATTATTGACACTAGTGGATGCAGTTCCAGCTTATTGACACAAGGGTCATGCAGTTCCAAATTATTGACACTGGGGGCGATGCAGCTCCACATTATTAACACTAGAGGGCATGCAGTTCCAGATTATTGACACTAGGGGTTGTGCAGTTCCAGATTATTGACACTAGGGGGCGTGCAGTTCCAGATTATTGAGACTGGGAGCATGCATTTCCATATTATTGACACTAGGGTGCGTGCAGTGCCAGATTATTGACACTAGGGGTGGTGCAGTTCCAGAGTATTGACACTAGGGGGAGTGCAGTTCCAGATTATTAACACAGGATGAGTGCAGTTCCAGATTATTGACACTAGGGGGCATGCAGTTCCAGATTATTGACACTAGCGGGGGTGCAGTTCCATACTATTGACACTAGGGTGAGTGCAGTTACAGATTATTGACACTTGGGGGCTGCAGTTCCAGATTATTGACACTAGAGGGCTGCAGTTCCAGATTATTGACACTAAGGGGCATGCAGTTACAGATTATTGACACTTGGAGGCTGCAGTTCCAGATTATTAAACACTAGGGGGCTGCAGTTCCAGATTATTGACACTAGGGGGCGTGCAATTCCACATTATTGACACTAGGAGGTGCAGTTCCAGATTATTGAAACCAGGGGACATGCAGTTTCAGATTATTGACACTAGGGGGCATGCAGTTCCAGATCATTGAAACTAGGGGGCATGCAGTTCCAGATTATTGACACTAGGGCGCATGCAATTCCACATTATTGACACTGGGGGGCGTGCAGTTCCACATTATTGACACTAGAGGGCATGCGGTTCCACATTATTGACACTAGGGGTCATGCAGTTCCAGATTATTCACACTAGGGGGCGTGCAGTTCCAGATTATTGACACTATTGTTTGTGCAGTTCCAGATTATTGAAACTAGGGGGCGAGCAGTTCCAGATAATTGACACTAAGGGGCATGCAGTTCCACATTATTGACACAAGGGGGGGTGCAGTTCCAGATTATTCAGACTAGGGGGCATGCAGTTCCAGATTATTGACCCAAGGGTCATGCAGTTCCAGATTAATGACACTAGGGGGCATGCAGTTCCATATTATTGACACTAGGGGGCGTGCAGTTCCAGATTACTGAGACTGGGAGCATGCAATTCCATATTATTGACACTAGGGGGCATGCAGTTCCAGATTATTGACACTAGGGGTGGTGCAGTTCCAGGGTATTGACACTAGGGGAGTGCAGTTCCAGATTATTAACACAGGGTGAGTGCAGTTCCAGATTATTGACACTAGGGGGCATTCAGTTCCAGATTATTGACACTAGCGGGGGTGCAGTTCCAGATGATTGACACAAGGGTCATGCAGTTCCAAATTATTGACACTGGGGGCGATGCAGTTCCACATTATTAACACTAGAGGGCATGCAGTTCCAGATTATTGACACTAGGGGTTGTGCAGTTGCAGATTATTGACACTAGGGGGCGTGCAGTTCCAGATTATTGAGACTGGGAGCATGCAATTCCATATTATTGACACTAGGGGGCGTGCAGTTCCAGATTATTGACACTAGTGGTGGTGCAGTTCCAGAGTATTGACACTAGGGGGAGTGCAGTTCCAGATTATTAACACAGGGTGAGTGCAGTTCCAGATTATTGACACTAGGGGGCATGCAGTTCCAGATTATTGACACTAGCGGGAGTGCAGTTCCATACTATTGACACTAGGGTGAGTGCAGTTACAGATTATTGACACTTGGGGGCTGCAGTTACAGATTATTGACACTAGAGGGCTGCAGTTCCAGATTATTCAAACTAGGGGGCGTGCTGTTCCAGATTATTCACACTAGGGGGCGTGCAGTTCCAGAATATTGACACTAGGGGCGATGTAGTTCCACATTATTAACACTAGAGGGCATGCAGTCCAGATTATTGACACTAGGGATTGTGCAGTTCCAGATTATTGACACTAGGGGGCGTGCAGTTCCAGATTATGGAGACTGGGAGCATGCAATTCCATATTATTGACACTAGGGGGGCGTGCAGTTCCAGATTATTGACACTAGGGGTGGTGCAGTTCCAGCGTATTGACACTAGGGGGAGTGCAGTTCCAGATTATTAACACAGGGTGAGTGCAGTTCCACATTATTGACACTAGGGGGCATGGAGTTTCAGATTATTGACACTAGGGGGCATGCAGTTACAGATTATTTACACAAGGGGGCCTGCTGTTCCAGATTATTGACACTAGGGGGCGTGCAGTTCCAGAATATTGACACTAGGGGCGATGTAGTTCCACATTATTAACACTAGAGGGCATGCATTTCCAGATTATTGACACTAGGAGGCCTGCAATTCCAGATTATTGAAACTAGGGGGCGTGCAGTTCCAGATTATTGACACTAGTGGATGCAGTTCCAGATTATTGACACAAGGGTCATGCAGTTCCAAATTATTGACACTGGGGGCGATGCAGTTCCACATTATTAACACTAGAGGGCATGCAGTTCCAGATTATTGACACTAGGGGTTGTGCAGTTCCAGATTATTGACACTAGGGGGCGTGCAGTTCCAGATTATTAAGATTGGGAGCATGCAATTCCATATTATTGACACTAGGGGGCGTGCAGTTCCAGATTATTGACACTAGTGGTGGTGCAGTTCCAGAGTATTGACACTAGGGGGAGTGCAGTTCCAGATTATTAACATAGGGTGAGTGCAGTTCCAGATTATTGACACTAAGGGGCATGCAGTTCCAGATTATTGACACTAGAGGGCTGCAGTTCCATATTATTGACACTAGGGGGCGTGCTGTTCCAGATTATTCACACTAGGGGGCGTGCAGTTCCAGAATATTGACACTAGGGGCGATGTAGTTCCACATTATTAACACTAGAGGGCATGCAGTTCCAGATTATTGACACTAGGAGGCCTGCAATTCCAGATTATTGACACTAGGGGGCGTGCAGTTCCAGATTATTGACACAAGTGGATGCAGTTCCAGATTATTGACACAAGGGTCATGCAGTTCCAAATTATTGACAGTGGGGGCGATGCAGTTCCACATTATTAACACTAGAGGGCATGCAGTTCCAGATTATTGACACTAGGGATTGTGCAGTTCCAGATTATTGACACTAGGGGGCGTGCAGTTCCAGATTATGGAGACTGGGAGCATGCAATTCCATATTATTGACCCTAGGGGGAGTGCAGTTCCAGATTATTAACACAGGGTGAGTGCAGTTCCACATTATTGACACTAGGGGGCATGGAGTTTCAGATTATTGACACTAGGGGGCATGCAGTTTCAGATTATTTACACAAGGGGGCCTGCTGTTCCAGATTATTGACACTAGGGGGCGTGCAGTTCAAGGTTATTGAGACTGGGAGCATGCAATTCCATATTATTGACACTAGGGGGCGTGCAGTTCCAGATTATTGACACTAGTGGTGGTGCGGTTCCAGAGTATTGACACTAGGGGGAGTGCAGTTCCAGATTATTAAAACAGGGTGAGTGCAGTTCCACATTATTGACACTAGGGGGCATGCAGTTCCAGATTATTGACACTAGGGGGCATGCAGTTTCAGATTATTGACACAAGGGGGCCTGCTGTTCCAGAATATTGACACTAGGGGCGATGTAGTTCCAGATTATTGACACAAGTGGTGCAGTTCCAGATTATTGACACAAGGGTCATGCAGTTCCAAATTATTGACACTGGGGGCGATGCAGTTCCACATTATTAACACTAGAGGGCATGCAGCTCCAGATTATTGACACTAGGGGTTGTGCAGTTCCAGATTATTGACACTAGGGGTCGTGCAGTTCCAGATTACTGAGACTGAGAGCATGCAATTCCATATTATTGACACTAGGGGGCGTGCAGTTCCAGATTATTGACACTAGGGGTGGTGCAGTTCCAAAGTATTGACACTAGGGGGAGTGCAGTTCCAGATTATTAACACAGGGTGAGTGCAGTTCCAGATTATTGACACTAGGGGGCATGCAGTTCCAGATTATTGACACTAGCAGGAGTGCAGTTCCATATTATTGACACTAGGAGGCGTGCATTTCCAGATATAGACACTAGGGGGCGATGCAGTTACAAATTATTGACACTAGCAGGAGTGCAGTTCCATACTATTGACACTAGGGTGAGTGCAGTTACAGATTATTAACACATGGGGGCTGCAGTTACAGATTATTGACACTAGAGGGCTGCAGTTCCAGATTATTGACACTAAGGGGCATGCAGTTACAGATTATTGACACTTGGAGGCTGCAGTTCCAGATTATTAAACACTAGGGGGCTACAGTTCCAGATTATTGACACTAGGGGGCGTGCAATTCAACATTATTGACACTAGGAGGTGCAGTTCCAGATTATTGAAACCAGGGGGTATGCAGTTTCAGATTATTGACAATAGGGGGCATGCAGTTCCAGATCATTGAAACTGGGGGGCATGCAGTTCCAGATTATTGACACTAGGGGGCATGCAGTTCCACATTATTGACACTAGGGGGCATGCAGTTCCAGATTATTGACACTAGGGGGCATGCAGTTTCAGATTATTGACACTAGGGGACATGCAGTTTCAGATTATTGACACAAGGGGGCCTGCTGTTCCAGATTATTGACACTAGGGGGCGTGCAGTTCCAGAATATTGACACTAGGGGCGATGTAGTTCCACATTATTAACACTAGAGGGCATGCAGTTCCAGATTATTGACACTAGGAGGACTGCAATTCCAGATTATTGACACTAGGGGGCGTGCAGTTCCAGATTATTGACACTAGTGGATGCAGTTCCAGATTATTGACACAAGGGTCATGCAGTTCCAAATTATTGACATTGGGGGCGATGCAGTTCCACATTATTAACACTAGAGGGCATGCAGTTCCAGATTATTGACACTAGGGGTTGTGCAGTTCCAGATTATTGACACTAGGGGGCGTGCAGTTCCAGATTATTGAGACTGGGAGCATGCAATTCCATATTATTGACACTAGGGGGCGTGCAGTTCCAGATTATTGACACTGGTGGTGGTGCAGTTCCAGAGTATTGACACTAGGGGGAGTGCAGTTCCAGATTATTAACACAGGGTGAGTGCAGTTCCAGATTATTGACACTAGGGGGCATGCAGTTCCAGATTATTGACACTAGCGGGAGTGCAGTTCCATACTATTGACACTAGGGTGAGTGCAGTTACAGATTATTGACACTTGGGGGCTGCAGTTACAGATTATTGACACTAGAGGGCTGCAGTTCCAGATTATTGACGCTAGGGGGCGTGCAGTTCCAGATTATTCACACTAGAGGGCGTGCAGTTCCAGATTATTGACACTATTGTTTGTGCAGTTCCAGATTATTGAAACTAGGGGGCGAGCAGTTCCAGATTATTGACACTAAGGGGCATGCAGTTCCACATTATTGACACTAGGGGGCGTGCAGTTCCAAATTATTCACACTAGGGGGCGTGCAGTTCCAGATTATTGACACTAGGGGGCATGCTGCTCCAGATTAATGACACTAGGGGGCATGCAGTTCCATATTATTGACACTAGGGGGCGTGCAGTTCCAGATTATTGAGACTGGGAGCATGCAATTCCATATTATTGACACTAGGGGGCGTGCAGTTCCAGATTATTGACACTAGGGGTGGTGCAGTTCCAGAGTATTGACACTAGGGGGAGTGCAGTTCCAGATATAGACACTAGGGGGCGATGCAGTTACAGATTATTGACACTAGTGGGAGTGCAGTTCCATACTATTGACACTACGGTGAGTGCAGTTACAGATTATTGACACTTGGGGGCTGCAGTTACAGATTATTGACAATAGAGGGCTGCAGTTCCAGATTATTGACACTAGGGGGCGTACAGTTCCAGATTATTCACACTAGGGGGCGTGCAGTTCCAGATTATTGACACTATTGTTTGTGCAGTTCCAGATTATTGAAACTAGGGGGCGAGCAGTTCCAGATTATTGACACTAAGGGGCATGCAGTTCCACATTATTGACACTAGGGGGCGTGCAGTTCCAAATTATTCACACTAGGGGGCGTGCAGTTAGAGATTATTGACACTAGGGGGCATGCAGCTCCAGATTAATGACACTAGGGGGCATGCAGTTCCATATTATTGACACTAGAGTGCGTGCAGTTCCAGATTATTGAGACTGGGAGCATGCAATTCCATATTATTGACACTAGGGGGCGAGCAGTTCCAGATTATTGACACTGGGGGTGGTGCAGTTCCAGAGTATTGACACTAGGGGGAGTGCAGTTCCAGATTATTAACACAGGGTGAGTGCAGTTCCAGATTATTGACACTAGGGGGCATGCAGTTCCAGATTATTGACACTAGCGGGAGTGCAGTTCCATATTATTGACACAGGAGGCGTGCATTTCCAGATATAGACACTAGGGGGCGATGCAGTTCCATATTATTGACACTAGGGGGCATACAGTTCCAGATTATTGCCACTAGGGGGAGTGCAGTTCCAGATTATTGACACTAGGTGGCTGCAGTTCCAAATTATTGACACTATTGTTTGTGCAGTTCTAGATTATTGAAACTAGGGGGCGAGCAGTTCCAGATAATTGACACTAAGGGGCATGCAGTTCCACATTATTGACACTAGGGGGTGTGCAGTTCCAGATTATTCACACTAGGGGGCGTGCAGTTCCAGATTATTGACACTAAGGTGCATGCAGCTCCACATTATTGACACTAGGGGGTGTGCAGTTCAAGATTATTGCCACTAGGGGGAGTGCAGTTCCAGATTATTGACACTAGGGGGCTGCAGTTCCAGATTATTGACACTTGGGGGTGTGCAGTCCCAGATTATTGCCACTAGGGGGAGGCTTTTCCAGATTATTGCCACTAGGGGGCGTCTGTTCCAGATTATTGACACTAGGGGTTGTGCAGTTCCAGATTATTGACACTAGGGGGTGTGCAGTTCCAGATTATTGACACTAGGGGGTGCAGTTCCAGATTATTGACACTATGGGTTGTGCAGTTCCATATTATTGACACTACGGGACGTGCAGTTCCAGATTATTGACACTAGGGGGCGTGCAGTTCCAGATTATTGTCTCCAGGGGATGTGCAGTCCCAGATTATTGACACTGGGGCCGATGCAGTCCCAGATTATTGACATTAGGGGGCGTGCATTTCCAAATTATTGACACTGGGGGCGATGCAGTTCCACATTATTAACACGAGAGGGCATGCAGTTCCAGATTATTGAAACTGGGGTCGTGATGTTCCAGATTATTGACACTAGGGGGCCTGCAGTTCCAAATTTTTGACACTGGGGGGCGATGCACTTCCAGTTTATTGAAACTTGGTGGAGATGCATTTCCAGATTATTGACACTAGGGAGCGTGCAGTTCTGGATTATTGACTCTAGGGTGCGTGCAGTTCCAGATTTTTGATACCATGGGGCATGCAGTTTCAGAATATTGACACTAGGGGGCCTGCAGTTCCACATTATTGACACTAGGGGGCGTGCAGTTCCAGATTATTGACACTAGGGGCTGTGCTGTTCCAGAATATTGACATTAGGGGGCCTGCAGTTCCAGATTGTTGACACTAGGGGGCGTGCAGTTCCAGAATATTGACACTAGGGGCGATGTAGTTCCACATTATTAAAACTAGAGGGCATGCAGTTCCAGATTATTGACACTAGGGGGCGTGCAGTTCCAGATTATTGACACTAGTGGATGCAGTTCCAGCTTATTGACACAAGGGTCATGCAGTTCCAAATTATTGACACTGGGGGCGATGCAGTTCCACATTATTAACACTAGAGGGCATGCAGTTCCAGATTATTGACACTAGGGGTTGTGCAGTTCCAGATTATTGACACTAGGGGGCGTGCAGTTCCAGATTATTGAGACTGGGAGCATGCATTTCCATATTATTGACACTAGGGTGCGTGCAGTGCCAGATTATTGACACTAGGGGTGGTGCAGTTCCAGAGTATTGACACTAGGGGGAGTGCAGTTCCAGATTATTAACACAGGATGAGTGCAGTTCCAGATTATTGACACTAGGGGGCATGCAGTTCCAGATTATTGACACTAGCGGGGGTGCAGTTCCATACTATTGACACTAGGGTGAGTGCAGTTACAGATTATTGACACTTGGGGGCTGCAGTTCCAGATTATTGACACTAGAGGGCTGCAGTTCCAGATTATTGACACTAAGGGGCATGCAGTTACAGATTATTGACACTTGGAGGCTGCAGTTCCAGATTATTAAACACTAGGGGGCTGCAGTTCCAGATTATTGACACTAGGGGGCGTGCAATTCCACATTATTGACACTAGGAGGTGCAGTTCCAGATTATTGAAACCAGGGGACATGCAGTTTCAGATTATTGACACTAGGGGGCATGCAGTTCCAGATCATTGAAACTAGGGGGCATGCAGTTCCAGATTATTGACACTAGGGCGCATGCAATTCCACATTATTGACACTGGGGGGCGTGCAGTTCCACATTATTGACACTAGAGGGCATGCGGTTCCACATTATTGACAATAGGGGTCATGCAGTTCCAGATTATTCACACTAGGGGGCGTGCAGTTCCAGATTATTGACACTATTGTTTGTGCAGTTCCAGATTATTGAAACTAGGGGGCGAGCAGTTCCAGATAATTGACACTAAGGGGCATGCAGTTCCACATTATTGACACAAGGGGGGGTGCAGTTCCAGATTATTCAGACTAGGGGGCATGCAGTTCCAGATTATTGACCCAAGGGTCATGCAGTTCCAGATTAATGACACTAGGGGGCATGCAGTTCCATATTATTGACACTAGGGGGCGTGCAGTTCCAGATTACTGAGACTGGGAGCATGCAATTCCATATTATTGACACTAGGGGGCATGCAGTTCCAGATTATTGACACTAGGGGTGGTGCAGTTCCAGGGTATTGACACTAGGGGAGTGCAGTTCCAGATTATTAACACAGGGTGAGTGCAGTTCCAGATTATTGACACTAGGGGGCATTCAGTTCCAGATTATTGACACTAGCGGGGGTGCAGTTCCAGATGATTGACACAAGGGTCATGCAGTTCCAAATTATTGACACTGGGGGCGATGCAGTTCCACATTATTAACACTAGAGGGCATGCAGTTCCAGATTATTGACACTAGGGGTTGTGCAGTTGCAGATTATTGACACTAGGGGGCGTGCAGTTCCAGATTATTGAGACTGGGAGCATGCAATTCCATATTATTGACACTAGGGGGCGTGCAGTTCCAGATTATTGACACTAGTGGTGGTGCAGTTCCAGAGTATTGACACTAGGGGGAGTGCAGTTCCAGATTATTAACACAGGGTGAGTGCAGTTCCAGATTATTGACACTAGGGGGCATGCAGTTCCAGATTATTGACACTAGCGGGAGTGCAGTTCCATACTATTGACACTAGGGTGAGTGCAGTTACAGATTATTGACACTTGGGGGCTGCAGTTACAGATTATTGACACTAGAGGGCTGCAGTTCCAGATTATTCAAACTAGGGGGCGTGCTGTTCCAGATTATTCACACTAGGGGGCGTGCAGTTCCAGAATATTGACACTAGGGGCGATGTAGTTCCACATTATTAACACTAGAGGGCATGCAGTCCAGATTATTGACACTAGGGATTGTGCAGTTCCAGATTATTGACACTAGGGGGCGTGCAGTTCCAGATTATGGAGACTGGGAGCATGCAATTCCATATTATTGACACTAGGGGGGCGTGCAGTTCCAGATTATTGACACTAGGGGTGGTGCAGTTCCAGCGTATTGACACTAGGGGGAGTGCAGTTCCAGATTATTAACACAGGGTGAGTGCAGTTCCACATTATTGACACTAGGGGGCATGGAGTTTCAGATTATTGACACTAGGGGGCATGCAGTTACAGATTATTTACACAAGGGGGCCTGCTGTTCCAGATTATTGACACTAGGGGGCGTGCAGTTCCAGAATATTGACACTAGGGGCGATGTAGTTCCACATTATTAACACTAGAGGGCATGCATTTCCAGATTATTGACACTAGGAGGCCTGCAATTCCAGATTATTGAAACTAGGGGGCGTGCAGTTCCAGATTATTGACACTAGTGGATGCAGTTCCAGATTATTGACACAAGGGTCATGCAGTTCCAAATTATTGACACTGGGGGCGATGCAGTTCCACATTATTAACACTAGAGGGCATGCAGTTCCAGATTATTGACACTAGGGGTTGTGCAGTTCCAGATTATTGACACTAGGGGGCGTGCAGTTCCAGATTATTAAGATTGGGAGCATGCAATTCCATATTATTGACACTAGGGGGCGTGCAGTTCCAGATTATTGACACTAGTGGTGGTGCAGTTCCAGAGTATTGACACTAGGGGGAGTGCAGTTCCAGATTATTAACATAGGGTGAGTGCAGTTCCAGATTATTGACACTAAGGGGCATGCAGTTCCAGATTATTGACACTAGAGGGCTGCAGTTCCATATTATTGACACTAGGGGGCGTGCTGTTCCAGATTATTCACACTAGGGGGCGTGCAGTTCCAGAATATTGACACTAGGGGCGATGTAGTTCCACATTATTAACACTAGAGGGCATGCAGTTCCAGATTATTGACACTAGGAGGCCTGCAATTCCAGATTATTGACACTAGGGGGCGTGCAGTTCCAGATTATTGACACAAGTGGATGCAGTTCCAGATTATTGACACAAGGGTCATGCAGTTCCAAATTATTGACAGTGGGGGCGATGCAGTTCCACATTATTAACACTAGAGGGCATGCAGTTCCAGATTATTGACACTAGGGATTGTGCAGTTCCAGATTATTGACACTAGGGGGCGTGCAGTTCCAGATTATGGAGACTGGGAGCATGCAATTCCATATTATTGACCCTAGGGGGAGTGCAGTTCCAGATTATTAACACAGGGTGAGTGCAGTTCCACATTATTGACACTAGGGGGCATGGAGTTTCAGATTATTGACACTAGGGGGCATGCAGTTTCAGATTATTTACACAAGGGGGCCTGCTGTTCCAGATTATTGACACTAGGGGGCGTGCAGTTCAAGGTTATTGAGACTGGGAGCATGCAATTCCATATTATTGACACTAGGGGGCGTGCAGTTCCAGATTATTGACACTAGTGGTGGTGCGGTTCCAGAGTATTGACACTAGGGGGAGTGCAGTTCCAGATTATTAAAACAGGGTGAGTGCAGTTCCACATTATTGACACTAGGGGGCATGCAGTTCCAGATTATTGACACTAGGGGGCATGCAGTTTCAGATTATTGACACAAGGGGGCCTGCTGTTCCAGAATATTGACACTAGGGGCGATGTAGTTCCAGATTATTGACACAAGTGGTGCAGTTCCAGATTATTGACACAAGGGTCATGCAGTTCCAAATTATTGACACTGGGGGCGATGCAGTTCCACATTATTAACACTAGAGGGCATGCAGCTCCAGATTATTGACACTAGGGGTTGTGCAGTTCCAGATTATTGACACTAGGGGTCGTGCAGTTCCAGATTACTGAGACTGAGAGCATGCAATTCCATATTATTGACACTAGGGGGCGTGCAGTTCCAGATTATTGACACTAGGGGTGGTGCAGTTCCAAAGTATTGACACTAGGGGGAGTGCAGTTCCAGATTATTAACACAGGGTGAGTGCAGTTCCAGATTATTGACACTAGGGGGCATGCAGTTCCAGATTATTGACACTAGCAGGAGTGCAGTTCCATATTATTGACACTAGGAGGCGTGCATTTCCAGATATAGACACTAGGGGGCGATGCAGTTACAAATTATTGACACTAGCAGGAGTGCAGTTCCATACTATTGACACTAGGGTGAGTGCAGTTACAGATTATTAACACATGGGGGCTGCAGTTACAGATTATTGACACTAGAGGGCTGCAGTTCCAGATTATTGACACTAAGGGGCATGCAGTTACAGATTATTGACACTTGGAGGCTGCAGTTCCAGATTATTAAACACTAGGGGGCTACAGTTCCAGATTATTGACACTAGGGGGCGTGCAATTCAACATTATTGACACTAGGAGGTGCAGTTCCAGATTATTGAAACCAGGGGGTATGCAGTTTCAGATTATTGACAATAGGGGGCATGCAGTTCCAGATCATTGAAACTGGGGGGCATGCAGTTCCAGATTATTGACACTAGGGGGCATGCAGTTCCACATTATTGACACTAGGGGGCATGCAGTTCCAGATTATTGACACTAGGGGGCATGCAGTTTCAGATTATTGACACTAGGGGACATGCAGTTTCAGATTATTGACACAAGGGGGCCTGCTGTTCCAGATTATTGACACTAGGGGGCATGCAGTTCCAGAATATTGACACTAGGGGCGATGTAGTTCCACATTATTAACACTAGAGGGCATGCAGTTCCAGATTATTGACACTAGGAGGACTGCAATTCCAGATTATTGACACTAGGGGGCGTGCAGTTCCAGATTATTGACACTAGTGGATGCAGTTCCAGATTATTGACACAAGGGTCATGCAGTTCCAAATTATTGACATTGGGGGCGATGCAGTTCCACATTATTAACACTAGAGGGCATGCAGTTCCAGATTATTGACACTAGGGGTTGTGCAGTTCCAGATTATTGACACTAGGGGGCGTGCAGTTCCAGATTATTGAGACTGGGAGCATGCAATTCCATATTATTGACACTAGGGGGCGTGCAGTTCCAGATTATTGACACTGGTGGTGGTGCAGTTCCAGAGTATTGACACTAGGGGGAGTGCAGTTCCAGATTATTAACACAGGGTGAGTGCAGTTCCAGATTATTGACACTAGGGGGCATGCAGTTCCAGATTATTGACACTAGCGGGAGTGCAGTTCCATACTATTGACACTAGGGTGAGTGCAGTTACAGATTATTGACACTTGGGGGCTGCAGTTACAGATTATTGACACTAGAGGGCTGCAGTTCCAGATTATTGACGCTAGGGGGCGTGCAGTTCCAGATTATTCACACTAGAGGGCGTGCAGTTCCAGATTATTGACACTATTGTTTGTGCAGTTCCAGATTATTGAAACTAGGGGGCGAGCAGTTCCAGATTATTGACACTAAGGGGCATGCAGTTCCACATTATTGACACTAGGGGGCGTGCAGTTCCAAATTATTCACACTAGGGGGCGTGCAGTTCCAGATTATTGACACTAGGGGGCATGCTGCTCCAGATTAATGACACTAGGGGGCATGCAGTTCCATATTATTGACACTAGGGGGCGTGCAGTTCCAGATTATTGAGACTGGGAGCATGCAATTCCATATTATTGACACTAGGGGGCGTGCAGTTCCAGATTATTGACACTAGGGGTGGTGCAGTTCCAGAGTATTGACACTAGGGGGAGTGCAGTTCCAGATTATTAACACAGGGTGAGTGCAGTTCCAGAATATTGACACTAGGGGGCATGCAGTTCCAGATTATTGACACTAGCGGGAATGCAGTTCAATATTATTGACACAGGAGGCGTGCATTTCCAGATATAGACACTAGGGGGCGATGCAGTTACAGATTATTGACACTAGTGGGAGTGCAGTTCCATACTATTGACACGAGGGTGAGTGCAGTTACAGATTATTGACACTTGGGGGCTGCAGTTACAGATTATTGACACTAGAGGGCAGCAGTTCCAGATTATTGACACTAAGGGGCATGCAGTTACTGATTATTGAAACTTGGAGGCTGGATTTCCAGATTATTAAACACTAGGGGGCTGCAGTTCCAGATTATTGTCACCAGGGGGTGTGCAGTCCCAGATTATTGAAACTGGGGCCGATGCAGT
Source organism: Squalus acanthias (assembly GCA_030390025.1). Lineage (NCBI taxonomy): Eukaryota > Metazoa > Chordata > Chondrichthyes > Squaliformes > Squalidae > Squalus > Squalus acanthias. The sequence continues at coordinate 157,836 of JASTWF010000286.1, read as the reverse complement.
CCCAGATTATTGACATTAGGGGGCGTGCAGTTCCAAATTATTGACACTGGGGGCGATGCAGTTCCACATTATTAACACGAGAGGGCATGCAGTTCCAGATTATTGAAACTGGGGTCGTGCTGTTCCAGATTCTTGACACTAGGGGGCCTGCAGTTCCAAATTTTTGACACTGTGGGGTGATGCACTTCCAGTTTATTGAAACTAGGTGGAGATGCATTTCCAGATTATTGACACTAGGGAGCGTGCAGTTCAGGATTATTGACTCTAGGGTGCGTGCAGTTCCAGATTTTTGACACCATGGGGCATGCAGTTTCAGAATATTGACACTAGGGGGCCTGCAGTTCCACATTATTGACACTAGGGGGCGTGCAGTTCCAGATTATTGACACGAGGGGCTGTGCAGTTCCAGAATATTGACATTAGGGGGCCTGCAGTTCCAGATTATTGACACTAGGGGGCGTGCAGTTCCACATTATTGACACTAGGGGGCGTGCAGTTCCAGATTATTGACACGAGGGGCTGTGCAGTTCCAGAATATTGACATTAGGGGGCCTGCAGTTCCAGATTATTGACACTAGGGGGCGTGCAGTTCCAGAATATTGACACTAGGGGCGATGTAGTTCCACATTATTAACACTAGAGGGCATGCAGTTCCAGATTATTGACACTAGGAGGCCTGCAATTCCAGATTATTGACACTAGGGGGCGTGCAGTTCCACATTATTGACACTCGTGGATGCAGTTCCAGATTATTGACACTGGGGGCGATGCAGTTCCACATTATTAACACTAGAGGGCATGCAGTTCCAGATTATTGACACTAGGGGTTGTGCAGTTCCAGATTATTGACACTAGGGGGCGTGCAGTTCCAGATTATTGAGACTGGGAGCATGCATTTCCATATTATTGACACTAGGGGGTGTGCAGTTCCAGATTATTGACAATAGGGGTGGTGCAGTTCCAGAGTATTGACACTAGTGGGAGTGCAGTTCCAGATTATTAACACAGGATGAGTGCAGTTCCAGATTATTGACACAAGTGGATGCAGTTCCAGATTATTGACACAAGGGTCATGCAGTTCCAAATTATTGACACTGGGGGCGATGCAGTTCCACATTATTAACACTAGAGGGCATGCAGTTCCAGATTATTGACACTAGGGGTTGTGCAGTTCCAGATTATTGACACTAGGGGTCGTGCAGTTCCAGATTATTGAGACTGGGAGCATGCAATTCCATATTATTGACACTAGGGGGCGTGCAGTTCCAGATTATTGACACGAGGGGTGGTGCAGTTCCAAAGTATTGACACCAGGGGGAGTGCAGTTCCAGATTATTAACACAGGGTGAGTGCAGTTCCAGATTTTTGACACTAGGGGGTATGCAGTTCCAGATTATTGACACTAGCAGGAGTGCAGTTCCATATTATTGACACTAGGAGGCGTGCATTTCCAGATATAGACACTAGGGGGCGATGCAGTTACAAATTATTGACACTAGCAGGAGTGCAGTTCCATACTATTGACACTAGGGTGAGTGCAGTTACAGATTATTGACACTTGGGGGCTGCAGTTACAGATTATTGACACTAGAGGGCTGCAGTTCCAGATTATTGACACTAAGGGGCATGCAGTTACAGATTATTGACACTTGGAGGCTGCAGTTCCAGATTATTAAACACTAGGGGGCTGCAGTTCCAGATTATTGACACTAGGGGGCGTGCAATTCAACATTATTGACACTAGGAGGTGCAGTTCCAGGTTATTGAAACCAGGGGGTATGCAGTTTCAGATTATTGACAATAGGGGGCATGCAGTTCCAGATCATTGAAACTAGGGGGCGTGCAGTTCCACATTATTGACACTAGGGGGCGCTGCAGTTCCAGATTATTGACACTAGGGGGCATGCAGTTCCACATTATTGACACTAGGGGGCATGCAGTTCCAGATTATTGACACTAGTGGGCATGCAGTTACAGATTATTGACACTAGGGGGCATGCAGTTTCAGATTATTGACACAAGGGGGCCTGCTGTTCCAGATTATTGACACTAGGGGGCGTGCAGTTCCAGAATATTGACACTAGGGGCGATGTAGTTCCACATTATTAACACTAGAGGGCATGCAGTTCCAGATTATTGACACTAGGAGGCCTGCAATTCCAGATTATTGACAATAGGGGGCGTGCAGTTCCAGATTATTGACACTAGTGGATGCAGTTCCAGATTATTGACACAAGGGTCATGCAGTTCCAAATTATTGAAACTGGGGGTGATGCAGTTCCACATTAATAACACTAGAGGGCATGAAGTTCCAGATTATTGACACTAGGGATTGTGCAGTTCCAGATTATTGACACTAGGGGGTGTGCAGTTCCAGATTATGGAGACTGGGAGCATGCAATTCCATATTATTGACACTAGGGGTGTGCAGTTCCAGATTATTGACACTAGGGGTGGTGCAGTTCCAGCGTATTGACACTAGGGGGAGTGCAGTTCCAGATTAGTGACACAGGGTGAGTGCAGTTCCACATTATTGACACTAGAGGACATGCAGTTTCAGATTATTGACACTAGGGGGCATGCAGTTTCAGATTATTGACACAAGGGGGCCTGCTGTTCCAGATTATTGACACTAGGGGGCGTGCAGTTCCAGAATATTGACACTAGGGGCGATGTAGTTCCACATTATTAACACTAGAGGGCATGCATTTCCAGATTATTGACACTAGGAGGCCTGCAATTCCAGATTATTGACACTAGGGGGCGTGCAGTTCCAGATTATTGACACTAGTGGATGCAGTTCCAGATTATTGACACAAGGGTCATGCAGTTCCAAATTATTGACACTGGGGGCGATGCAGTTCCACATTATTAACACTAGAGGGCATGCAGTTCCAGATTATTGACACTAGGGGTTGTGCAGTTCCAGATTATTGACACTAGGGTCGTGCAGTTGCAGATTATTGAGACTGGGAGCATGCAATTCCATGTTATTGACACTAGGGGGCGTGCAGTTCCAGATTATTGACACTAGTGGTGGTGCAGTTCCAGAGTATTGACACTAGGGGGAGTGCAGTTCCAGATTATTAACACAGGGTGAGTGCAGTTCCAGATTATTGACACTAGGGGGCATGCAGTTCCAGATTATTGACACTAGCGGGAGTGCAGTTCCATACTATTGACACTAGGGTGAGTGCAGTTACAGATTATTGACACTTGGGGGCTGCAGTTACAGATTATTGACACTAGAGGGCTGCAGTTCCAGATTATTGACACTAGGGGGCGTGCAGTTCCAGATTATTCACACTAGGGGGCGTGCAGTTCCAGATTATTGACACTATTGTTTGTGCAGTTCCAGATTATTGAAACTAGGGGGCGCGCAGTTCCAGATTATTGACACTAAGGGGCATGCAGTTCCACATTATTGACACTAGGGGGCGTGCAGTTCTAAATTATTCACACTAGAGGGCGTGCAGTTACAGATTATTGACACTAGGGGGCATGCAGCTCCAGATTAATGACACTAGGGGGCATGCAGTTCCATATTATTGACACTAGAGTGCGTGCAGTTCCAGATTATTGAGACTGGGAGCAGGCAATTCCATATTATTGCCGCTAGGGGGCGTGCAGTTCCAGATTATTGACACTGGGGGTGGTGCAGTTCCAGAGTATTGACACTAGGGGGAGTGCAGTTCCAGATTATTAACACAGGGTGAGTGCAGTTCCAGATTATTGACACTAGGGGGCATGCAGTTCCAGATTATTGACACTAGCGGGAGTGCAGTTCCATATTATTGACACAGGAGGCGTGCATTTCCAGATATAGACACTAGGGGGCGATGCAGTTACAGATTATTGACACTAGTGGGAGTGCAGTTCCATACTATTGACACTAGGGTGAGTGCAGTTACAGATTATTGACACTTGGGGGCTGCAGTTACAGATTATTGACACTAGAGGGCTGCAGTTTCAGATTATTGACACTAAGGGGCATGCAGTTACAGATTATTGAAACTTGGAGGCTGCAGTTCCAGATTATTAAACACTAGGGGGCTGCAGTTCCAGATTATTGACACTAGGGGGTGTGCAATTCCACATTATTGACACTAGGAGGTGCAGTTCCAGATTATTGAAACCAGGGGGTGTGCAGTTCCAGATCATTGAAACTAGGGGGCGTGCAGTTCCAGATTATTGACACTAAGGGGCATGCAGTTCCAGATTATTGCCACTAGGGGGAGTGCAGTTCCAGATTATTGACACTAGGGGGCGTGCAGTTCCAGATTATGGACACTAGGGGGCATGCAGTTCCAGATTAATGACACTAGGGGGCATGCAGTTCCATATTATTGACACTAGGGGGCGTGCAGTTCCAGATTATTGCCACTAGGGGGAGTGCAGTTCCAGATTATTGACACTAGGGGGCTGCAGTTCCAGATTATTGACACTAGGGGGCGTGCAGTTACAGATTATTGAAACTTGGAGGCTGCAGTTCCAGATTATTAAACACTAGGGGGCTGCAGTTCCAGATTATTGACACTATTGTTTGTGCAGTTCTAGATTATTGAAACTAGGGGGCGAGCAGTTCCAGATAATTGACACTAAGGGGCATGCAGTTCCACATTATTGACACCAGGGGGTGTGCAGTTCCAGATTATTGACACTATTGTTTGTGCAGTTCTAGATTATTGAAACTAGGGGGCGAGCAGTTCCAGATAATTGACACTAAGGGGCATGCAGTTCCACATTATTGACACTAGGGGGTGTGCAGTTCCAGATTATTCACACTAGGGGGCGTGCAGTTCCAGATTATTGACACTAAGGTGCATGCAGTTCCACATTATTGACACTAGGGGGTGTGCAGTTCCAGATTATTGCCACTAGGGGGAGTGCAGTTCCAGATTATTGACACTAGGGGGCTGCAGTTCCAGATTATTGACACTTGGGGGCGTGCAGTCCCAGATTATTGCCACTAGGGGGAGGCTTTTCCAGATTATTGCCACTAGGGGGCGTCTGTTCCAGATTATTGACCCTAGGGGTTGTGCAGTTCCAGATTATTGACACTAGGGGGTGTGCAGTTCCAGATTATTGACACTAGGGGGTGCAGTTCCAGATTATTGACACTATGGGTTGTGCAGTTCCATATTATTGACACTACGGGACGTGCAGTTCCAGATTATTGACACTAAGGGGCCTGCAGTTCCAGATTATTGTCTCCAGGGGATGTGCAGTCCCAGATTATTGACACTGGGGCCGATGCAGTCCCAGATTATTGACATTAGGGGGCGTGCATTTCCAAATTATTGACACTGGGGGCGATGCAGTTCCACATTATTAACACGAGAGGGCATGCAGTTCCAGATTATTGAAACTGGGGTCGTGATGTTCCAGATTATTGACACTAGGGGGCCTGCAGTTCCAAATTTTTGACACTGGGGGGCGATGCACTTCCAGTTTATTGAAACTTGGTGGAGATGCATTTCCAGATTATTGACACTAGGGAGCGTGCCGTTCTGGATTATTGACTCTAGGGTGCGTGCAGTTCCAGATTTTTGACACCATGGGGCATGCAGTTTCAGAATATTGACACGAGGGGGCCTGCAGTTCCACATTATTGACACTAGGGGGCGTGCAGTTCCAGATTATTGACACTAGGAAGCCTGCAATTCCAGATTATTGACACTAGGGGGCGTGCAGTTCCAGATTATTGACACTAGTGGATGCAGTTCCAGCTTATTGACACAAGGGTCATGCAGTTCCAAATTATTGACACTGGGGGCAATGCAGTTCCACATTATTAACACTAGAGGGCATGCAGTTCCAGATTATTGACACTAGGGGTTGTGCAGTTCCAGATTATTGACACTAGGGGGCGTGCAGTTCCAGATTAATGAGACTGGGAGCATGCATTTCCATATTATTGACACTAGGGGGCGTGCAGTGCCAGATTATTGACACTAGGGGTGGTGCAGTTCCAGAGTATTGACACTAGGGGGAGTGCAGTTCCAGATTATTAACACAGGATGAGTGCAGTTCCAGATTATTGACACTAGGGGGCATGCAGTTCCAGATTATTGACACTAGCGGGGGTGCAGTTCCATACTATTGACACTAGGGTGAGTGCAGTTACAGATTATTGACACTTGGGGGCTGCAGTTCCAGATTATTGACACTAGAGGGCTGCAGTTCCAGATTATTGACACTAAGGGGCATGCAGTTACAGATTATTGACACTTGGAGGCTGCAGTTCCAGATTATTAAACACTAGGGGGCTGCAGTTCCAGATTATTGACAATAGGGGGCGTGCAATTCCACATTATTGACACTAGGAGGTGCAGTTCCAGATTATTGAAACCAGGGGACATGCAGTTTCAGATTATTGACACTAGGGGGCATGCAGTTCCAGATCATTGAAATTGGGGACATGCAGTTCCAGATTATTGACACTAGGGGGCATGCAATTCCACATTATTGACACTGGGGGGAGTGCAGTTCCACATTATTGACACTAGGGGGCATGCAGTTCCACATTATTGACACTAGGGGGCATGCAGTTCCACATTATTGACACTAGGGGGCGTGCAGTTCCAGATTATTCACACTAGGGGGCGTGCAGTTCCAGATTATTGACACTATTGTTTGTGCAGTTCCAGATTATTGAAACTAGGGGGCGAGCAGTTCCAGATAATTGACACTAAGGGGCATGCAGTTCCACATTATTGACACAAGGGGGGGTGCAGTTCCAGATTATTCAGACTAGGGGGCATGCAGTTCCAGATTATTGACCCAAGGGTCATGCAGTTCCAGATTAATGACACTAGGGGGCATGCAGTTCCATATTATTGACACTAGGGGGCGTGCAGTTCCAGATTATTGAGACTGGGAGCATGCAATTCCATATTATTGACACTAGGGGGCGTGCAGTTCCAGATTATTGACACTAGTGGTGGTGCAGTTCCAGGGTATTGACACGAGGGGGAGTGCAGTTCCAGATTATTAACACAGGGTGAGTGCAGTTCCAGATTATTGACACTAGGGGGCGTGCAGTTCCAAATTATTGACACTGGGGGCGATGCAGTTCCACATTATTAAAACGAGAGGGCATGCAGTTCCAGATTATTGAAACTGGAGTCCTGCTGTTCCAGATTATTGACACTAGGGGGCCTGCAGTGCCAAATTTTTGACACTGGGGGGCGATGCACTTCCAATTTATTGAAACTGGGTGGAGATGCATTTCCAGATTATTGACACTAGGGAGCGTGCAGTTCTGGATTATTGACTCTTGGGTGCGTGCAGTTCCAGATTTTTGACTCCATGGGGCATGCAGTTTCAGAATATTGACACTTGGGGGCCTGCAGTTCCACATTATTGACACTAGGGGGCGTGCAGTTACAGATTATTGACACTAGGGGCTGTGCAGTTCCAGAATATTGACATTAGGGGGCCTGCAGTTCCAGATTATTGACACTAGGGGGCGTGCAGTTCCAGAATATTGACACTAGGGGCGATGTAGTTCCACATTATTATCACTAGAGGGCATGCAGTTCCAGATTATTGACACTAGGAGGCCTGCAATTCCAGGTTATTGACACTAGGGGGCGTGCAGTTCCAGATTATTGACACTAGTGGATGCAGTTCCAGCTTATTGACACAAGGGTCATGCAGTTCCAAATTATTGACACTGGGGGTGATGCAGTTCCACATTATTAACACTAGAGGGCATGCAGTTCCAGATTATTGACACTAGGGGTTGTGCAGTTCCAGATTATTGACACTAGGGGCGTGCAGTTCCAGATTAATGAGACTGGGAGCATGCAGTTCCATATTATTGAAACTAGGGGGCGTGCAGTACAGATTATTGGCACTAGGGGTGGTGCAGTTCCAGAGTATTGACACTAGGGGGAGTGCAGTTCCAGATTATTAACACAGGGTGAGTGCAGTTCCACATTATTGACACTAGGGGGCATGCAGTTCCACATTATTGACACTAGGGGGCGTGCAGTTCCAGATTATTCACACTAGGGGGCGTGCAGTTCCAGATTATTGACACTATTGTTTGTGCAGTTCCAGATTATTGAAACTAGGGGGCGAGCAGTTCCAGATAATTGACACTAAGGGGCATGCAGTTCCACATTATTGACACAAGGGGGGGTGCAGTTCCAGATTATTCAGACTAGGGGGCATGCAGTTCCAGATTATTGACCCAAGGGTCATGCAGTTCCAGATTAATGACACTAGGGGGCATGCAGTTCCATATTATTGACACTAGGGGGCGTGCAGTTCCAGATTATTGAGACTGGGAGCATGCAATTCCATATTATTGACACTAGGGGGCGTGCAGTTCCAGATTATTGACACTAGTGGTGGTGCAGTTCCAGGGTATTGACACGAGGGGGAGTGCAGTTCCAGATTATTAACACAGGGTGAGTGCAGTTCCAGATTATTGACACTAGGGGGCGTGCAGTTCCAAATTATTGACACTGGGGGCGATGCAGTTCCACATTATTAAAACGAGAGGGCATGCAGTTCCAGATTATTGAAACTGGAGTCCTGCTGTTCCAGATTATTGACACTAGGGGGTCTGCAGTGCCAAATTTTTGACACTGGGGGGCGATGCACTTCCAATTTATTGAAACTGGGTGGAGATGCATTTCCAGATTATTGACACTAGGGAGCGTGCAGTTCTGGATTATTGACTCTTGGGTGCGTGCAGTTCCAGATTTTTGACTCCATGGGGCATGCAGTTTCAGAATATTGACACTTGGGGGCCTGCAGTTCCACATTATTGACACTAGGGGGCGTGCAGTTACAGATTATTGACACTAGGGGCTGTGCAGTTCCAGAATATTGACATTAGGGGGCCTGCAGTTCCAGATTATTGACACTAGGGGGCGTGCAGTTCCAGAATATTGACACTAGGGGCGATGTAGTTCCACATTATTATCACTAGAGGGCATGCAGTTCCAGATTATTGACACTAGGAGGCCTGCAATTCCAGATTATTGACACTAGGGGGCGTGCAGTTCCAGATTATTGACACTAGTGGATGCAGTTCCAGCTTATTGACACAAGGGTCATGCAGTTCCAAATTATTGACACTGGGGGTGATGCAGTTCCACATTATTAACACTAGAGGGCATGCAGTTCCAGATTATTGACACTAGGGGTTGTGCAGTTCCAGATTATTGACACTAGGGGCGTGCAGTTCCAGATTAATGAGACTGGGAGCATGCAGTTCCATATTATTGAAACTAGGGGGCGTGCAGTACAGATTATTGGCACTAGGGGTGGTGCAGTTCCAGAGTATTGACACTAGGGGGAGTGCAGTTCCAGATTATTAACACAGGGTGAGTGCAGTTCCAGATTATTGACACTAGGGGGCATGCAGTTCCAGATTATTGACACTAGCGGGGGTGCAGTTCCATACTATTGACACTAGGGTGAGTGCAGTTACAGATTATTGACACTTGGGGGCTGCAGTTACAGATTATTGACACTAGAGGGCTGCAGTTCCAGATTATTGGCACTAAGGGGCATGCAGTTACAGATTATTGACACTTGGAGGCTGCAGTTCCAGATTATTAAACACTAGGGCGCTGCAGTTCCAAATTATTGACACTAGGGGGCGTGCAATTCCACATTATTGACACTAGGAGGTGCAGTTCCAGCATATTGAAACCAGGGGGCATGCAGTTTCAGATTATTGACACTAGGGGACATGCAGTTCCAGATCATTGAAACTAGGGGGCGTGCAGTTCCAGATTATTGACACTAGGGGGCTGCAGTTCCACATTATTGACACTAGGGGGCATGCAGTTCCACATTATTGACACTAGGGGGCATGCAGTTCCACATTATTGACACTAGGGGGCATGCAGTTCCACATTATTGAGACTAGGGGGCGAGCAGTTCCAGATTATTGACACTTTTGTTTGTGCAGTTCCAGATTATTGAAACTAGGGGGCGAGCAATTCCAAATTATTGACACTAGGGGGAGTGCAATTCCACATTTTTGACACTAGGAGGTGCAGTTCCAGCATATTGAAACCAGGGGGCATGCAGTTTCAGATTATTGACACTAGGGGGCATGCAGGTCCACATTATTGACACTAGGGGGCGTGCAGTTCCACATTATTGACACTAGGGGGCATGCAGTTCCACATTATTGACACTAGGGGGCATGCAGTTCCACATTATTGACACTAGGGGGCGAGCAGTTCCAGATTATTGACACTATTGTTTGTGCAGTTCCAGATTATTGAAACTAGGGGGCGAGCTATTCCAAATTATTGACACTAAGGGGCATGCAGTTCCACATTATTGACACAAGGGGGCGTGCAGTTCCAGATTATTCACACTAGGGGGCGTGCAGTTCCATATTATTGACCCAAGGGTCATGCAGTTCCAGATTAATGACACTAGGGGGCATGCAGTTCCATATTATTGACACTAGGGGGCATGCAGTTCCAGATTATTGAGACTGGGAGCATGCAATTCCATATTATTGACACTAGGGGGCGTGCAGTTCCAGATTATTGACACTAGGGGTGGTGCAGTTCCAGAGTATTGACACTAGGGGGAGTGCAGTTCCAGATTATTAACACAGGGTGAGTGCAGTTCCAGATTATTGACACTAGAGGGCATGCAGTTCCAGATTATTGACACTAGCGGGAGTGCAGTTCCATATTATTGACACAGGAGGCGTGCATTTCCAGATATAGACACTTTGGGGCGATGCAGTTACAGGTTATTGACACTAGCGGGAGTGCAGTTCCATACTATTTACACTAGGGTGAGTGCAGTTACAGATTATTGACACTTGGGGGCTGCAGTTACATATTATTGACACTAGAGGGCTGCAGTTACAGATTATTGAAACTTGGAGGCTGCAGTTCCAGATTATTGACACTAGGGGGCGTGCAATTCCACATTATTGACACTAGGAGGTGCAGCTCCAGATTATTGAAACCAGGGGGCATGCAGTTTCAGATTATTGACACTAGGGGGCATGCAGTTCCAGATCACTGAAACTAGGGGGCGTGCAGTTCCAGATTATTGACACTAGGGGGCATGCAGTTCCACATTATTGACACTAGGGGGCATGCAGTTCCACATTATTGACACTAGGGGGCATGCAGTTCCACATTATTGACACCAGGGGGCATGCAGTTCCAGATTATTGACACTAGGGGGCATGCAGTTCCAGATTATTGCCACTAGGGGGAGTGCAGTTCCAGATTATTGACACTAGGGGGCGTGCAGTTCCAGATTATTGACACTAGGGGGCATGCAGTTCCAGATTAATGACACTAGGGGGCGTGCAGTTCCAGATTATTGCCACTAGGGGGAGTGCAGTTCCAGATTATTGACACTAGGGGGCTGCAGTTCCAGATTATTGACACTAGGGGGCGTGCAGTTACAGATTATTGAAACTTGGAGGCTGCAGTTCCAGATTATTAAACACTAGGGGGCTGCAGTTCCAGATTATTGACAATATTGTTTGTGCAGTTCTAGATTATTGAAACTAGGGGGCGAGCAGTTCCAGATAATTGACACTAAGGGGCATGCAGTTCCACATTATTGACACTAGGGGGTGTGCAGTTCCAGATTATTCACACTAGGGGGCGTGCAGTTCCAGATTATTGACACTAAGGTGCATGCAGTTTCACATTATTGACACTAGGGGGTGTGCAGTTCCAGATTATTGCCACTAGGGGGAGTGCAGTTCCAGATTATTGACACTAGGGGGCTGCAGTTCCAGATTATTGACACTTGGGGGCGTGCAGTCCCAGATTATTGCCACTAGGGGGAGGCTTTTCCAGATTATTGCCACTAGGGGGCGTCTGTTCCAGATTATTGACACTAGGGGTTGTGCAGTTCCAGATTATTGACACTAGGGGGTGTGCAGTTCCAGATTATTGACACTAGGGGGTGCAGTTCCAGATTATTGACACTATGGGTTGTGCAGTTCCATATTATTGACACTACGGGACGTGCAGTTCCAGATTATTGACACTAAGGGGCCTGCAGTTCCAGATTATTGTCTCCAGGGGATGTGCAGTCCCAGATTATTGACACTGGGGCCGATGCAGTCCCAGATTATTGACATTAGGGGGCGTGCATTTCCAAATTATTGACACTGGGGGGCGATGCAGTTCCACATTATTAACACGAGAGGGCATGCAGTTCCAGATTATTGAAACTGGGGTCTTGATGTTCCAGATTATTGACACTAGGGGGCCTGCAGTTCCAAATTTTTGACACTGGGGGGCGATGCACTTCCAGTTTATTGAAACTTGGTGGAGATGCATTTCCAGATTATTGACACTAGGGAGCGTGCAGTTCTGGATTATTGACTCTAGGGTGCGTGCAGTTCCAGATTTTTGACACCATGGGGCATGCAGTTTCAGAATATTGACACTAGGGGGCCTGCAGTTCCACATTATTGACACTAGGGGGCGTGCAGTTCCAGATTATTGACACTAGGGGCTGTGCAGTTCCAGAATATTGACATTAGGGGGCCTGCAGTTCCAGATTGTTGACACTAGGGGGCGTGCAGTTCCAGAATATTGACACTAGGGGCGATGTAGTTCCACATTATTAACACTAGAGGGCATGCAGTTCCAGATTATTGACACTAGGAAGCCTGCAATTCCAGATTATTGACACTAGGGGGCGTGCAGTTCCAGATTATTGACACTAGTGGATGCAGTTCCAGCTTATTGACACAAGGGTCATGCAGTTCCAAATTATTGACACTGGGGGCGATGCAGTTCCACATTATTAACACTAGAGGGCATGCAGTTCCAGATTATTGACACTAGGGGTTGTGCAGTTCCAGATTATTGACACTAGGGGGCGTGCAGTTCCAGATTAATGAGACTGGGAGCATGCATTTCCATATTATTGACACTAGGGGGCGTGCAGTGCCAGATTATTGACACTAGGGGTGGTGCAGTTCCAGAGTATTGACACTAGGGGGAGTGCAGTTCCAGATTATTAACACAGGATGAGTGCAGTTCCAGATTATTGACACTAGGGGGCATGCAGTTCCAGATTATTGACACTAGCGGGGGTGCAGTTCCATACTATTGACACTAGGGTGAGTGCAGTTACAGATTATTGACACTTGGGGGCTGCAGTTCCAGATTATTGACACTAGAGGGCTGCAGTTCCAGATTATTGACACTAAGGGGCATGCAGTTACAGATTATTGACACTTGGAGGCTGCAGTTCCAGATTATTAAACACTAGGGGGCTGCAGTTCCAGATTGTTGACACTAGGGGGCGTGCAGTTCCAGAATATTGACACTAGGGGCGATGTAGTTCCACATTATTAACACTAGAGGGCATGCAGTTCCAGATTATTGACACTAGGAAGCCTGCAATTCCAGATTATTGACACTAGGGGGCGTGCAGTTCCAGATTATTGACACTAGTGGATGCAGTTCCAGCTTATTGACACAAGGGTCATGCAGTTCCAAATTATTGACACTGGGGGCGATGCAGTTCCACATTATTAACACTAGAGGGCATGCAGTTCCAGATTATTGACACTAGGGGTTGTGCAGTTCCAGATTATTGACACTAGGGGGCGTGCAGTTCCAGATTAATGAGACTGGGAGCATGCATTTCCATATTATTGACACTAGGGGGCGTGCAGTGCCAGATTATTGACACTAGGGGTGGTGCAGTTCCAGAGTATTGACACTAGGGGGAGTGCAGTTCCAGATTATTAACACAGGATGAGTGCAGTTCCAGATTATTGACACTAGGGGGCATGCAGTTCCAGATTATTGACACTAGCGGGGGTGCAGTTCCATACTATTGACACTAGGGTGAGTGCAGTTACAGATTATTGACACTTGGGGGCTGCAGTTCCAGATTATTGACACTAGAGGGCTGCAGTTCCAGATTATTGACACTAAGGGGCATGCAGTTACAGATTATTGACACTTGGAGGCTGCAGTTCCAGATTATTAAACACTAGGGGGCTGCAGTTCCAGATTATTGACACTAGGGGGCGTGCAATTCCACATTATTGACACTAGGAGGTGCAGTTCCAGATTATTGAAACCAGGGGACATGCAGTTTCAGATTATTGACACTAGGGGGCATGCAGTTCCAGATCATTGAAACTAGGGGGCATGCAGTTCCAGATTATTGACACTAGGGGGCATGCAATTCCACATTATTGACACTGGGGGGCGTGCAGTTCCACATTATTGACACTAGGGGGCATGCAGTTCCACATTATTGACACTAGGGGGCATGCAGTTCCACATTATTGACACTAGGGGGCGTGCAGTTCCAAATTATTCACACTAGGGGGCGTGCAGTTCCAGATTATTGACACTATTGTTTGTGCAGTTCCAGATTATTGAAACTAGGGGGCGAGCAGTTCCAGATAATTGACACTAAGGGGCATGCAGTTCCACATTATTGACACAAGGGGGGGTGCAGTTCCAGATTATTCAGACTAGGGGGCATGCAGTTCCAGATTATTGACCCAAGGGTCATGCAGTTCCAGATTAATGACACTAGGGGGCATGCAGTTCCATATTATTGACACTAGGGGGCGTGCAGTTCCAGATTATTGAGACTGGGAGCATGCAATTCCATATTATTGACACTAGGGGGCGTGCAGTTCCAGATTATTGACACTAGGGCTGGTGCAGTTCCAGGGTATTGACACTAGGGGGAGTGCAGTTCCAGATTATTAACACAGGGTGAGTGCAGTTCCAGATTATTGACACTAGGGGGCATGCAGTTCCAGATTATTGACACTAGCGGGGGTGCAGTTCCATATTATTGACACAGGAGGCGTGCATTTCCAGATGTAGACACTAGGGGGCGATGCAGTTACAGATTATTGACACTAGCGGGAGTGCAGTTCCATACTATTGACACTAGGGTGAGTGCAGTTACAGATTATTAACACTTGGGGGCTGCAGTTACAGATTATTGACACTAGAGGGCTGCAGTTCCAGATTATTAAACACTAGGGGGCTGCTGTTCCAGATTATTGACACTAGGGGGCGTGCAATTCCACATTATTGACACTAGGAGGTGCACTTCCAGATTATTGAAACCAGGGGGCATGCAGTTTCAGATTATTGACACTAGGGGGCATGCAGTTCCAGATCATTGAATCTAGGGGGCATGCAGTTCCAGATTATTGACACTAGGGGCATGCAGTTCCACATTATTGACAGTAGGGGGCGTGCAGTTCCACATTATTGACACTAGGGGGCATGCAGTTCCACATTATTGACACTAGTGGTCGTGCAGTTCCAGATTATTGAAACTAGGGGGCGTGCAGTTCCAGATTATTGACACCAGGGGATATGCATTTCCAGATTATTGACACTATTGTTTGTGCAGTTCCAGATTATTGACACTAGGGTGCATGCAGTTCCAGATTCATGACACTAGGGGGCATGCAGTTCCAGATTATTGACACTAGAGGGCGTGCAGTCCCAGATTATTGCCACTAGGGGGAGTGCAGTTCCAGATTATTGACACTAGGGGGCTGCAGTTCCAGATTATTGACACTAGGGGGCGTGCAGTCCCAGATTATTGCCACTAGGGGGAGGCTTTTCCAGATTATTGCCACCAGGGGGCGGCTGTTCCAGATTATTGACACTAGGGGTTGTGCAGTTCCAGATTATTGACACTAGGGGGTGTGCAGTTCCAGATTATTGACACTAGGGGGTGCAGTTCCATATTATTGACACTACGGGTTGTGCAGTTCCAGATTATTGACACTACGGGACGTGCAGTTCCAGATTATTGACACTAAGGGGCCTGCAGTTCCAGATTATTGTCACCAGGGGGTGTGCAGTCCCAGATTATTGACACTGGGGCCGATGCAGTCCCAGATTATTGACACTAGGGGGCGTGCAGTTCCAAATTATTGACACTGGGGGCGATGCAGTTCCACATTATTAAAACGAGAGGGCATGGAGTTCCAGATTATTGAAACTGGAGTCCTGCTGTTCCAGATTATTGACACTAGGGGGCCTGCAGTTCCAAATTTTTGACACTGGGGGGCGATGCACTTCCAATTTATTGAAACTGGGTGGAGATGCATTTCCAGATTATTGACACTAGGGAGCGTGCAGTTCTGGATTATTGACTCTTGGGTGCGTGCAGTTCCAGATTTTTGACACCATGGGGCATGCAGTTTCAGAATATTGACACTTGGGGGCCTGCAGTTCCACATTATGGACACTAGGGGGCGTGCAGTTCCAGATTATTGACACTAGGGGCTGTGCAGTTCCAGAATATTGACATTAGGGGGCCTGCAGTTCCAGATTATTGACACTAGGGGGCGTGCAGTTCCAGAATATTGACACTAGGGGCGATGTAGTTCCACATTATTATCACTAGAGGGCATGCAGTTCCAGATTATTGACACTAGGAGGCCTGCAATTCCAGATTATTGACACTAGGGGGCGTGCAGTTCCAGATTATTGACACTAGTGGATGCAGTTCCAGCTTATTGACACAAGGGTCATGCAGTTCCAAATTATTGACACTGGGGGCGATGCAGTTCCACATTATTAACACTAGAGGGCATGCAGTTCCAGATTATTGACACTAGGGGTTGTGCAGTTCCAGATTATTGACACTAGGGGCGTGCAGTTCCAAATTAATGAGACTGGGAGCATGCAGTTCCATATTATTGACACTAGGGGGCGTGCAGTACAGATTATTGGCACTAGGGGTGGTGCAGTTCCAGAGTATTGACACTAGGGGGAGTGCAGTTCCAGATTATTAACACAGGGTGAGTGCAGTTCCAGATTATTGACACTAGGGGGCATGCAGTTCCAGATTATTGACACTAGCGGGGGTGCAGTTCCATACTATTGACACTAGGGTGAGTGCAGTTACAGATTATTGACACTTGGGGGCTGCAGTTACAGATTATTGACACTAGAGGGCTGCAGTTCCAGATTATTGGCACTAAGGGGCATGCAGTTACAGATTATTGACACTTGGAGGCTGCAGTTCCAGATTATTAAACACTAGGGGGCTGCAGTTCCAAATTATTGACACTAGGGGGCGTGCAATTCCACATTATTGACACTAGGAGGTGCAGTTCCAGCATATTGAAACCAGGGGGCATGCAGTTTCAGATTATTGACACTAGGGGGCATGCAGTTCCAGATCATTGAAACTAGGGGGCGTGCAGTTCCAGATTATTGACACTAGGGGGCTGCAGTTCCACATTATTGACACTAGGGGGCGTGCAGTTCCACATTATTGACACTAGGGGGCATGCAGTTCCACATTATTGACACTAGGGGGCATGCAGTTCCACATTATTGACACTAGGGGGCATGCAGTTCCACATTATTGAGACTAGGGGGCGAGCAGTTCCAGATTATTGACACTTTTGTTTGTGCAGTTCCAGATTATTGAAACTAGGGGGCGAGCAATTCCAAATTATTGACACTAGGGGGAGTGCAATTCCAAATTTTTGACACTAGGAGGTGCAGTTCCAGCATATTGAAATCAGGGGGCATGCAGTTTCAGATTATTGACACTAGGGGGCATGCAGTTCCAGATCATTGAAACTAGGGTTGCGTGCAGTTCCAGATTATTGACACTAGGGGGCATGCAGGTCCACATTATTGACACTAGGGGGCGTG
The DNA here is from genome assembly GCA_030390025.1 of Squalus acanthias. Classification (NCBI taxonomy): domain Eukaryota; kingdom Metazoa; phylum Chordata; class Chondrichthyes; order Squaliformes; family Squalidae; genus Squalus; species Squalus acanthias. Next base: position 140,182 of record JASTWF010000286.1, on the reverse strand, counting down.
CAGTTCCACATTATTGACACTAGGGGGCATGCAGTTCCACATTATTGACACTAGGGGGCATGCAGTTCCACATTATTGACACTAGGGGGCGAGCAGTTCCAGATTATTGACACTATTGTTTGTGCAGTTCCAGATTATTGAAACTAGGGGGCGAGCAGTTCCAAATTATTGACACTAAGGGGCATGCAGTTCCACATTATTGACACAAGGCGGCGTGCAGTTCCAGATTATTCACACTAGGGGGCGTGCAGTTCCATATTATTGACCCAAGGGTCATGCAGTTCCAGATTAATGACACTAGGGGGCATGCAGTTCCATATTATTGACACTAGGGGGCATGCAGTTCCAGATTATTGAGACTGGGAGCATGCAATTCCATATTATTGACACTAGGGGGCGTGCAGTTCCAGATTATTGACACTAGGGGTGGTGCAGTTCCAGAGTATTGACACTAGGGGGAGTGCAGTTCCAGATTATTAACACAGGGTGAGTGCAGTTCCAGATTATTGACACTAGAGGGCATGCAGTTCCAGATTATTGACACTAGCGGGAGTGCCGTTCCATATTATTGACACAGGAGGCGTGCATTTCCAGATATAGACACTTTGGGGCGATGCAGTTACAGGTTATTGACACTAGCGGGAGTGCAGTTCCATACTATTTACACTAGGGTGAGTGCAGTTACAGATTATTGCCACTTGGGGGCTGCAGTTACATATTATTGACACTAGAGGGCTGCAGTTACAGATTATTGAAACTTGGAGGCTGCAGTTCCAGATTATTGACACTAGTGGGTGTGCAATTCCACATTATTGACACTAGGAGGTGCAGCTCCAGATTATTGAAACCAGGGGGCATGCAGTTTCAGATTATTGACACTAGGGGGCATGCAGTTCCAGATCACTGAAACTAGGGGGCGTGCAGTTCCAGATTATTGACACTAGGGGGCATGCAGTTCCACATTATTGACACTAGGGGGCATGCAGTTCCACATTATTGACACTAGGGGGCATGCAGTTCCACATTATTGACACCAGGGGGCATGCAGTTCCAGATTATTGACACTAGGGGGCATGCAGTTCCAGATTATTGACACTAGGGGGCGTGCAGTTCCAGATTATTGACACCAGGGGATGTGCATTTCCAGATTATTGACACTATTGTTTGTGCAGTTCCAGATTATTGAAACTAGGGGGCGAGCAGTTCCAGATAATTGACACTAAGGGGCATGCAATTCCACATTATTGACACTAGGGGGCGTGCAGTTCCAGATTATTCACACTAGGGGGAGTGCAGTTCCAGATTATTGACACTAGTGGGCATGCAGTTCCAGATTAATGACACTAGGGGGCAGGCAGTTCCATATTATTGACACTAGGGGGCGTGCAGTTCCAGATGATTGACACTAGGTGGCATGCAGTTCCAGATTATTGACACTAGAGGGCGTGCAGTCCCAGATTATTGCCACTAGGGGGAGTGCAGTTCCATATTATTGACACTAGGGGGCTGCAGTCCCAGATTATTGCCACTAGGGGGAGGCTTTTCCAGATTATTGCCACTAGGGGGCGGCTGTTCCAGATTATTGACACTAGGGGTTGTGCAGCTCCAGATTATTGACACTAGGGGGTGTGCAGTTCCAGATTATTGACACTGGGGGGTGCAGTTCCAGATTATTGACACTACGGGTTGTGCAGTTCCAGATTATTGACACTACGGGACGTGTAGTTCCAGATTATTGACACTAAGGTGCCTGCTGTTCCAGATTATTGACGCTAGGGGGCATGCAGTTCCAGATTAATGACACTAGGGGGCATGCAGTTCCATATTATTGACACCAGGGGGCGTGCAGTTCCAGATTATTGACACTAGGAGGCATGCAGTTCCAGATTATTGACACTAGAGGGCGTGCAGTCCCAGATTATTGCCACTAGGGGGAGTGCAGTTCAAGATTTTTGACACTGGGGGGCTGCAGTTCCAGATTATTGACACTAGGGGGCGTTCAGTCCCAGATTATTGCCACTAGGGGGAGGCATTTCCAGATTATTGCCTCTAGGGGGCGGCTGTTCCAGATTATTGACACTAGGGGTTGTGCAGTTCCAGATTATTGACACTAGGGGGTGTGCAGTTCCAGATTATTGACACTAGGGGGTGCAGTTCCAGATTATTGACACTACGGGTTGTGCAGTTCCAGATTATTGACACTACCGGACGTGCAGTTCCAGATTATTGACACTAAGGGGCCTGCAGTTCCAGATTATTGTCACCAGGGGGTGTGCAGTCCCAGATTATTGACACTGGGGGGCGATGCAGTCCCAGATTATTGACACTAGGGGGCGTGCAGTTCCAAATTATTGACACTGGGGGCGATGCAGTTCCACATTATTAACACGAGAGGGCATGCAGTTCCAGATTATTGAAACTGGGGGCCTGCAGTTCCAAATTTTTAACACTGGGGGGCGATGCACTTCCAGTTTATTGAAACTAGGTGGAGATGCATTTCCAGATTATTGACACTAGGGAGCGTGCAGTTCTGTATTATTGACTCTTGGGTGCGTGCAGTTCCAGATTTTTGACACCATGGGGCATGCAGTTTCAGAATATTGACACAAGGGGGCCTGCAGTTCCACATTATTGACACTAGGGGGCGTGCAGTTCCACATTATTGACACTAGGGGCTGTGCAGTTCCAGAATATTGACACTAGGGGGCCTGCAGTTCCAGATTATTGACACTAGGGGGCGTGCAGTTCCAGAATATTGACACTCGGGGTGATGTAGTTCCACATTATTAACACTAAGGGGCATGCAGTTCCAGATTATTGACACTAGGAGGCCTGCAATTCCAGATTATTGACACTAGGGGGCGTGCAGTTCCAGATTATTGACACTAGTGGATGCAGTTCCAGATTATTGACACAAGGGTCATGCAGTTCCAAATTATTGACACTGGGGGCGCTGCAGTTCCACATTATTAACACTAGAGGGCATGCAGTTCCAGATTATTGACACTAGGGGGCGTGCAGTTCCAGATTATTGAGACTGGGAGCATGCAATTCCATATTATTGACACTAGGGGGCGTGCAGTTCCAGATTATTGACACAACGGGTTGTGCAGTTCCAGATTATTGACACTACCGGACGTGCAGTTCCAGATTATTGACACTAAGGGGCCTGCAGTTCCAGATTATTGTCACCAGGGGGTGTGCAGTCCCAGATTATTGACACTGGGGGGCGATGCAGTCCCAGATTATTGACACTAGGGGGCGTGCAGTTCCAAATTATTGACACTGGGGGCGATGCAGTTCCACATTATTAACACGAGAGGGCATGCAGTTCCAGATTATTGAAACTGGGGTCGTGCTGTTCCAGATTATTGACACTAGGGGGCCTGCAGTTCCAAATTTTTAACACTGGGGGGCGATGCACTTCCAGTTTATTGAAACTAGGTGGAGATGCATTTCCAGATTATTGACACTATGTGGCGAGCAGTTCCAGATTATTGACACTAGGGGGCATTCAGTTCCGGATTATTGACTCTGGGGTGCATGCAGTTCCAAATTATTGACAATAGGGGGCATGCAGTTCCAGATTATTGACACCATGGTGCGTGCAGTTTCAGATTATTGACACAAGGGGGCCTGCAGATCCAGATTATTGACACTAGGGGGCGTGCAGTTCCAGAAATTTGACACAAGGGGGCGTGCAGTTCCACATTATTGACACTAGGGGGCATGCAGTTCCACATTATTGACACTAGGGGGCATGCAGTTTCAGATTATTGACACAAGGGGGCCTGCAATTCCAGATTATTGACACTAGGGGGCGTGCAGTTCCAGATTATTGACACTAGTGGATGCAGTTCCAGATTATTGACACAAGGGTCATGCAGTTCCAAATTATTGACACTGGGGGCGATGCAGTTCCACATTATTAACACTAGAGGGCATGCAGTTCCAGATTATTGACACTAGGGGGCGTGCAGGTCCAGATTATTGAGACTGGGAGCATGCAATTCCATATTATTGACACTAGGGGGCGTGCAGTTCCAGATTATTGACACTAGGGGTTGTGCAGTTCCAGAGTATTGACACTAGGGGGAGTGCAGTTCCAGATTATTAACACAGGGTGAGTGCAGTTCCAGATTATTGACACTAGGGGGCATGCAGTTCCAGATTATTGACACTAGCAGGAGTGCAGTTCCATATTATTGACACTAGGAGGCGTGCATTTCCAGATATAGACTCTAGGGGGCGATGCAGTTACAGATTATTGACACTAGCGGGAGTGCAGTTCCATACTATTGACACTAGGGTGAGTGCAGTTACAGATTATTGACACTTGGGGGCTGCAGTTCCAGATTATTGACACTAGAGGGCTGCAGTTCCAGATTATTGACACTAAGGGCCATGCAGTTACAGATTATTGACACTTGGAGGCTGCAGTTCCAGATTATTAAACACTAGGAGGCTGCAGTCCCAGATTATTGACACTAGGAGGCGAGCAGTTCCAGATTATTGACACTAGGGGGCGTGCAGTTCCAGATTATTGACACTAGGGGGCGTGCAGTTCCACATTATTGAAACTAGGAGATGCAGTTCCACATTATTGAAACCAGGGGGCATGCAGTTTCAGATTATTGACACTAGGGGGCATGCAGCTCCAGATTATTGAAACCAGGGGGCATGCAGTTTCAGATTATTGACACTAGGGGGCCTGCTGTTCCAGATTATTGACACTAGGGGGCGTGCAGTTCCAGAATATTGACACTACGGGCGATGTAGTTCCACATTATTAACACTAGAGGGCATGCCGTTCCAGATTATTGACACTAGGAGGCCAGCAATTCCAGATTATTGACACTCGGGTGCGTGCAGTTCCAGATTATTGATACTAGTGGATGCTGTTCCAGATTATTGACACAAGGGTCGTGCAGTTCCAAATTATTGACACTGGGGGCAATGCAGTTCCATATTATTAACACCAGAGTGCATGCAGTTCCAGATTATTGACACTAGGGGTTGCGCAGTTCCAGATTATTGACACTAGAGGGCTGCAGTTCCAGATTATTGACACTAAGGGGCATGCAGTTATAGATTATTGAAACTAGGGGGCTGCAGTTCCACATTATTGACACTAGGGGGCATGCTGTTCCACATTATTGACACTAGGGGGCGTGCAGTTCCACATTATTGACACTAGGAGGTGCAGTTCCAGATCATTGAAACTAGGGGGCGTGCAGTTCCAGATTATTGACACTAGGGGGCATGCAGTTCCAGATTAATGACACTAGGGGGCATGCAGTTCCATATTATTGACACTAGGGGGCATGCAGTTCCACATTATTGACACTAGGGGGCATGCAGTTTCAGATTATTGACACAAGGGGGCCTGCAATTCCAGATTATTGACACTAGGGGGCGTGCAGTTCCAGATTATTGACACTAGTGGATGCAGTTCCAGATTATTGACACAAGGGTCATGCAGTTCCAAATTATTGACACTGGGGGCGATGCAGTTCCACATTATTAACACTAGAGGGCATGCAGTTCCACATTATTGACACTTGGGGTTGTGCAGTTCCAGATTATTGACACTAGGGGGCGTGCAGGTCCAGATTATTGAGACTGGGAGCATGCAATTCCATATTATTGACACTAGGGGGCGTGCAGTTCCAGATTATTGACACTAGGGGTTGTGCAGTTCCAGAGTATTGACACTAGGGGGAGTGCAGTTCCAGATTATTAACACAGGGTGAGTGCAGTTCCAGATTATTGACACTAGGGGGCATGCAGTTCCAGATTATTGACACTAGCAGGAGTGCAGTTCCATATTATTGACACTAGGAGGCGTGCATTTCCAGATATAGACTCTAGGGGGCGAAGCAGTTACAGATTATTGACACTAGCGGGAGTGCAGTTCCATACTATTGACACTAGGGTGAGTGCAGTTACAGATTATTGACACTTGGGGGCTGCAGTTCCAGATTATTGACACTAGAGGGCTGCAGTTCCAGATTATTGACACTAGGAGGCATGCAGTTCCAGATTATTGACACTAGAGGGCGTGCAGTCCCAGATTATTGCCACTAGGGGGAGTGCAGTTCCAGATTTTTGACACTAGGGGGCTGCAGTTCCAGATTATTGACACTAGGGGGCGTTCAGTCCCAGATATTGCCACTAGGGGGAGGCTTTTCCAGATTATTGCCTCTAGGGGGCGGCTGTTCCAGATTATTGACACTAGGGGTTGTGCAGTTCCAGATTATTGACACTAGGGGGTGTGCAGTTCCAGATTATTGACACTAGGGGGTGCAGTTCCAGATTATTGACACTACGGGTTGTGCAGTTCCAGATTATTGACACTACCGGACGTGCAGTTCCAGATTATTGACACTAAGGGGCCTGCAGTTCCAGATTATTGTCACCAGGGGGTGTGCAGTCCCAGATTATTGACACTGGGGGGTGATGCAGTCCCAGATTATTGACACTAGGGGGCGTGCAGTTCCAAATTATTGACACTGGGGGCGATGCAGTTCCACATTATTAACACGAGAGGGCATGCAGTTCCAGATTATTGAAACTGGGGTCGTGCTGTTCCAGATTATTGACACTAGGGGGCCTGCAGTTCCAAATTTTTAACACTGGGGGACGATGCACTTCCAGTTTATTGAAACTAGGTGGAGATGCATTTCCAGATTATTGACACTAGGGAGCGTGCAGTTCTGTATTATTGACTCTTGGGTGCGTGCAGTTCCAGATTTTTGACACCATGGGGCATGCAGTTTCAGAATATTGACACAAGGGGGCCTGCAGTTCCACATTATTGACACTAGGGGGCGTGCAGTTCCACATTATTGACACTAGGGGCTGTGCAGTTCCAGAATATTGACACTAGGGGGCCTGCAGTTCCAGATTATTGACACTAGGGGGTGTGCAGTTCCAGAATATTGACACTAGGGGCGATGTAGTTCCACATTATTAACACTAGAGGGCATGCAGTTCCAGATTATTGACACTAGGGGGCATGCAGTTCCAGATTAATGACACTAGGGGGCATGCAGTTCCACATTATTGACACTAGGGGCTGTGCAGTTCCAGAATATTGACACTAGGGGGCCTGCAGTTCCAGATTATTGACACTAGGGGGTGTGCAGTTCCAGAATATTGACACTAGGGGCGATGTAGTTCCACATTATTAACACTAGAGGGCATGCAGTTCCAGATTATTGACACTAGGAGGCCTGCAATTCCAGATTATTGACACTAGGGGGCGTGCAGTTCCAGATTATTGACACTAGTGGATGCAGTTCCAGATTATTGACACAAGGGTCATGCAGTTCCAAATTATTGACACTGGGGGCGCTGCAGTTCCACATTATTAACACTAGAGGGCATGCAGTTCCAGATTATTGACACTAGGGGGCGTGCAGTTCCAGATTATTGAGACTGGGAGCATGCAATTCCATATTATTGACACTAGGGGGCGTGCAGTTCCAGATTATTGACACAATGGGTTGTGCAGTTCCAGATTATTGACACTACCGGACGTGCAGTTCCAGATTATTGACACTAAGGGGCCTGCAGTTCCAGATTATTGTCACCAGGGGGTGTGTAGTCCCAGATTATTGACACTGGGGGCGATGCAGTCCCAGATTATTGACACTAGGGGGCGTGCAGTTCCAAATTATTGACACTGGGGGCAATGCAGTTCCACATTATTAACACGAGAGGGCATGCAGTTCCAGATTATTGAAACTGGGGTCGTGCTGTTCCATATTATTGACACTAGGGGGCCTGCAGTTCCAAATTTTTAACACTGGGGGGCGATGCACTTCCAGTTTATTGAAACTAGGTGGAGATGCATTTCCAGATTATTGACACTAGGGAGCGTGCAGTTCTGTATTATTGACTCTTGGGTGCGTGCAGTTCCATATTTTTGACACCATGGGGCATGCAGTTTCAGAATATTGACACAAGGGGGCCTGCAGTTCCACATTATTGACACTAGGGGGCGTGCAGTTCCACATTATTGACACTAGGGGCTGTGCAGTTCCAGAATATTGACACTAGGGGGCCTGCAGTTCCAGATTATTGACACTAGGGGGTGTGCAGTTCCAGAATATTGACACTAGGGGCGATGTAGTTCCACATTATTAACACTAGAGGGCATGCAGTTCCAGATTATTGACACTAGGGGGCATGCAGTTCCAGATTAATGACACTAGGGGGCATGCAGTTCCATATTATTGACACTAGGGGGCGTGCAGTTCCAGATTATTGACACTAGGAGGCATGCAGTTCCAGATTATTGACACTAGAGGGCGTGCAGTCCCAGATTATTGCCACTAGGGGGAGTGCAGTTCCAGATTTTTGACACTAGGGGGCTGCAGTTCCAGATTATTGACACTAGGGGGCGTTCAGTCCCAGATTATTGCCACTAGGGGGAGGCTTTTCCAGATTATTGCCTCTAGGGGGCGGCTGTTCCAGATTATTGACACTAGGGGTTGTGCAGTTCCAGATTATTGACACTAGGGGGTGTGCAGTTCCAGATTATTGACACTAGGGGGTGCAGTTCCAGATTATTGACACTACGGGTTGTGCAGTTCCAGATTATTGACACTACCGGACGTGCAGTTCCAGATTATTGACACTAAGGGGCCTGCAGTTCCAGATTATTGTCACCAGGGGGTGTGCAGTCCCAGATTATTGACACTGGGGGGCGATGCAGTCCCAGATTATTGACACTAGGGGGCGTGCAGTTCCAAATTATTGACACTGGGGGCGATGCAGTTCCACATTATTAACACGAGAGGGCATGCAGTTCCAGATTATTGAAACTGGGGTCGTGCTGTTCCAGATTATTGACACTAGGGGGCCTGCAGTTCCAAATTTTTAACACTGGGGGGCGATGCACTTCCAGTTTATTGAAACTAGGTGGAGATGCATTTCCAGATTATTGACACTAGGGAGCGTGCAGTTCTGTATTATTGACTCTTGGGTGCGTGCAGTTCCAGATTTTTGACACCATGGGGCATGCAGTTTCAGAATATTGACACAAGGGGGCCTGCAGTTCCACATTATTGACACTAGGGGGCGTGCAGTTCCACATTATTGACACTAGGGGCTGTGCAGTTCCAGAATATTGACACTAGGGGGCCTGCAGTTCCAGATTATTGCCACTAGGGGGTGTGCAGTTCCAGAATATTGACACTAGGGGCGATGTAGTTCCACATTATTAACACTAGAGGGCATGCAGTTCCAGATTATTGACACTAGGGGGCCTGCAGTTCCAGATTAATGACACTAGGGGGCATGCAGTTCCATATTATTGACACTAGGGGGCGTGCAGTTCCAGATTATTGACACTAGGAGGCATGCAGTTCCAGATTATTGACACTAGAGGGCGTGCAGTCCCAGATTATTGCCACTAGGGGGAGTGCAGTTCCAGATTTTTGACACTAGGGGGCTGCAGTTCCAGATTATTGACACTAGGGGGCGTTCAGTCCCAGATTATTGCCACTAGGGGGAGGCTTTTCCAGATTATTGCCTCTAGGGGGCGGCTGTTCCAGATTATTGACACTAGGGGTTGTGCAGTTCCAGATTATTGACACTAGGGGGTGTGCAGTTCCAGATTATTGACACTAGGGGGTGCAGTTCCAGATTATTGACACTACGGGTTGTGCAGTTCCAGATTATTGACACGACCGGACGTGCAGTTCCAGATTATTGACACTAAGGGGCCTGCAGTTCCAGATTATTGTCACCAGGGGGTGTACAGTCCCAGATTATTGACACTGGGGGGCGATGCAGTCCCAGATTATTGACACTAGGGGGCGTGCAGTTCCAAATTATTGACACTGGGGGCGATGCAGTTCCACATTATTAACACGAGAGGGCATGCAGTTCCAGATTATTGAAACTGGGGTCGTGCTGTTCCAGATTATTGACACTAGGGGGCCTGCAGTTCCAAATTTTTAACACTGGGGGGCGATGCACTTCCAGTTTATTGAAACTTGGTGGAGATGCATTTCCAGATTATCGACACTATGTGGCGAGCAGTTCCAGATTATTGACACTAGGGGGCGTTCAGTTCCAGATTATTGACTCTGGGGTGCATGCAGTTCCAAATTATTGACAATAGGGGGCATGCAGGTCCAGATTATTGACACCATGGTGCGTGCAGTTTCAGATTATTGACACAAGGGGGCCTGCAGATCCAGATTATTGACACTAGGGGGCGTGCAGTTCCAGAAATTTGACACAAGGGGGCGTGCAGTTCCACATTATTGACACTAGGGGGCATGCAGTTCCACATTATTGACACTAGGGGGCATGCAGTTTCAGATTATTGACACAAGGGGGCCTGCAATTCCAGATTATTGACACTAGGGGGCGTGCAGTTCCAGTTTATTGACACTAGTGGATGCAGTTCCAGATTATTGACACAAGGGTCATGCAGTTCCAAATTATTGACACTGGGGGCGATGCAGTTCCACATTATTAACACTAGAGGGCATGCAGTTCCACATTATTGACACTTGGGGTTGTGCAGTTCCAGATTATAGACACTAGGGGGCGTGCAGGTCCAGATTATTGAGACTGGGAGCATGCAATTCCATATTATTGACACTAGGGGGCGTGCAGTTCCAGATTATTGACACTAGGGGTTGTGCAGTTCCAGAGTATTGACACTAGGGGGAGTGCAGTTCCAGATTATTAACACAGGGTGAGTGCAGTTCCAGATTATTGACACTAGGGGGCATGCAGTTCCAGATTATTGACACTAGCAGGAGTGCAGTTCCATATTATTGACACTAGGAGGCGTGCATTTCCAGATATAGACTCTAGGGGGCGATGCAGTTACAGATTATTGACACTAGCGGGAGTGCAGTTCCATACTATTGACACTAGGGTGAGTGCAGTTACAGATTATTGACACTTGGGGGCTGCAGTTCCAGATTATTGACACTAGAGGGCTGCAGTTCCAGATTATTGACACTAAGGGCCATGCAGTTACAGATTATTGACACTTGGAGGCTGCAGTTCCAGATTATTAAACACTAGGAGGCTGCAGTCCCAGATTATTGACACTAGGAGGCGAGCAGTTCCAGATTATTGACACTAGGGGGCGTGCAGCTCCAGATTATTGACACTAGGGGGCGTGCAGTTCCACATTATTGAAACTAGGAGATGCAGTTCCAGATTATTGAAACCAGGGGGCATGCAGTTTCAGATTATTGACACTAGGGGGCATGCAGCTCCAGATTATTGAAACCAGGGGGCATGCAGTTTCAGATTATTGACACTAGGGGGCCTGCTGTTCCAGATTATTGACACTAGGGGGCGTGCAGTTCCAGAATATTGACACTACGGGCGATGTAGTTCCACATTATTAACACAAGAGGGCATGCCGTTCCAGATTATTGACACTAGGAGGCCAGCAATTCCAGATTATTGACACTCGGGTGCGTGCAGTTCCAGATTATTGATACTAGTGGATGCTGTTCCAGATTATTGACACAAGGGTCGTGCAGTTCCAAATTATTGACACTGGGGGCAATGCAGTTCCATATTATTAACACCAGAGTGCATGCAGTTCCAGATTATTGACACTAGGGGTTGTGCAGTTCCAGATTATTGACACTAGAGGGCTGCAGTTCCAGATTATTGACACTAAGGGGCATGCAGTTATAGATTATTGAAACTAGGGGGCTGCAGTTCCACATATTGACACTAGGGGGCATGCTGTTCCACATTATTGACACTAGGGGGCGTGCAGTTCCACATTATTGACACTAGGAGGTGCAGTTCCAGATCATTGAAACTAGGGGGCGTGCAGTTCCAGATTATTGACACTAGGGGGCATGCAGTTCCACATTATTGACACAAGGGGGCATACAGTTCCACATTATTGAAACTAGGGGGCATGCTGTTCCACATTATTGACACTAGGGGGCATGCAGTTCCAGATTATTGACACTAGGGGGCGTGCAGTTCCAGATTATTTACACCAGGGGGTGTGCATTTCCAGATTATTGACACTATTGTTTGTGCAGTTCCCGATGATTGAAACTAGGGGGCGAGTAGTTCCAGATTATTGACACTAAGGGGCATGCAGTTCCACATTATTGACACTAGGGGGCATGCAGTTCCAGATTATTGACACTAGGGGGCATGCAGTTCCAGATTATTGACACTAGCGGGAGTGCAGTTCCATATTATTGACACGAGGAGGCGTGCATTTCCAGATATAGACACTAGGGGGCGATGCAGTTACAGATTATTGACACTAGGGGGCGTGCAGTTCTGGATTATTGACTCTAGGGTGCGTGCAGTTCCAGATTTTTGACACCATGGGGCATGCAGTTTCAGAATATTGACACTAGGGGGCCTGCAGTTCCACATTATTGACACTACGGGGCGTGCAGTTCCAGATTATTGACACAACGGGGGGGTGCAGTTCCAGAATATTGACACTAGGGGACGTGCAATTCCAGATTATTGACACTAGGGTGCGTGCAGTTTCAGATTATTGACACTAGTGGGTGCAGTTCCAGATTATTGACACTGGGGGTGAAGCAGTTCCACATTATTAACACTAGAGGGCATGCAGTTCCAGATTATTGACACTGGGGGCCTGCAATTCCAGATTATTGAAACTAGGGGGCGTGCAGTTTCAGATTATTGACACTAGTGGGTGCAGTTCCAGATTATTGACACTAGGGGGCGGCAGTTCCAAATTATTGGCACTGGGGGTGAAGCATTTCCACATTATTAACACTAGAGGGCATGCAGTTCCAGATTATTGACACTAGGGGTTGTGCAGTTCCAGATTATTGTCACTAGGGGGCGAGCAGTTCCAGATTATTGACACTGGGAGCATGCCATTCCATATTATTGACACTAGGGGTTGTGCAGTTCCAGAGTATTGACACTAGGGGGAGTGCAGTTCCAGATTATTAACACAGGGTGAGTGCAGTTCCAGATTATTGACACTAGGGGGCATGCAGTTCCAGATTATTGACACTAGCGGAAGTGCAGTTCCATATTATTGACACGAGGAGGCGTGCATTTCCAGATATAGACACTAGGGGGCGATGCAGTTACAGATTATTGACACTAGCGGGAGTGCAGTTCCATACTATTGACACTAGGGTGAGTGGAGTTACAGATTATTGACACTTGGGGGCTGCAGTTCCAGATTATTGACACTAGAGGGCTGCAGTTCCAGATTATTGACACTAGGGGGCATGCAGTTCCAGATTATTGACACTAGGAGGTGCAGTTCCAGATTATTGAAACCAGGGCGCATGCAGTTTCAGATTATTGACACCAGGGGGCATGCAGTTCCAGATCATTGAAACTAGGGGCGTGCAGTTCCAGATTATTGACACTAGGGGGCATGCAGTTCCACATTATTGACACTAGGGGGCGTGCAGTTGCACATTATTGACACTAGGGGGCATGCTGTTCCACATTATTGACACTAGGGGGCATGCAGTTCCACATTATTGACACTAGGGGGTGTGCAGTTCCAGATTATTGACACCAGGGGGTGTGCATTTCCAGATTATTGACACTATTGTTTGTGCAGTTCCAGATTATTGACACTAGGGGGCGAGCAGTTCCAGATTATTGACACTAAGGGGCATGCAGTTCCACATTATTGACACTAGGGGGCGTGCAGTTCCAGATTATTGACACTAGAGGGCGTGCAGTTCCAGATTATTGACACTAGGGGCCTGCAGTCTCAGACTATTGACACAAGGGGTTGTGCAGTTCCAGATTAATGACACTAGGCGGCATGCAGTTCCACATTATTGACACTAGGGGGCATGCTGTTCCACATTATTGACACTAGGGGGCATGCAGTTCCAGATTATTGACACTAGGGGGCGTGCAGTTCCAGATTATTGACACCAGGGGGTGTGCATTTCCAGATTATTGACACTCTTGTTTGTGCAGTTCCAGATTATTGAAACTAGGGGGCGAGTAGTTCCAGATTATTGACACTAAGGGGCATGCAGTTCCACATTATTGACACTAGGGGGCGTGCAGTTCCGGATTATTGACACTAGGGGGCATGCAGTTCCAGATTTTTGACAGTAGCGGGAGTGCAGTTCCATATTATTGACACTAGGAGGCGTGCATTTCCAGATATAGACACTAGGGTCGATGCAGTTACAAATTATTGACACCAGCGGGAGTGCAGTTCCATACTATTGACACTCGGGTGAGTGCAGTTACAGATTATTGACACTTGGGGGCTGCAGTTCCAGATTATTGACACTAGAGGGCTGCAGTTCCAGATTATTGACACTAAGGGGCATGCAGTTACAGATTATTGACACTTGGAGGCTGCAATTTCAGATTATTGAAACTAGGGAGCTGCAGTTCCAGATTATTGACACTAGGGGGGGGTGCAGTTCCACATTATTGACACTAGGAGGTGCAGTTCCAGATTATTGAAACCAGGGGGCATGCAGTTCCACATTATTGACACTAGGGGGCATGCAGTTCCACATTATTGACACCAGGGGGCATGCAGTTCCAGATTATTGACACTAGGGGGCATGCAGTTCCAGATTATTGACACTAGGGGGCGTGCAGTTCCAGATTATTGACACCAGGGGATGTGCATTTCCAGATTATTGACACTATTGTTTGTGCAGTTCCAGATTATTGAAACTAGGGGGCGAGCAGTTCCAGATAATTGACACTAAGGGGCATGCAATTCCACATTATTGACACTAGGGGGCGTGCAGTTCCAGATTATTCACACTAGGGGGAGTGCAGTTCCAGATTATTGACACTAGTGGGCATGCAGTTCCAGATTAATGACACTAGGGGGCAGGCAGTTCCATATTATTGACACTAGGGGGCGTGCAGTTCCAGATGATTGACACTAGGTGGCATGCAGTTCCAGATTATTGACACTAGAGGGCGTGCAGTCCCAGATTATTGCCACTAGGGGGAGTGCAGTTCCATATTATTGACACTAGGGGGCTGCAGTCCCAGATTATTGCCACTAGGGGGAGGCTTTTCCAGATTATTGCCACTAGGGGGCGGCTGTTCCAGATTATTGACACTAGGGGTTGTGCAGCTCCAGATTATTGACACTAGGGGGTGTGCAGTTCCAGATTATTGACACTGGGGGGTGCAGTTCCAGATTATTGACACTACGGGTTGTGCAGTTCCAGATTATTGACACTACGGGACGTGTAGTTCCAGATTATTGACACTAAGGTGCCTGCTGTTCCAGATTATTGACGCTAGGGGGCATGCAGTTCCAGATTAATGACACTAGGGGGCATGCAGTTCCATATTATTGACACCAGGGGGCGTGCAGTTCCAGATTATTGACACTAGGAGGCATGCAGTTCCAGATTATTGACACTAGAGGGCGTGCAGTCCCAGATTATTGCCACTAGGGGGAGTGCAGTTCAAGATTTTTGACACTGGGGGGCTGCAGTTCCAGATTATTGACACTAGGGGGCGTTCAGTCCCAGATTATTGCCACTAGGGGGAGGCTTTTCCAGATTATTGCCTCTAGGGGGCGGCTGTTCCAGATTATTGACACTAGGGGTTGTGCAGTTCCAGATTATTGACACTAGGGGGTGTGCAGTTCCAGATTATTGACACTAGGGGGTGCAGTTCCAGATTATTGACACTACGGGTTGTGCAGTTCCAGATTATTGACACTACCGGACGTGCAGTTCCAGATTATTGACACTAAGGGGCCTGCAGTTCCAGATTATTGTCACCAGGGGGTGTGCAGTCCCAGATTATTGACACTGGGGGGCGATGCAGTCCCAGATTATTGACACTAGGGGGCGTGCAGTTCCAAATTATTGACACTGGGGGCGATGCAGTTCCACATTATTAACACGAGAGGGCATGCAGTTCCAGATTATTGAAACTGGGGGCCTGCAGTTCCAAATTTTTAACACTGGGGGGCGATGCACTTCCAGTTTATTGAAACTAGGTGGAGATGCATTTCCAGATTATTGACACTAGGGAGCGTGCAGTTCTGTATTATTGACTCTTGGGTGCGTGCAGTTCCAGATTTTTGACACCATGGGGCATGCAGTTTCAGAATATTGACACAAGGGGGCCTGCAGTTCCACATTATTGACACTAGGGGGCGTGCAGTTCCACATTATTGACACTAGGGGCTGTGCAGTTCCAGAATATTGACACTAGGGGGCCTGCAGTTCCAGATTATTGACACTAGGGGGCGTGCAGTTCCAGAATATTGACACTCGGGGTGATGTAGTTCCACATTATTAACACTAAGGGGCATGCAGTTCCAGATTATTGACACTAGGAGGCCTGCAATTCCAGATTATTGACACTAGGGGGCGTGCAGTTCCAGATTATTGACACTAGTGGATGCAGTTCCAGATTATTGACACAAGGGTCATGCAGTTCCAAATTATTGACACTGGGGGCGCTGCAGTTCCACATTATTAACACTAGAGGGCATGCAGTTCCAGATTATTGACACTAGGGGGCGTGCAGTTCCAGATTATTGAGACTGGGAGCATGCAATTCCATATTATTGACACTAGGGGGCGTGCAGTTCCAGATTATTGACACAACGGGTTGTGCAGTTCCAGATTATTGACACTACCGGACGTGCAGTTCCAGATTATTGACACTAAGGGGCCTGCAGTTCCAGATTATTGTCACCAGGGGGTGTGCAGTCCCAGATTATTGACACTGGGGGGCGATGCAGTCCCAGATTATTGACACTAGGGGGCGTGCAGTTCCAAATTATTGACACTGGGGGCGATGCAGTTCCACATTATTAACACGAGAGGGCATGCAGTTCCAGATTATTGAAACTGGGGTCGTGCTGTTCCAGATTATTGACACTAGGGGGCCTGCAGTTCCAAATTTTTAACACTGGGGGGCGATGCACTTCCAGTTTATTGAAACTAGGTGGAGATGCATTTCCAGATTATTGACACTATGTGGCGAGCAGTTCCAGATTATTGACACTAGGGGGCATTCAGTTCCGGATTATTGACTCTGGGGTGCATGCAGTTCCAAATTATTGACAATAGGGGGCATGCAGTTCCAGATTATTGACACCATGGTGCGTGCAGTTTCAGATTATTGACACAAGGGGGCCTGCAGATCCAGATTATTGACACTAGGGGGCGTGCAGTTCCAGAAATTTGACACAAGGGGGCGTGCAGTTCCACATTATTGACACTAGGGGGCATGCAGTTCCACATTATTGACACTAGGGGGCATGCAGTTTCAGATTATTGACACAAGGGGGCCTGCAATTCCAGATTATTGACACTAGGGGGCGTGCAGTTCCAGATTATTGACACTAGTGGATGCAGTTCCAGATTATTGACACAAGGGTCATGCAGTTCCAAATTATTGACACTGGGGGCGATGCAGTTCCACATTATTAACACTAGAGGGCATGCAGTTCCAGATTATTGACACTAGGGGGCGTGCAGGTCCAGATTATTGAGACTGGGAGCATGCAATTCCATATTATTGACACTAGGGGGCGTGCAGTTCCAGATTATTGACACTAGGGGTTGTGCAGTTCCAGAGTATTGACACTAGGGGGAGTGCAGTTCCAGATTATTAACACAGGGTGAGTGCAGTTCCAGATTATTGACACTAGGGGGCATGCAGTTCCAGATTATTGACACTAGCAGGAGTGCAGTTCCATATTATTGACACTAGGAGGCGTGCATTTCCAGATATAGACTCTAGGGGGCGATGCAGTTACAGATTATTGACACTAGCGGGAGTGCAGTTCCATACTATTGACACTAGGGTGAGTGCAGTTACAGATTATTGACACTTGGGGGCTGCAGTTCCAGATTATTGACACTAGAGGGCTGCAGTTCCAGATTATTGACACTAAGGGCCATGCAGTTACAGATTATTGACACTTGGAGGCTGCAGTTCCAGATTATTAAACACTAGGAGGCTGCAGTCCCAGATTATTGACACTAGGAGGCGAGCAGTTCCAGATTATTGACACTAGGGGGCGTGCAGTTCCAGATTATTGACACTAGGGGGCGTGCAGTTCCACATTATTGAAACTAGGAGATGCAGTTCCACATTATTGAAACCAGGGGGCATGCAGTTTCAGATTATTGACACTAGGGGGCATGCAGCTCCAGATTATTGAAACCAGGGGGCATGCAGTTTCAGATTATTGACACTAGGGGGCCTGCTGTTCCAGATTATTGACACTAGGGGGCGTGCAGTTCCAGAATATTGACACTACGGGCGATGTAGTTCCACATTATTAACACTAGAGGGCATGCCGTTCCAGATTATTGACACTAGGAGGCCAGCAATTCCAGATTATTGACACTCGGGTGCGTGCAGTTCCAGATTATTGATACTAGTGGATGCTGTTCCAGATTATTGACACAAGGGTCGTGCAGTTCCAAATTATTGACACTGGGGGCAATGCAGTTCCATATTATTAACACCAGAGTGCATGCAGTTCCAGATTATTGACACTAGGGGTTGCGCAGTTCCAGATTATTGACACTAGAGGGCTGCAGTTCCAGATTATTGACACTAAGGGGCATGCAGTTATAGATTATTGAAACTAGGGGGCTGCAGTTCCACATTATTGACACTAGGGGGCATGCTGTTCCACATTATTGACACTAGGGGGCGTGCAGTTCCACATTATTGACACTAGGAGGTGCAGTTCCAGATCATTGAAACTAGGGGGCGTGCAGTTCCAGATTATTGACACTAGGGGGCATGCAGTTCCAGATTAATGACACTAGGGGGCATGCAGTTCCATATTATTGACACTAGGGGGCATGCAGTTCCACATTATTGACACTAGGGGGCATGCAGTTTCAGATTATTGACACAAGGGGGCCTGCAATTCCAGATTATTGACACTAGGGGGCGTGCAGTTCCAGATTATTGACACTAGTGGATGCAGTTCCAGATTATTGACACAAGGGTCATGCAGTTCCAAATTATTGACACTGGGGGCGATGCAGTTCCACATTATTAACACTAGAGGGCATGCAGTTCCACATTATTGACACTTGGGGTTGTGCAGTTCCAGATTATTGACACTAGGGGGCGTGCAGGTCCAGATTATTGAGACTGGGAGCATGCAATTCCATATTATTGACACTAGGGGGCGTGCAGTTCCAGATTATTGACACTAGGGGTTGTGCAGTTCCAGAGTATTGACACTAGGGGGAGTGCAGTTCCAGATTATTAACACAGGGTGAGTGCAGTTCCAGATTATTGACACTAGGGGGCATGCAGTTCCAGATTATTGACACTAGCAGGAGTGCAGTTCCATATTATTGACACTAGGAGGCGTGCATTTCCAGATATAGACTCTAGGGGGCGAAGCAGTTACAGATTATTGACACTAGCGGGAGTGCAGTTCCATACTATTGACACTAGGGTGAGTGCAGTTACAGATTATTGACACTTGGGGGCTGCAGTTCCAGATTATTGACACTAGAGGGCTGCAGTTCCAGATTATTGACACTAGGAGGCATGCAGTTCCAGATTATTGACACTAGAGGGCGTGCAGTCCCAGATTATTGCCACTAGGGGGAGTGCAGTTCCAGATTTTTGACACTAGGGGGCTGCAGTTCCAGATTATTGACACTAGGGGGCGTTCAGTCCCAGATATTGCCACTAGGGGGAGGCTTTTCCAGATTATTGCCTCTAGGGGGCGGCTGTTCCAGATTATTGACACTAGGGGTTGTGCAGTTCCAGATTATTGACACTAGGGGGTGTGCAGTTCCAGATTATTGACACTAGGGGGTGCAGTTCCAGATTATTGACACTACGGGTTGTGCAGTTCCAGATTATTGACACTACCGGACGTGCAGTTCCAGATTATTGACACTAAGGGGCCTGCAGTTCCAGATTATTGTCACCAGGGGGTGTGCAGTCCCAGATTATTGACACTGGGGGGTGATGCAGTCCCAGATTATTGACACTAGGGGGCGTGCAGTTCCAAATTATTGACACTGGGGGCGATGCAGTTCCACATTATTAACACGAGAGGGCATGCAGTTCCAGATTATTGAAACTGGGGTCGTGCTGTTCCAGATTATTGACACTAGGGGGCCTGCAGTTCCAAATTTTTAACACTGGGGGACGATGCACTTCCAGTTTATTGAAACTAGGTGGAGATGCATTTCCAGATTATTGACACTAGGGAGCGTGCAGTTCTGTATTATTGACTCTTGGGTGCGTGCAGTTCCAGATTTTTGACACCATGGGGCATGCAGTTTCAGAATATTGACACAAGGGGGCCTGCAGTTCCACATTATTGACACTAGGGGGCGTGCAGTTCCACATTATTGACACTAGGGGCTGTGCAGTTCCAGAATATTGACACTAGGGGGCCTGCAGTTCCAGATTATTGACACTAGGGGGTGTGCAGTTCCAGAATATTGACACTAGGGGCGATGTAGTTCCACATTATTAACACTAGAGGGCATGCAGTTCCAGATTATTGACACTAGGGGGCATGCAGTTCCAGATTAATGACACTAGGGGGCATGCAGTTCCACATTATTGACACTAGGGGCTGTGCAGTTCCAGAATATTGACACTAGGGGGCCTGCAGTTCCAGATTATTGACACTAGGGGGTGTGCAGTTCCAGAATATTGACACTAGGGGCGATGTAGTTCCACATTATTAACACTAGAGGGCATGCAGTTCCAGATTATTGACACTAGGAGGCCTGCAATTCCAGATTATTGACACTAGGGGGCGTGCAGTTCCAGATTATTGACACTAGTGGATGCAGTTCCAGATTATTGACACAAGGGTCATGCAGTTCCAAATTATTGACACTGGGGGCGCTGCAGTTCCACATTATTAACACTAGAGGGCATGCAGTTCCAGATTATTGACACTAGGGGGCGTGCAGTTCCAGATTATTGAGACTGGGAGCATGCAATTCCATATTATTGACACTAGGGGGCGTGCAGTTCCAGATTATTGACACAATGGGTTGTGCAGTTCCAGATTATTGACACTACCGGACGTGCAGTTCCAGATTATTGACACTAAGGGGCCTGCAGTTCCAGATTATTGTCACCAGGGGGTGTGTAGTCCCAGATTATTGACACTGGGGGCGATGCAGTCCCAGATTATTGACACTAGGGGGCGTGCAGTTCCAAATTATTGACACTGGGGGCAATGCAGTTCCACATTATTAACACGAGAGGGCATGCAGTTCCAGATTATTGAAACTGGGGTCGTGCTGTTCCATATTATTGACACTAGGGGGCCTGCAGTTCCAAATTTTTAACACTGGGGGGCGATGCACTTCCAGTTTATTGAAACTAGGTGGAGATGCATTTCCAGATTATTGACACTAGGGAGCGTGCAGTTCTGTATTATTGACTCTTGGGTGCGTGCAGTTCCATATTTTTGACACCATGGGGCATGCAGTTTCAGAATATTGACACAAGGGGGCCTGCAGTTCCACATTATTGACACTAGGGGGCGTGCAGTTCCACATTATTGACACTAGGGGCTGTGCAGTTCCAGAATATTGACACTAGGGGGCCTGCAGTTCCAGATTATTGACACTAGGGGGTGTGCAGTTCCAGAATATTGACACTAGGGGCGATGTAGTTCCACATTATTAACACTAGAGGGCATGCAGTTCCAGATTATTGACACTAGGGGGCATGCAGTTCCAGATTAATGACACTAGGGGGCATGCAGTTCCATATTATTGACACTAGGGGGCGTGCAGTTCCAGATTATTGACACTAGGAGGCATGCAGTTCCAGATTATTGACACTAGAGGGCGTGCAGTCCCAGATTATTGCCACTAGGGGGAGTGCAGTTCCAGATTTTTGACACTAGGGGGCTGCAGTTCCAGATTATTGACACTAGGGGGCGTTCAGTCCCAGATTATTGCCACTAGGGGGAGGCTTTTCCAGATTATTGCCTCTAGGGGGCGGCTGTTCCAGATTATTGACACTAGGGGTTGTGCAGTTCCAGATTATTGACACTAGGGGGTGTGCAGTTCCAGATTATTGACACTAGGGGGTGCAGTTCCAGATTATTGACACTACGGGTTGTGCAGTTCCAGATTATTGACACTACCGGACGTGCAGTTCCAGATTATTGACACTAAGGGGCCTGCAGTTCCAGATTATTGTCACCAGGGGGTGTGCAGTCCCAGATTATTGACACTGGGGGGCGATGCAGTCCCAGATTATTGACACTAGGGGGCGTGCAGTTCCAAATTATTGACACTGGGGGCGATGCAGTTCCACATTATTAACACGAGAGGGCATGCAGTTCCAGATTATTGAAACTGGGGTCGTGCTGTTCCAGATTATTGACACTAGGGGGCCTGCAGTTCCAAATTTTTAACACTGGGGGGCGATGCACTTCCAGTTTATTGAAACTAGGTGGAGATGCATTTCCAGATTATTGACACTAGGGAGCGTGCAGTTCTGTATTATTGACTCTTGGGTGCGTGCAGTTCCAGATTTTTGACACCATGGGGCATGCAGTTTCAGAATATTGACACAAGGGGGCCTGCAGTTCCACATTATTGACACTAGGGGGCGTGCAGTTCCACATTATTGACACTAGGGGCTGTGCAGTTCCAGAATATTGACACTAGGGGGCCTGCAGTTCCAGATTATTGCCACTAGGGGGTGTGCAGTTCCAGAATATTGACACTAGGGGCGATGTAGTTCCACATTATTAACACTAGAGGGCATGCAGTTCCAGATTATTGACACTAGGGGGCCTGCAGTTCCAGATTAATGACACTAGGGGGCATGCAGTTCCATATTATTGACACTAGGGGGCGTGCAGTTCCAGATTATTGACACTAGGAGGCATGCAGTTCCAGATTATTGACACTAGAGGGCGTGCAGTCCCAGATTATTGCCACTAGGGGGAGTGCAGTTCCAGATTTTTGACACTAGGGGGCTGCAGTTCCAGATTATTGACACTAGGGGGCGTTCAGTCCCAGATTATTGCCACTAGGGGGAGGCTTTTCCAGATTATTGCCTCTAGGGGGCGGCTGTTCCAGATTATTGACACTAGGGGTTGTGCAGTTCCAGATTATTGACACTAGGGGGTGTGCAGTTCCAGATTATTGACACTAGGGGGTGCAGTTCCAGATTATTGACACTACGGGTTGTGCAGTTCCAGATTATTGACACGACCGGACGTGCAGTTCCAGATTATTGACACTAAGGGGCCTGCAGTTCCAGATTATTGTCACCAGGGGGTGTACAGTCCCAGATTATTGACACTGGGGGGCGATGCAGTCCCAGATTATTGACACTAGGGGGCGTGCAGTTCCAAATTATTGACACTGGGGGCGATGCAGTTCCACATTATTAACACGAGAGGGCATGCAGTTCCAGATTATTGAAACTGGGGTCGTGCTGTTCCAGATTATTGACACTAGGGGGCCTGCAGTTCCAAATTTTTAACACTGGGGGGCGATGCACTTCCAGTTTATTGAAACTTGGTGGAGATGCATTTCCAGATTATCGACACTATGTGGCGAGCAGTTCCAGATTATTGACACTAGGGGGCGTTCAGTTCCAGATTATTGACTCTGGGGTGCATGCAGTTCCAAATTATTGACAATAGGGGGCATGCAGGTCCAGATTATTGACACCATGGTGCGTGCAGTTTCAGATTATTGACACAAGGGGGCCTGCAGATCCAGATTATTGACACTAGGGGGCGTGCAGTTCCAGAAATTTGACACAAGGGGGCGTGCAGTTCCACATTATTGACACTAGGGGGCATGCAGTTCCACATTATTGACACTAGGGGGCATGCAGTTTCAGATTATTGACACAAGGGGGCCTGCAATTCCAGATTATTGACACTAGGGGGCGTGCAGTTCCAGTTTATTGACACTAGTGGATGCAGTTCCAGATTATTGACACAAGGGTCATGCAGTTCCAAATTATTGACACTGGGGGCGATGCAGTTCCACATTATTAACACTAGAGGGCATGCAGTTCCACATTATTGACACTTGGGGTTGTGCAGTTCCAGATTATAGACACTAGGGGGCGTGCAGGTCCAGATTATTGAGACTGGGAGCATGCAATTCCATATTATTGACACTAGGGGGCGTGCAGTTCCAGATTATTGACACTAGGGGTTGTGCAGTTCCAGAGTATTGACACTAGGGGGAGTGCAGTTCCAGATTATTAACACAGGGTGAGTGCAGTTCCAGATTATTGACACTAGGGGGCATGCAGTTCCAGATTATTGACACTAGCAGGAGTGCAGTTCCATATTATTGACACTAGGAGGCGTGCATTTCCAGATATAGACTCTAGGGGGCGATGCAGTTACAGATTATTGACACTAGCGGGAGTGCAGTTCCATACTATTGACACTAGGGTGAGTGCAGTTACAGATTATTGACACTTGGGGGCTGCAGTTCCAGATTATTGACACTAGAGGGCTGCAGTTCCAGATTATTGACACTAAGGGCCATGCAGTTACAGATTATTGACACTTGGAGGCTGCAGTTCCAGATTATTAAACACTAGGAGGCTGCAGTCCCAGATTATTGACACTAGGAGGCGAGCAGTTCCAGATTATTGACACTAGGGGGCGTGCAGCTCCAGATTATTGACACTAGGGGGCGTGCAGTTCCACATTATTGAAACTAGGAGATGCAGTTCCAGATTATTGAAACCAGGGGGCATGCAGTTTCAGATTATTGACACTAGGGGGCATGCAGCTCCAGATTATTGAAACCAGGGGGCATGCAGTTTCAGATTATTGACACTAGGGGGCCTGCTGTTCCAGATTATTGACACTAGGGGGCGTGCAGTTCCAGAATATTGACACTACGGGCGATGTAGTTCCACATTATTAACACAAGAGGGCATGCCGTTCCAGATTATTGACACTAGGAGGCCAGCAATTCCAGATTATTGACACTCGGGTGCGTGCAGTTCCAGATTATTGATACTAGTGGATGCTGTTCCAGATTATTGACACAAGGGTCGTGCAGTTCCAAATTATTGACACTGGGGGCAATGCAGTTCCATATTATTAACACCAGAGTGCATGCAGTTCCAGATTATTGACACTAGGGGTTGTGCAGTTCCAGATTATTGACACTAGAGGGCTGCAGTTCCAGATTATTGACACTAAGGGGCATGCAGTTATAGATTATTGAAACTAGGGGGCTGCAGTTCCACATATTGACACTAGGGGGCATGCTGTTCCACATTATTGACACTAGGGGGCGTGCAGTTCCACATTATTGACACTAGGAGGTGCAGTTCCAGATCATTGAAACTAGGGGGCGTGCAGTTCCAGATTATTGACACTAGGGGGCATGCAGTTCCACATTATTGACACAAGGGGGCATACAGTTCCACATTATTGAAACTAGGGGGCATGCTGTTCCACATTATTGACACTAGGGGGCATGCAGTTCCAGATTATTGACACTAGGGGGCGTGCAGTTCCAGATTATTTACACCAGGGGGTGTGCATTTCCAGATTATTGACACTATTGTTTGTGCAGTTCCCGATGATTGAAACTAGGGGGCGAGTAGTTCCAGATTATTGACACTAAGGGGCATGCAGTTCCACATTATTGACACTAGGGGGCATGCAGTTCCAGATTATTGACACTAGGGGGCATGCAGTTCCAGATTATTGACACTAGCGGGAGTGCAGTTCCATATTATTGACACGAGGAGGCGTGCATTTCCAGATATAGACACTAGGGGGCGATGCAGTTACAGATTATTGACACTAGGGGGCGTGCAGTTCTGGATTATTGACTCTAGGGTGCGTGCAGTTCCAGATTTTTGACACCATGGGGCATGCAGTTTCAGAATATTGACACTAGGGGGCCTGCAGTTCCACATTATTGACACTACGGGGCGTGCAGTTCCAGATTATTGACACAACGGGGGGGTGCAGTTCCAGAATATTGACACTAGGGGACGTGCAATTCCAGATTATTGACACTAGGGTGCGTGCAGTTTCAGATTATTGACACTAGTGGGTGCAGTTCCAGATTATTGACACTGGGGGTGAAGCAGTTCCACATTATTAACACTAGAGGGCATGCAGTTCCAGATTATTGACACTGGGGGCCTGCAATTCCAGATTATTGAAACTAGGGGGCGTGCAGTTTCAGATTATTGACACTAGTGGGTGCAGTTCCAGATTATTGACACTAGGGGGCGGCAGTTCCAAATTATTGGCACTGGGGGTGAAGCATTTCCACATTATT
This sequence comes from Squalus acanthias, assembly GCA_030390025.1. Taxonomy (NCBI): domain Eukaryota; kingdom Metazoa; phylum Chordata; class Chondrichthyes; order Squaliformes; family Squalidae; genus Squalus; species Squalus acanthias. The sequence continues at coordinate 113,918 of JASTWF010000286.1, read as the reverse complement.
AACACTAGAGGGCATGCAGTTCCAGATTATTGACACTAGGGGTTGTGCAGTTCCAGATTATTGTCACTAGGGGGCGAGCAGTTCCAGATTATTGACACTGGGAGCATGCCATTCCATATTATTGACACTAGGGGTTGTGCAGTTCCAGAGTATTGACACTAGGGGGAGTGCAGTTCCAGATTATTAACACAGGGTGAGTGCAGTTCCAGATTATTGACACTAGGGGGCATGCAGTTCCAGATTATTGACACTAGCGGAAGTGCAGTTCCATATTATTGACACGAGGAGGCGTGCATTTCCAGATATAGACACTAGGGGGCGATGCAGTTACAGATTATTGACACTAGCGGGAGTGCAGTTCCATACTATTGACACTAGGGTGAGTGGAGTTACAGATTATTGACACTTGGGGGCTGCAGTTCCAGATTATTGACACTAGAGGGCTGCAGTTCCAGATTATTGACACTAGGGGGCATGCAGTTCCAGATTATTGACACTAGGAGGTGCAGTTCCAGATTATTGAAACCAGGGCGCATGCAGTTTCAGATTATTGACACCAGGGGGCATGCAGTTCCAGATCATTGAAACTAGGGGCGTGCAGTTCCAGATTATTGACACTAGGGGGCATGCAGTTCCACATTATTGACACTAGGGGGCGTGCAGTTGCACATTATTGACACTAGGGGGCATGCTGTTCCACATTATTGACACTAGGGGGCATGCAGTTCCACATTATTGACACTAGGGGGTGTGCAGTTCCAGATTATTGACACCAGGGGGTGTGCATTTCCAGATTATTGACACTATTGTTTGTGCAGTTCCAGATTATTGACACTAGGGGGCGAGCAGTTCCAGATTATTGACACTAAGGGGCATGCAGTTCCACATTATTGACACTAGGGGGCGTGCAGTTCCAGATTATTGACACTAGAGGGCGTGCAGTTCCAGATTATTGACACTAGGGGCCTGCAGTCTCAGACTATTGACACAAGGGGTTGTGCAGTTCCAGATTAATGACACTAGGCGGCATGCAGTTCCACATTATTGACACTAGGGGGCATGCTGTTCCACATTATTGACACTAGGGGGCATGCAGTTCCAGATTATTGACACTAGGGGCGTGCAGTTCCAGATTATTGACACCAGGGGTGTGCATTTCCAGATTATTGACACTCTTGTTTGTGCAGTTCCAGATTATTGAAACTAGGGGGCGAGTAGTTCCAGATTATTGACACTAAGGGGCATGCAGTTCCACATTATTGACACTAGGGGGCGTGCAGTTCCGGATTATTGACACTAGGGGGCATGCAGTTCCAGATTTTTGACAGTAGCGGGAGTGCAGTTCCATATTATTGACACTAGGAGGCGTGCATTTCCAGATATAGACACTAGGGTCGATGCAGTTACAAATTATTGACACCAGCGGAGTGCAGTTCCATACTATTGACACTCGGGTGAGTGCAGTTACAGATTATTGACACTTGGGGGCTGCAGTTCCAGATTATTGACACTAGAGGGCTGCAGTTCCAGATTATTGACACTAAGGGGCATGCAGTTACAGATTATTGACACTTGGAGGCTGCAATTTCAGATTATTGAAACTAGGGAGCTGCAGTTCCAGATTATTGACACTAGGGGGGGGTGCAGTTCCACATTATTGACACTAGGAGGTGCAGTTCCAGATTATTGAAACCAGGGGGCATGCAGTTTCAGATTATTGACACTAGGGGGCATGCAGTTCCAGATCATTGAAACTAGGGGGCCTACAGTTCCAGATTATTGACACTAGGGGCATGCAGTTCCACATTATTGACACTAGGGGGCGTGCAGTTGCACATTATTGACACTAGGGGGCATGCTGTTCCACATTATTGATACTAGGGGGCATGCAGTTCCACATTATTGACACTAGGGGGCGTGCAGTTCCAGATTATTGACACCAGGGGGTGTGCATTTCCAGATTATTGACACTATTATTTGTGCAGTTCCAGATTATTTACACTAGGGGGCGAGCAGTTCCAGATTATTGACAGTAAGGGGCATGCAGTTCCACATTATTGACACTAGGGGGCGTGCAGTTCCAGATTATTGACACTAGGGGGCGTGCAGTTCCAGATTATTAACACTAGGGGCCTGCAGTCTCAGACTATTGACACTAGGGGTTGTGCAGTTCCAGATTAATGACACTAGGCGGCATGCAGTTCCATATTATTGTCACTAGGGGGCGTGCAGTTCCAGATTATTGACACTAGGAGGCATGCAGTTCCAGATTATTGACACTAGAGGGATTGCAGTCCCAGATTATTGCCACTAGGGCGGGTGCAGTTCCAGATTATTGACACGAGGGAGCTGCAGTTCCAGATTATTGACACTAGGGGGCGTGCAGTCCCAGATTATTGCCACTAGGGGGAGGCTTTTCCAGATTATTGCCACCAGGGGGCGGCTGTTCCAGATTATTGACACTAGGGGTTGTGCAGTTCCAGATTATTGACACTAGGGGGTGTGCAGTTCCAGATTATTGACACTAGGGGGTGCAGTTCCAGATTATTGACACTGGGGGCGATGCAGTACCAGATTATTGACACTAGGGGGCGTGCAGTTCCAAATTATTGACACTGGGGGCGATGCAGTTCCACATTATTAACACGAGAGGGCATGCAGTTCCAGATTATTGAAACTGGGGTCGTGCTGTTCCAGATTATTGACACTAGGGGGCCTGCAGTTCCAAATTTTTGACACTGGGGGCGATGCACTTCCAGTTTATTGAAACTAGGTGGAGATGCATTTCCAGATTATTGACACTAGGGGGCGTGCAGTTCTGGATTATTGACTCTAGGGTGCGTGCAGTTCCAGATTTTTGACACCATGGGGCATGCAGTTTCAGAATATTGACACTAGGGGGCCTGCAGTTCAAGATTATTGAAACTACGGGGCATGCAGTTCCAGATTATTGACACAACGGGGGTGTGCAGTTCCAGAATATTGACACTAGGGGACGTGCAATTCCAGATTATTGACACTAGGGTGCGTGCAGTTCCAAATTATTGACACTGGGGGTGATGCAGTTCCACATTATTAACACTAGAGGGCATGCAGTTCCAGATTATTGACATGGGGGGCCTGCAATTCCAGATTATTGAAACTAGGGGGCGTGCAGTTTCAGATTATTGACACTAGTGGGTGCAGTTCCAGATTATTGACACTAGGGGGCGGCAGTTCCAAATTATTGGCACTGGGGGTGAAGCATTTCCACATTATTAACACTAGAGGGCATGCAGTTCCAGATTATTGACACTAGGGGTTGTGCAGTTCCAGATTATTGTCATTAGGGGGCGAGCAGTTCCAGATTATTGACACTGGGAGCATACCATTCCATATTATTGACACTAGGGGTTGTGCAGTTCCAGAGTATTGACACTAGGGGGAGTGCAGTTCCAGATTATTAACACAGGGTGAGTGCAGTTCCAGATTATTGACACTAGGGGGCGTGCAGTTCCAGATTATTGACACTAGCGGGAGTGCAGTTCCATATTATTGACACGAGGAGGCGTGCATTTCCAGATATAGACACTAGGGGGCGATGCAGTTACAGATTATTGACACTAGCGGGAGTGCAGTTCCATATTATTGACACTAGGGTGAGTGCAGTTACAGATTATTGACACTTGGGGGCTGCATTTCCAGATTATTGACACTAGAGGGCTGCAGTTCCAGATTATTGACACTAAGGGGCTGCAGTTCCAAATTATTGACACGAGGGGGCGAGCAGTTACACATTATTGACACTTGGAGGCTGCAGTTCCAGATTATTGACACTAGAGGGCTGCAGTTACAGATTATTGACACTAGGGGCGAGCTGTTCCAGATTATTGACACTAGGGGGCGTTCAGTTCCAGATTATTGACTCTGGGGTGCATGCAGTTCCAGATTATTGACAATAGGGGGCATGCAGTTCCAGATTATTGACACCATGTTGCGTGCAGTTTCAGATTATTGACACAAGGGGGCCTGCAGATCCAGATTATTGACACTAGGGGGTGTGCAGTTCCAGAATATTGACACTAGGAGGCCTGCAATTCAGATTATTGACACTAGGGGGCGTGCAGTTCCAGATTATTGACAGTAGTGGATGCAGTTCCAGATTATTGACACAAGGCTCGTGCAGTTCCAAATTATTGACACTGGGGGCGATGCAGTTCCACATTATTAACACTAGAGGGCATGCAGTTCCAGATTATTGACACTAGGGGTTGTGCAGTTCCAGATTATTGACACTAGGGGGCGAGCAGTTCCAGATTATTGAGACTGAGAGCATGCAATTCCATATTATTGACACTAGGGGGTGTGCAGTTCCAGATTATTGACACTAGGGGGCGTGCAGTTCCAGATTATTGACAGTAGTGGATGCGGTTCCAGATTATTGACACAAGGCTCGTGCAGTTCCAAATTATTGACACTGGGGGGTGATGCAGTTCCACATTATTAACACCAGAGGGCATGCAGTTCCAGATTATTGACACTAGGGGTTGTGCAGTTCCAGAGTATTGACACTAGGGGGAGTGCAGTTCCAGATTATTAACACAGGGTGAGTGCAGTTGTAGATTATTGACACTAGGGGGCATGCAGTTCCAGATTATTGACACTAGCGGGAGTGCAGTTCCATATAATTGACACTTGGAGGCGTGCATTTCCAGATATAGACACTAGGGGGCGATGCAGTTACAGATTATTGACACTTGGGGGCTGCAGTTCCAGATTATTGACACTAGAGGGCTGCAGTTCCAGATTATTGACACTAAGGGGCATGCAGTTACAGATTATTGACACTTGGAGGCTGCAGTTCCAGATTATTAAACACTAGGGGGCTGCAGTTCCAGATTATTGACACAAGGGGGCGTGCAGTTCCAGATTATTGACACTAGGGGGCGTGCAGTTCCACATTATTGACACTAGGAGGTGCAGTTCCAGATTATTGAAACCAGGGGGCATGCAGTTTCAGATTATTGTCACTAGGGGACATGCAGTTCCAGATTATTGAAACTAGGGGCCTGCAGTTCCAGATTATTGACACTAGGGGGCATGCAGTTCCACATTATTGACACTAGGGGGCGTGCAGTTCCAGATTATTGACACTAGGGGGCGTGCAGTTCCAGATTATTGACACTAGGGGGCATGCAGTCTCAGACTATTGACACTGGGGGTTGTGCAGTTCCAGATTAATGACACTAGGGGGCGTGCAGTTCCATATTATTGACACTAGGGGGCGTGCAGTTCCAGATTATTGACACTATTGTTTGTGCAGTTCCAGATTATTGACACTAGGGGGCTGCAGTTCCAGATTATTGACACTAGGGGGCATGCAGTCCCAGATTATTGCCACTAGTGGGAGGCTTTTCCAGATTATTGACACTAGGGGGCGGCTGTACCAGATAATTGACACTAGGGGTCGTGCATTTCCAGATTATTGACACTAGGGGGGCGTGCAGTCCCAGATTATTGAAACTAGGGGGCGGCTGTTCCAGATTATTGACACTAGGGGGGCGTGCAGTTTCCGATTATTGACACTAGGGGGAGGCTGTTCCAGATAATTGATGGTTCCTCTGGGGAGAGCAGCCAGAGCCCAGGCCACGGCACCATGGGTGGCTCAGCTGCACAGGGGGGGGAGGAAGAAGAGTGGAAGAGCAATAGTGATAGGGGGTTCATTAGTTAGGGGAGCAGACAGGCGTTTCTGCAGCTGCAGGCGTGACTCCAGGATGGTATGTTGCCTCCCTGATGCCGGGGTCACTGAGCGTCTGCAATACATTCTGAGGGGGGTAGGGTGAACAGCCAGTGGTCGTGGTCCATATTGCTACCATCGACATAGGCAGAAAGATGGATGAGGTCCTGCAGGCAGACTACAGGGAGCTAGGAAAGAGATTAAAAAGCCGGACCTCAAAGGTAGTAATCTCCGATTACTCCCGGTGCCACGTGCTAGTGAGTACAGGAATAGGAGGATAGAGCAGATGAATGCGTGGCTGTAGAGATGGTGCAGGAGGGTGGGCTTTAGATTCCTGAGGCATTGGGACAGTTTCTGGGGGAGGTGGGACCTGTACAAGGCGGACAGGTTACGCCTTAACGGAGCCGGTACGATTATTCTCACGGGGAGGTTTGTTAGTGCTGTTAGGGAGGGTTTAAACTAGCTTGGCAGGGGGATGGGCACCAGCAAAAAGGACTAGAAAGGAGGAATAAGGTGCACGAAAGAGTCAGTGTGTTGGATAGTACTAGAGAAGAAAGTAGTATTCGAGGCAGAAGTAGTATCATATTAGATAGGAGCAGACTAAGAAAGACTACGAAAAATTCAAACATGGGTTTAGAATGCATTTACGTAAACGGACAAAGTGTGGTGAATAAGGTTGGTGAGCTACAAGCACAATTAGCCGTGTGGCAATATGATGTTGTGGCAATAACGGAAACATGGCTTAAAAACGGTGAGGACTGGGCACTTAATATTCAAGGGTACAAGGTGTTCAGAAAAGATAGGGAAGGAAAAAAGGGAGGTGGGGTGGCAGTGCTGATTAAGGAAGACACTGTTAGAAAGGGAGGATGTTCTTGAGGGGACAAGGACAGAATCCATTTTGTTAGAGTTGAGCAGCAAAAAGGGTATGATCACGCTATTGGGGGTATTCTACAGGCCTCCAAGTAGTGAGAGGGAGGTAGAGGAGCAAATCTGCAGGGAAATCACAGAGATATGCAAGAGCTGTAGAGTGGTGATATTGGGGGACTTTAATTACCCAAATATCGATAGGGATAATGCTAGGGTAAAGGGAAAGGAGGGGGAGGAATTTCTGAAATGTGTTCAGGAAAATTTCCTTGACCAATCATGGCCCAACTAGGAAGGAGGCATTGCTGGATCTGGTGCTGGGAATGAGGTGGGCCAGGTCGACCAAGTGTCTGTGGGAGAACACTTGGGTACGAATGATCATCGTATCATAAGATTTAGATTAGCAATGGAGAGGAGCAAGGAACAATCTCGAGTGGAACTTCTAAACTGGAATAGGGCTAACTTCAATGGGATGCGAAAGGATCTAGCCAGGGTAAAATGGAACCAAAGACTGACAGGAAAAACTGTAACGGAACAATGGGTGATCTTTAAGGAGGAGATGTTCCAAGTACAGGCTAAATACATTCCAACAAGAAGGAAGGGTAAGGGAACCAAAGCAAGGGCCCCTTGGATGACGAGGGAGATAGAGAAGATGATGAAACAAAAAATATGATGCATGTCAGGTGAATTCTTCAAGGGAGAACCAGACCAAATACAATAAGTTAAGTGGGGAAGTGAAGTTGAAAATAAGATAAAATCATAGAGCAGAAACTGATAGCCAAGTTCCGCACTCATGAGGATGGCCTCAATCGCGATATCGGGTTCATGTCACGATACAGAACGTGACTTGACATCATGGCCGGTCTTCCCAGGTGTTTTTTTTTAAAAAGACTAACACAAGAACCAACACAAATTGACAGGATATGCAGCCAGCAGGTGGTTTGACACGTTGGACCCCCTGGGACACATCTCATTGTCTTGGCTGTGCTCTTAGTGTGTCTTTGATGTAGGGAAAGATTTGAATAGATTTTGTCTGTGTTTAAATTGTGAATTCTGGGAGATTCTCTCACTGCTAACTTACCTGAGGAAGGAGCGACAGCTCCGAAAGCTTGTAAAATTAAATAAATCTGTTGGACTATAACCTGGTGTTGTGCGACTTCTCATTTTTGTCCACCCCAGTCCAACGCCGGCATCTCCACATCATGAAAATAAGATTGGCAAAGAGAGAATATGAGAGTAGAATGGCGGTTAACATAAAAGGGAACCCCAAAATCTTCTACCGGCATGTAAACAGTAAGCGGGTAGTAAGAGGCAGGGTGGGGCTTATTAGGGACAAAGAAGGTGATATATGCTTAGAGGCGCAGGGCAAGGCTAGAATACTCAATGAGTACTTTGTATCGGTGTTTAATAAGGAGGAGGATGCTGACAAAATATCAGTAGAAGTGGAAAAGGTAGAATCAATAGAAGGGGTGAAAATTGATAGACAGGATGTACTAGAAAGGCTGGGTATGCTTAGAGTGGATCCAGATGGCTTGCATCCCAGGTTGCTAAGGGGATTGGGGGAGGAGATAGCAGACGGGCTTGCCATAATTTTCCAATCTTCCCTAGACGCGGGGAAGGTGCCTGAGGATTGGAAAGTGGCAAATGTGACACCATTTTTTCAAGAAAGGGTGTAAGGACAATCCTAGTAACTACAGGCCGGTCAGTTTAACATCAGTGGTGGGTAAAGTTTTAGAAACAATAATCAAGGAAAAAATTAATGGGCACTTGGAGAGGTTTAAGCTAATTAAGGAGAGCCAACACGGATTTGTAAAAGGCAGATCGTGTTTGACTAATCTAATTGAATTTTTTGATGAAGTAACAGGGAGGATTGATGAAGGGAATGCAATGGATGTTGTCTACATGGATTTTCGGAAGGTGTTTGACAAAGTATAGAAGGCTGGTTAACAAAATTGAAGCTCATGAAATAGGTGGGTCAGTGGCAACTTGGATAAAGAATTGGCTTAAGGACAGAAAACAGCGAGTTGTGGTAAATGGCTGTTTTTCAGACTGGAGGATGGTAGACAGTGGTGTTCCCCAAGGGTCAGTGCTGGGGCCACTGCTTTTTTTATATATATATAAATGACCTGGATATTGGAATACAGAGTAGAATTTCTAAATTTGCTGATAACACCAAACTTGGGGGTATGGCAAACAGTGAGGATGATACCAATCGACTGCAACAGGACATAGAAAGGCTAGCAGAATGGGCAGACAAGTGGCAGATGGAATTTAATACAGAGAAGTGTGAGGTGATGCATTTTGACAGAAGGAACAGGGAAAGACAATATACATTTAATGGCACAGTTTTAAAGAGTGTGCAGGGACAGAGGGACCTGGGAGTTAATGTGCATAGGTCCCTGAAGGTGGCAGGACATATTGAGAGAGTGGTTAGCAAAGCATATGGGATCTTGGGCTTCATAAATAGAGGTATTGAGTACAAAAGTAGAGAAGTTATGCTGAACCTTTATAAAGCGCTGGTTAGGCCACAACTGAAGTATTGTGTCCAGTTCTGGCCACCACACTTTAGGAAGGCTGTGAAGGCCCTTGAGAAAGTGCAGAGGAGATTTACCAGAATGGTTCCGGGGATGGGGGATCTTAGCTACAAGGACAGGTTGGAGAAGCTGGATTTGTTTTCATTTGAACAAAGGAGGTTGAGGGGTGATTTGCTAGAGGTGTACAAGATTATGATGGGTTTGGATAGGCTAGACGGGAAAAGGCTGTTCCCACTAGTTGATGGTACAAGGACTAGGGGACACAGATTTAAGGTTTTTGGCAACAGATACAGGGGGGATGTGAGGAAAAACTTTTTTACGCAGTGAGTGGTGAGGACCTGGAACTCGCTGCCGACGGAAGTGGTGGACGCGGAGACACTCAGGGGGAGAAATTCAGTATCGCCCCGTTTGGGGCGCAATTATCGGCTGGGCGCAAAGATTAGCGCCTGGCGCTAATTATCGCCTCTGACTGCAAACTTGACTTTTATCGCCCCTGGAGGTGATTGGAGCGCTAAATCAGGCGCTTCACACCTGTCTTAAGGCGCAAAGGCCGAGGAGCGAGGCGCTAACTCAGAGCGCTGGCGAAGCTCATGTGATGTCAGTCAGCAATGGAACACACACACAATGGCACCGGCCAGTTCTTAAAGGGAAGGGTTGATCTTGCTTTCCATCCACATCCTGCTCATTGCAGCCTTGAATCTCGGCCTGGAGAGACCTGTACATCAAATCTGCTGGAAAGAACAATGGAGAGGCCCAGGGAAAGAGCTCAGAGTGCAGCCCCCATAGTCTCTTCTAAATCGATACAAGGAAGGGCAAATCAAAATGAACCTGCAAAGTGCTGCTCAGTACCCAAAACTCCTTCACACAGCGTTGAATCTCTCCAGAAGTCTCTCTCTCTCTCTCTCTCAGAATGCGTGGTTCAAAAATGTCACCAACAATAAAAGGCAGGAAGCGGTTGCCTTTAAATAGCGCTCCCCCAGTCCCTTCCTGACTGCAAAATTCTCCCCTCAACCTGTCGTTGCTAGCAGCAGGCGGTAAGGCAGGGGACGCCACTCAATATCCACTCCGGGGCGCTACCGGGGCGTTGCGCACTCGACTGACGTCACGATCTGCAGGAGATCGTGGCGGTAGTGTTTAGCGCCGCCGCAAAATGTCTAGTTAATTTCGCAAGCGGCGCAAACATCGCCGCACCCAGGCGCTAGTTGCTTTGTGCCCCATTAGAACATAGAACATAGAACAGTACAGCACAGTACAGGCCCTTCAGCCCTCGATGTTATGCCGAGCATTGTCCGAAACCAAGATCAAGCTATCCCACTCCCTCTCATTCTGGTGTGCTCCATGTGCTTATTCAATAACCGCTTGAAAGTTCCTAAAGTGTCCGACTCCACTATCACAGCAGGCAGTCCATTCCACACCCCAACCACTCTCTGAGTAAAGAATCTACCTCGGACATCCCTTCTATATCTCCTCCCATGCACCTTATAGTTATGCCCCCTTGTAACAGCTACCTCTACCCGAGGAAATAGTCTCTGAACATCCACTCTATCTATCCCCCTCATCATCTTATAAACCTCTATTAAGTCGCCTCTCATCCTCCTCCGCTCTAAAGAGAAAAGCCCTAACTCCCTCAATCTTTCCTCATAAGACCTCCCCCCCAAACCAGGCAGCATCCTGGTAAATCTCCTTTGCACTCTTTCCAATGCTTCCACGTCCTTCCTCTAGTGAGGTGACCAGAACTGCACACAATATTCCAAATGTGGTCTCACCAAGGTCCTGTACAGTTGTAGAAAACCTCACGGTTCTTAAACTCAAACCCCTTGTTAATAAATGCTAACACACTATAGGCCTTCTTTACTGCTCTATCCACTTGAGTGGCAACCTTCAGAGATCTGTGGATATGAACCCCCAGATCCCTCTGTTCCTCCACGTTCCTCAGAACCCTGCCGTTGACCCTGTAATCCTTATTCAAATTTGCCCTACCAAAATGAATCACCTCACACTTATCAGGGTTAAATTCCATCTGCCATTTTTCGGCCCAGCTCTGCATCCTATCAATGTCTCTTTGCAGCTTACAACAGCCCTCCACCTCATCCACTACTCCACCAATCTTGGTGTCATCAGCAAATTTACTGATCCACCCTTCAGTCCCCTCCTCCAAGTCATTGATAAAAATCACAAACAGCAGAGGACCCAGCACCGACCCCTGTGGCACACCGCTGGTAACTGGTCTCCAGTCCGAAAATGTTCCATCCACCACCACCCTCTGCCTTCTATGAGATAGCCAGTTACTTATCCAATCGGCCAAATTTCCCTCTATCCCACAACTCCTTACTTTCTTCCAGAGCCGACCATGGGGAACCTTATCAAACGCCTTACTAAAATCCATGTATACGACATCAACTGCTCTACCTTCATCTACACACTTAGTTACCTCCTCAAAGAATTCAATCAAATTTGTTAGGCAAGACTTACCCTCTTAAGGTGCTAACGGGAGGCACAACCAACTGAATTTTTCCCCCTCAATGTTTTCAAGGGGAGCCAGGATAGGCACTTGAGGGAAATAAACTTGCAGGGCTACGGGGATAGATCAGGGGAATGGTACTGACTGGCTTGCTCCACAGAGAGGCGGCACGGACTCGATGGGACGAATGACCTCCTTCTGTGCCGTTATGACTCTATGGGGGAGAAATTCAGTATCGCCCCATTTGGGGCGCAATTATCGGCCGGGTGCAAAGATTAGCGCCTGGCGCTAATTATCGCCTCCGACTGCAAACTTGACTTTTATCGCCCCTGGAGGTGATTGGAGCGCTAAATCAGGCGCTACACATCTGTCTTAAGGCGCAAAGATGCGGAGATGCCGGTGTTGGACTGGGGCGGACAAAAGTGAGAAGTCGCACAACACCAGGTTATAGTCCAACAGCTTTATTTGTATAAAGGGCAGTTAGAAAGATTAACTGTAGTTGTCTGGCAGTGTTCTCTGACTATTTATGCTGTGCCCATTTGTATTTCTTCACTTCACCTGACGAAGGAGCAGCGCTCCGAAAGCTTGTGATTTCAAATAAAGCTGTTGGACTATAACCTGGTGTTGTGCGACTTCTCACTTAAGGCGCAAAGGCTGAGGAGCGAGGCGCTAACTCAGAGCGCTGGCGAAGCTCATGTGATGTCAGTCAGCAATGGAACACAGACGCAATGGCCCCGGCCAGTTCTTAAAGGGGAGGGTTGATCTTGCTTTCCATCCACATCCTGCTCATTGCAGCCTTGAATCTCGGCCTGGAGAGACCTGTACATCAAATCTGCTGGAAAGAACAATGGAGAGGCCCAGGGAAAGAGCTCAGAGTGCAGCCCTCACAGTCTCTTCTAAATCGATACAAGGAAGGGCAAATCAAAATGAACCTGCAAAGTGCTGCTCAGTACCCAAAACTCCTTCACACTGTGTTGAATCTCTCCAGAAGTCTCTCTCTCTCTCTCTCTCAGAATGCGTGGTGCAAAAATGTCACCGACAAAAAAAGGCAGGAAGCGGTCGCCTTTAAATAGCGCTCCCCCAGTCCCTTACCGACTGCAAAACGCTCCCCTCAACCTGTCGTTGCTAGCGGCAGGCGGTAAGGCAGGGGGCGCCACTCAATATCCGCTCCGGGGCGCTACCGGGGCATTGCGCACTCGACTGACGTCACGATCTGCCGGCGCAGGAGATCGTGGCAGTACTGTTTAGCGCCGCCGCAAAATGTCTAGTTAATTTCGCGAGCGGTGCAAACATCGCCGCACCCGGGCGCTAGTTGCTTTGCGCCTCAGTAACGCCCTTTTAAGGCACTAACGGGAGGCGCAACCAACTGAATTTTTCCCCCTATGACTCTATGACAGTCCCAAATTATTGGCACTAGCTGGCGTGCCATTGCATATTATTGACGCCAGGGGGCGTGCAGTCCCGGATTATTGACACTTGGTGAGTGAAGTTCTAGATTATTCATAGAAAGGGCGTACAGTTCCAGGACACTAGGGGGCATGCAGTTTCAGTTATTAACACTCGGGGGCGAGCAGTTCCAGATTATTGACACAAGGTGAGTGCAGTTCCAGATTATTGTCACTAGGGGACGTGCAGTTCCAGATTATTGTCACTAGGGGAGTGCAGTTCCAGATTATTGTCACTAGGGGGGTGCAGTTCCAGATTATTGTCACTAGGGGAGTGCAGTTCCAGATTATTGACACAAGGTGAGTGCAGTTCCAGATTATTGCCAGCAGGGGAGTGCAGTTCCAGATTATTGTCACTAGGGGGGTGCAGTTCCAGATTATTGTCACTAGGGGAGTGCAGTTCCAGATTATTGACACAGGGTGAGTGCAGTTCCAGATTATTGTCAGCAGGGGAGTGCAGTTCCAGATTATTGTCAGCAGGGGAGTGCAGTTCCAGATTATTGTCACTAGGGGGAGTGCAGTTCCAGATTATTATCTCTAGGGGGAGTGCAGTTACAGATTATTGTCACTAGGGGGAGTGCAGTTCCAGATTATTGACACAGGGTCAGTGCAGTTCTGGATTATTGACACTAGGGGGCGAGCAGTTCCTGATTATTGACACTGAGTGATTGCAGTTCCAGATTATTGACACTAGGGGGCGTGCAGTTCCAGATTATTGACACTAGGGGGCTGCAGTTCCAGATTATTGATACTGAGTGAGTGCAGTTCCAGATTATTGACACTGGGTGAGTGCAGTTCCAGATTATTGACACTAGGGGGCGGCCATTCCAGATTATTGACACTAGGGGGCTGCAGTTCCAGATTATTGACACTAGGGGGCTGTAGTTCCAGATTATTGACACGAGGGGGCTGCAGTTCCAGATTATTGACACTAGGGGGTGTGCAATTCCAGATTATTGACACGAGGGGGCTGCAGTTCCAGATTATTGACACTAGAGGGCATGCATTTCCAGTTTACATAGGATATACGGCACAGAAAGAAGCCATTCGGCCCAACCAGTCCATGCCGGTGTTTATGCTCCACTCGCCTCCTCCCGTCTTTCCTCATCTAAATCTATCACCGTAATTCTCTATTCCCTTCTCCCTCATATGCTTGTCCAGCCTCCCCTTAAATGCATCTATACTATTCACTTCAACCACTCCCTGTGGTAGCGAGTTCCACATTCTCACCACTCTTTGGGTAAAGAAGTTTCTCCTGAATTCCCCCTAGTGTCAATAATCTGGAACTGCACGCCATCTAGTGTCAATAATCTGGAAATGCACGCCCCCTAGTGTCCATAATCTGGAACTTCACGCTCCCAGTATCAATAATCTGGAACTGCACTCACCCAGTGTCAATAATCTCAAACTGCACGCCCCCTAGTGTCAATAATCTGGGACTGCACACCCGCTAGTGTCAATAATGTGGAACTGCACTCACCCAGTGTCAATAATCTCAAACTGCACGCCCCCTAGTGTCAATAATCTGGGACTGCACACCCGCAAGTGTCAATAATGTGGAACTGCACTCACCCAGTGTCAATAATCTCTAACGGCACGCCCCCTAGTGTCAATATCCCCTACTGTCATTAATGACAATTTACATAGGATTACATCGGATATACAGCACAGAAACAGGCAATTCGTCCCAAACAGTTAATGCCGGCGTTGATGATCCTCCTCCCATCTTTCCTCATCTAAATCTGTCAGCATAACCCTCTATTTCCTTCTCCCTCATATTCTTGTCCAGCCTCCCCTTAAATGTATCTATACTATTCGCTTCAACCACTCGCTGTGGTAGTGAGTTCCACATTCTCACCACTCTCTGGGTAAAGAAGTTTCTCCTGAATTCCCTATTGGATTTCTTGGTTACTATCTTATATTGATGGCCTCTAGTTTTGCTCTTCCCCACAAGTGGAAACATTCTCTCTGTATCCACTCTATCAAAACCTTTCATAATTTTAAAGATCTCTATTAGGTCACCCCTCAGCCTTCTTTTTTCAAGAGAAAAGAGACCCAGCCTGTTCATCCTTCCCTGATAGGTATAGCCTCGCATTTCTGGTATCATCCTTGTAAATCTTCTCTGCACCCTCTCCAGTGCCTCTATATCCTTTTTATAATATGGCGACCAGAACGGTACGCAGTACTCCAAGTGTGGTCTAACCAAGGTTCGATACAGGTTTAGCATAACTTCACTGCTTTTCAATACTCCCTCAAGAAATAAACCCGAGTGCTTGGTTTGCTTTTTTTTGGCCTTGATAACCTTTGTCGCTACTTTTAGTGATTTGTGTATTTGTACTCCGAGATCCCTTTGTTCCTCTACCCCATCTAGACTCGCACCCTCCAAGTGATAAGTGACCTTCCTATTCTTCCTACCAAAATGTAATAGCTCACATTTATCTGTGTTGAACTTCATTTGCCAATTATCACAGAATCACAGAATCCCCACAGTGCAGATAGAGGCCATTTCGGCCCATCGAGCCTGCACCGACACATATCCCACCCTATCCCCGTAACCCCACGTATTTAATCCCCCCTAACACTAAGGGTCAATTTATCATAGCCAAATCAACCTAACCCGCACATCTTTGGACTGTGGGAGGAAACCGGAGCACCCGGAGGAAACCCACGCAGACACGGGGAGAATGTGCAAAATTATGTGTTCATTCTGCAAGTTAATGTCCTCCTGTAATTTGTTGCAGTCCTCCTCAGTATTGATTATCCCGCCCAATTTGGTGTCATCCGCAAATTTAGAAATTGTGTTTTTGATTCCAAATTCTAAATCATTAATGTAAATTGTGAACACTGATCCTTCTGGAACACCACGACCCACCTTCTGCCACTGTGAATAGTTACCCTTTACCCCTACTCTCTGCTTTCTGTCCTGAAACTCACTTTCGCGGGGGTTTTTTCAGAGGCCAGTGTCGGGGGCAGCAGGAGAGCACAGTGAGTATTAAACTCACTTCCGCGGATTTTTTTCAGAGGTTTACCAATCTCACAGACCAGCGGCAGCGTTCCAGAGCCACGTCACAAATCAAAAAGTGACGCGGACAAGAGGAAGCAGCTGATTGGGTGAGTACGGCCAGGTGAGTATTTATACTACTCTGTAGTTTGACAGTTAAGGTTAATAGTTTATAAAGTTTAGTAGGTCCTAATTTTTGTGGTTATAGTTTCCAAGGTCTCTGTTGTGGAGCAGGGAGTGCTAGTATACAAGGGCCCTTGAGTATATATTTGGACTTTCAAAAGGCTTTCGATAAGGTCCCGCATAAGAGATTAGCATGTAAAGTTAAGGCACATGGGATTGGTGGCAAGGTATTGACTTGGATAGAGAACTGGTTGGTGGACAGAAAGCAGAGAGTAGGAATTAATGGGTCTTTTTCCGAGTGGCAGGCAGTGACTAGTGGGGTACCGCAGGGATCGGTCCTTGGACCCCAGCTATTCACAATATACATTAATGATCTAGATAAGGGAACTAAATGTAATATCTCCAAGTTTGCAGATGACACAAAGCTGGGTGGGCGTGTGTGCTGCGAGGAGGATACCGAGAAACTCCAGGATGATTTGGACAGGTTGGGTGAGAGGGCAGAAGCGTGGCAGATGCAATATAACGTGGATAAATGCGAGGTTATCCACTTTGGTGTCAAAAACAGAAAGGCAGACTATTATCTGAATGGCAATAGATTGGGAGAAGGGGAAGTGCAACGAGACCTGGGTGTCCTTGTGCACCAGTCGCTGAAGGTAAGCATGCGGGTGCAGCAGGCGGTGAAGAAGGCAAATGGTATGTTGGCCTTCATAGTGAAAGGGTTTGAGTATAGGAACAGGGATGTCCTGCTGCAGTTGAACAGTGCCTTGGTGAGACCACACCTTGAGTACTGTGTGCAGTTTTGGTCGCCTTATCTGAGGAAGGATGTTCTTGCCATGGAAGGAGTTCAGCGAAGATTCACAAGGCTGATACCTGGGATGGCAAGAATGACATATGAGGAGAGATTGGGTCAATTGGGCTTATACTCGCTGAAGTATAGAAGAATGAGAGGGGATCTCATCGAAACATATAAAATTCTGACAGGTCTGGACAAATTAGATGCAGGAAGAATGTTCCCGATGGTCGGAGAGTCCAGAACCAGGGGTCATAATCTAAGGATAAGGGGTAAGCCATTTAGGACAGAAATGAGGAAGAATTTCTTCACCCAGAGAGTGGTGAACCTGTGGAATTCTCTACCACAGAAGGTAGTTGAGGCCAAGTCATTAAATATATTGAAGAATGAGTTAGATATATTTCTTAAATATAAAGGTATCAAGGGATATGGGGAGAAGGCAGGTACAGGGTACTGAGTTTGGATGATCAGCCATGATCTCATCGAATGGCGGAGCAGGCTCGAGGGGCCGAATGGCCTACTCCTGCTCCTATCTTCTATGTTTCTATGTTTCTAAGTATATCATTTAATTGTAGTGTAATTTGTGGTATTGATTTGAGTTAATTTAAATTAATTAAAGGATAATTCATGGCAGCACAGCTGAGCCCCGTGGCATGCTCCTCCTGCACTATGTGGGAAATCAGGGACACTTCCTGTGTCCCTGTTGACCATGTGTGCGGGAAGTGTATCCAGACCGCATTGTGGCGCTGGAGCTGCGAATGTATGCATACTGGAGCATTCGCGATGCTGAGGACATCGTGGATAGCACGTTTAGGGAGTTGGTCACACCGCAGGTAAAGGCTGCACAGGCAGAAAGGGAATGGGTGACCACCAGGCAGAGTAGTAGGCGCAGGCAGGTAGTGCAGGGGTCCCCTGTGGACATCCCCCTCTCAAACAGATATACCACTTTGGATATTGTTGGGGGGGATGGCTTATCAGGGGAAGGCAGCAGCAACCAACTTTCTGGCACCATGGGTGGCTCTGCTGCACAGGACGGGAGGAAAAAGTGCGGGAGAGCTATAGTGATAGGGGATTCTATTGTAAGGGGAATAGATAGGCGTTTCTGCGGCCGCAAACGAGACTCCAGGATGGTATGTTGCCTCCCTGGTGCAAGGGTCAAGGATGTCTCGGTGTGGCTGCAGGGCATTCTGGAGAGGGAGGGTGAACAGCCAGTTGTCGTGGTGCATATAGGTACCAACGATATAGGTAAAAAATGGGATGAGGTCCTAAAAGCTGAATAGAGGGAGTTAGGAGGTAAATTAAAAAATAGGACTTCAAAGGTAGTAATCTCAGGATTGCTACCGGTGC
This sequence comes from Squalus acanthias, assembly GCA_030390025.1. Lineage (NCBI taxonomy): Eukaryota > Metazoa > Chordata > Chondrichthyes > Squaliformes > Squalidae > Squalus > Squalus acanthias. The sequence goes on along the minus strand of JASTWF010000286.1, from coordinate 95,637 downwards.
CACGTGCTAGTCAGATTAGAAATAGGAAGATATTTCAAATGAATACGTGGCTAGAGGAATGGTGCAAGGGGGAGGGATTCAAATTCCTGGGATATTGGAACCGGTTCTGGGGGAGGTGGGATCAGTACCAACTGGACGGTTTGCACCTGGGCAGGACCGGGACCGATGTCCTAGGGGGAGTGTTTGCTAGTGCTGGTGGGGAGGGTTTAAACTAAAATGGCAGGGGGTTGGGAACCTGTGCAGGGAGACAGAGGAAAGGGAAGCAAGGATAGAAGCAAAAGACAGGAAGGAGAAAAGCAAAAGTGGAAGGCAGAGAAATCAAGGGTGTAAATCAAACAGGGATATGGTAAATAATAATTCTAAAAGGACTAAGAGTGTTAAAAAAAACAAGCCTGCAGGCTTTGGGTCTTAATGCAAGGAGCATTTGTAATAAGGTGGATGAATTAGCTACGCAAATAGATGTAAACGGATATGATATAATTGGGATTATGGAGACATGGCTCCAGGGTGACCAAGGCTGGGAATTCAACATCCAGGGGTATTCAATATTCAGGAAGGACAGGCAAAAAGGAAAAGGAGGTGGGGTAGCATTGCTGGTTAAAGAGGAGATTAACACAATAGTAAGGAAGGATATTAGCTCTGATGATGTGGAATCTGTATGGGTAGAGCTGAGAAATACCAAGGGGCAGAAAACATTAGTGGGAGTTGTATACAGACCACCAAACAGTAATGCTGAGGTTGGGGATTGCATTAAATGGGAAATTAGAGATGCGTGCAATAAGGGCACAGCAGTTATCATGGGTGACTTTAATCTACATATAGATTGGGCTAACCAAATTAGTAACAATACTGTGGAGGAGGAATTCCTGGAGTGTTTACGGGATGGTTTCCTGGACCAATATGTCGAGGAACCAACTATAGATCAGGCCATCTTAGACTGGGTATTATGCAATGAGAAAGGATTAATTAGCAATCTTGTTGTGCAAGGCCCCTGGGGAGGAGCGATCATAATATGATAGAATTCTTCATTAAGATGGGGAGTGAAGTAGTTGACTCAGAGACTAGGGTCCTGAATTTAAATAAAGGAAACTACGATGGTATGAGGCGCGAGTTGGCTAGGGTGGATTTGGGAGCGTTACTTAAAGGGTTGACGGTGGATAGGCAATGGCAAACATTTAAAGATCGCAAGGATGAACTACAGAATTTGTTCATCCCTGTTTGGCATAAAAATAAAACAAAAAAGTTGACTCAACCGTGGCTAACAAGGGAAATTAGGGATAGCATAAGATCCGAGGAGAGGACATATAAATTGGCCAGAAAAAGCAGCAAACCTGAGGATTGGGAGCAGTTTAGGATTCAGCAAAGGAGGACAAAGGGATTAATTAAGAGGGGGGAAATAGAATATGAGAGTAAGCTTTCAGTGAACATAAAAACTGACTGTAATAGCTTCTATAGATATGTGAAGAGAAAAAATTGGTGAAGTCAAGCATAGGTCCCTTGCAGTCAGAATCAGGGGAATTTATAATGGGTAACAAAGAAATGGCAGACCAATTAAATACATACTTTGGTTCTGTCTTCACAAAGGAGGACACAAATAAACTCCCAGAGATGTCGGGGAACATAGGGTCTAATGAGAGGGAGGAATTGAATGAAATCACTATTTGTAGGGAAATGGTGTTAGGGAAATTGACAGGATTGAAGGCCGATAAATCCCCAGGGCCTGATAATCTACATCCTAGGGTACTTAAGGAAGTGGCCCTAGAAATAGTAGATGCATTGCTGATCATCTTCCAAAATTCTATAGACTCTGGAACAGTTCCCATGGATTGGAGGGTAGCTAATGCAACCCCACTATTTAAAAAAGGTGGTAGAGAAAAAACGGGGAATTATAGAGTGGTAAGCCTGACATCGGTAGTGGGCAAAATGCAAGAGTCCATTATAAAAGATGTAATAGCAGAGCACTTGGAAAACAGTGACAGGATTGGACAAAGTCAATATGGATTTACAAAAGGTAAATCATGCCTGACTAATCTACTGGAATTTTTTGAGGATGTAACTGGTAGAATAGATAAGGGAGAACCAGTGGATGTGGTGTATTTGGACTTCCGGGAGGCTTTCGATAAGGTCCTGCATAAGAGATTAGCGTGCAAAGTTAAGGCACATGGGATTGGGGGTGAGGTACTGATTTGGATAGAGAACTGGTTGGCAGACAGGAAGCAAAGAGTTGGAATAAACGTGTAGGGGGTGGTAATGGGGTCAGCCTTCGCCTTCTGACTCAGTGAGCGGTTCGACTCGCTCCCACGCCCCTGGTTCCTAGACTTTGGACTTATTTAGGGGTTCTGAACAAAAATGCAGTAGACAACAGGTTCTGATGAAAGAATTTTGACTTTATTAAAAGAAAAAGGTAAAAAACTTAAAACACACTTAATACTTAAACACAGATTGGGGAGCACACGGTACAGGCGAGGGAGAAAGGCAATATACCAAACAAAAACCTTATCCCTCCCAAAGATCCCACTATCTAGCTAGGTTTTTGGTTTCAGGAGATCAGGGATAATGCTCACCAACGAATCCTTGACAGGATTTTAGAGTCTTTTGATTAAAAGACTCCGTAAGGCCCTTGTTGCTGTGAGGTGTCCGATGGTCACTGAGGCAGTCGCTCTGGTTTCTTCTTGTGTGATGGTCTGTTTGTTGGCCTTCCTCCTCGTGGCTTGTAGTGGTTTTTGCTGGAGCAGGGAGAGAGCTGTGCCAGCGTAGTCAGCGAGTCCAAAAAAGAAAGAGTCTTGGGACAGGCTTCAATTATATTGTCTTTTTCGCGCCCAAAACCCCTTACTAAAACGGTTTCCTTTAGGTTGCAAATGAGCCTTGTTCAGTCCATTGTCTAGTTTTGGCGGGCTTGCCAGTTCCGATGGCTTTAACTCAGTGTTAAACATGTCCTGATCATTTTCCGATTCAACACAGCCTTATCTACGCGCCAAAGCTCAACCCTATTGTCCTAGGTCTATATGCGGGCTTTTAAATCTGTCCTGTGGATACATGGTTGATTGGTTTTTGATGAAGTACTAAATGTTTTATTGATTTCAAAAGAGGTCTTGGATTATTCATTTCGATGTGTTGTGAGGCTTTTGGGCTTTGTCTTTTCCTCCTTGGTAGGAAGGCAGTGCAAACACACTGCAGACAGCTTACTACACTGCCTGGCCACGCCCCCCTGCAGCCTGTGTGTCTGTGAAAGGTATCTTTCGCAACAGTAAGATTCGAAAAGTCATTTTCCTCACGGTTTTCTTCTTGTGATCTTTAAAAATGTCCAAAACTGAGGGTTTTACCTCAAATCACTTCACGTAGGGTTCTGTTCGAGTTTCTGGGGGATTTTGCGAAGCCTACAAACGGATCTTTTTCCGAGTGGCAGGCAGTGACTAGTGGGGTTCCGCAGGGATCGGTCCTTGGACCCCAGCTATTCACAATATACATTAATGATCTAGACAAGGGAACTAGATGTAATATCTCCAAGTTTGCAGATGACACAAAGCTGGGTGGGCATGTGTGCTGTGAGGAGGATGCAGAGAAACTCCAGGATGATTTGGACAGGTTGGGTGATTGGGCAGATGCATGGCAGATGCAGTATAATGTGGATAAATGCGAGGTTATCCACTTTGGTGGCAAAAACAGGAAGGCAGATTATTATCTGAACGGCAATAGATTGGGAGAAGGGGGAAGTGCAACGAGACCTGGGTGTCCTTGTGCACCAGTCGCTGAAGGTAAGCATGCAGGTGCAGCAGACGGTTAAGAAGGCAAATGGTATGTTGGCCTTCATAGCGAGAGGATTTGAGTACAGGAGCAAGGATGTCTTGCTGCAGTTGTACAGGGCCGTGGTGAGACCACACCTTGAGTATTATGTGCAGTTTTGGTCGCCTTATCTGAGGAAGGATGTTCTTGTCATGGAGGGAGTGCAGCGAAGATTCACCAGACTGATACCTGGGATGGCAGGAGTGACGTATGAAGAGAGATTGTGTAGGGGGTTTTTGTCTCGGGCTTATTTGTAGGTCAGCCAGTTATGTTTTCCTGGACTGTCCTGCCCGCTGTGCGGTTACGAATCGCTATCCCCTTCCTAGTTCTGAGCCCAGGACTTATCGAGCGGCGATAAGGACAAACGAACAGACCTGTGGATTGGTGCGAGGAAAACCAATGTTTATTTAACAGAGATGAAACATAACATGTCAATCTTAACTTCGGTACAAACAAGGGAAATGACAGTAGAACAATACCTCACCCCTCCCAACCCCACTTTACTAGCTAAGTTAGACTCTTGAGGACCAGGGATCATGCTCACCAAACGAATCCTTTGACAGTTGAGATATGGTATAAAGTCCTTTTAAGTAAAAAGTTTCATAAGGCCCTTGTGCCTCGAGGTGTTTGATGGTCACTGGAACCGTTGCTCTGGTTTCTTGCGTGTCGGTCTGTTTCTGGAGCTGCTGGGCTACTTTGTTGAACGGTCTTGTTTCTCTTGAACTCTGTACTGGAGAACTCCTGTGCTTCAGCTGTCCTGCTTGTGGCCTGTCTGTGTAGAACTCCTGCTTGTTCCAGCACAGGTCTCTGTAGCCCCCGGCTTGTAGAACTCGTCTCTCCAGAACTCCGGCTTGTTCCAGTCTAAAGTCATACTGTTCGATTGTTCCTTATTTGGCCGCCAAATCTTTTTTAAATTCTGGTGGGCTTGTTAAGGTAGTTGACTTTTAATGGCAGGAGATGGCCTTGAACGATATTAAATATTTGTTAAGTGGAGGATGATTGCTGGTCTGATGGTTGTTCATTTGTGTTGCCTTTACTTCTTTGTATAAATGCTAAACAGTTTGATGGGGCTGGAGACAGGTCGAATATACAACATTGTCTGTAGAGGCCAGCCCCGCCTCCTTTGGCAGCCTGTCTGTTTAATGTCGCAGGCTTCTGTCACGAGGTCTAGAAGCCACTTTGTCCAGGGTACCCCTTATTAAAAACTCTGGGGAATGTGGGAATTTTGAGAACCCTCCACTCCCCCCTGTGATACTAAAACTCACTTTAAGTATCATACCTACGAAGGTGAGCAAAATTCCGACCCTCCACAGCCAACTTTCCCCGTAATTATCTAGCTATAGTCCCAAAACAACATACATTTCCCTATAGTGTACTTGTTCCAAAAATACAGATACAGGTAAGAATTCACTTTAATACATTCACATCCAAGCACGGAGGGGGTCCAACACCCCTGCACCACTTGGAAAATACATACATAGAAACTTTATTCTCAAAATCGATCCAGGCTCGTCTCATGATTTCCGTTTTTTTCTCTGTAGGGACACACAAACACAGATAGCCATGTCCTGAGAAGGTTCTCTGGCTTGACAAGTGATCGAGTCTTGAGAATTTAAACTTAACTCACTAAAAATCCTTAAACTACAAAACCTATAGTTTAAATCAACAGAAACTATATACATTCGCCGTCCGTCTCCGGACGGCTAGCCTAACTCCTGTCAGGACTGTGGCAGGCTGCTCCCTGCAGCGTGGCTGTACGGACCCTTACGTCTGGTCCCTCACAGCCTGCGACTGTTGGCTGGTGACCTGTGTCTTTTAACCTAACTGTAGCTCGGGAGGTCGCCCCTTTAAACTGGAGAGTCGGTGACCATGCCTTCCTAGGTTGGGGTGTCCGAGGGGACCTCCTAGGAAGTGCTATAGGTGGGGCTACGCTGGCGAGCGGACCCTTGCCGTGGGTCGCAGTCCTCGCTGGCTGGGGGCTTTTCCCCCGTGGCTCCTCCACTCCCTGGTCTGAGCTGGGGACAGGCAATCCCTCGCTGCCTGCTGCTGTTGGCTGAGAGTCCTCGCCTCCAGAACCTTCAAAACCTGGGTCGGGGGCGGGGCTATCTGATTCAGGCTCCTCCTCCTCCCCACCTGAGTCCCAGAAGAGAGGGGGGGTGGTTCGAACAGGGGCTGGGTGACTCCTCCCTCAACGCACACGACTGTACCTGCGTGTGTTGCCTGTGAGCTGAGACTTGCTGGCTCCTCCCCTTTGTCAGGTTTAAACAGTTTGCACTGGTTAATGCTGCTAGCAGCCTGCCTGTGAACCTGTTTTAAAACCTTGTCCGCTGCCTCAAACGGACATTCTAGGGACTCCCCATCTCTCTCTTTACCAGGACGGCCTTAAGGACAGGATCCTGGGCTTGGACCTGCTTTAAGTCCTGGGCCAAAGCTACCTCCTGTGTGCCTCCCTTGCCCCGGATTGTGGCTACTGGACCTGCTTTACAGGGATCCCAGAACTCTCCTTCCCTGGCCCCCTGCTTGGCCAGCGCCGGCCTTTTGGTTACCCTCCCACGTGGTATGGAGGGATCCTAAATCTATGTCCAAAGGTTTGGACATTGCCCCAGCCTGCTTGTTCCCTGTGTTTCCCATTAAACTGTACGGGACCCCGTTAGACCTGGGTGAATTGGTCGGGTCTTCCGAATGGACCACCGTGCTGGCAGCTCCGGTGTCCACTAGATGTCTCCCCTGCACTTTCTCCACCCCCATCTTACCATCGTATCCCGGGGAACACAGGTGGACAGGCTGCGCTGGTTCTAGTCATAGGTATGCGTTAGGGGCAGATGGGGTCAGAGCACCGGTAGTGGCTGCTATCTTCCCCTGACCGGCCAGGAGAACCCGCAGTGCTTCTAGAACACTCTCTACTGTGGGGGTCCCAGTGTCTACCTTTGGGCCTGGAGCTGTGGAGCTCTTTCCCTTGGTGTCCTTCCAGGGGTTTTTGCAATCTTTGCGCCAGTGGCCGTCCTTCCCGCAGCCATAGCAGTTTAACTTATTCTGGGAGGGACGGTTTCCCTCCTGGTGCCACTCTTTCTTATTCTGGCCCCCAGGTTTAACCTCGTGGACTCTCCCTTTGGGCTGGGGCGTCTCAATTCCCCTCCCGTTATTTCTAAATGCTACCGTGAGCTGGCGGATCACCGTTTCTTCGGTGGTCTGGGGGTTTCGGGGGTCAAACCAGGCCGCAGCCTGGGCTCGGATTTGGGGCAGGCAGTTTGTCATGAGACAACGGAGCCAGTGTGCCAATTGGTCTCTGTTTAGAAACGTCCGCACTAGCGTTCCCGGGCACGTGCTCTGGTAGACTGGCCACAGCCTGTCTGCGAATGCCTGCGGGGACTCCCCGGGGAGCTGTACCGTTTTTTCCACTCGGGCGAACGGACTCCCATCATTTAGTCCCATGGCCTCCAATATCTCATCCCTTAACTCCTCGTAATCTTTCTGTCCCTTCTTACACTCATCCGATAGGGTTTGGAGGGGATCACTACCCAGAGAGAACAGCAGCATTTTTGCTTGTTCTGCCTCATCGCAGTCATTAACGCACGCTGCCTGTTCTATCTCCCGGAAATGTAGAGAGGGGTCCCCCCTCACTGTGAGCTTAGGGATGTGTCCAACCATGGCTCTGAGCTGTTGGGTACCATGCGGCACTACAAACTGGTTCTGGATGGCCCCTAGGTCCTCGCCATCGGCTGGCGGGCCGTACCTCCGTTGTTTGAGGGGGTACACTGGTCCCGGACCCGGTTTATCCCCGAGGGCCTGCTGGGTCTCCCCTAATGCTCCATCCTCCACCCCCTCTTGCTGCCAGGCCTCCTGAAAACTCGGGGCTATGGGTGGCAGTCGTGAAACCTCTGATTCCCTAACCAGTGCCTTTCTGGGAGCTGCCTGTGGGACTTCCCTGCTTGGGTTGCCGGTAAAATCCAACTGGCCCATCTTCGGGCTAATGAGGCATACCATGCCCTTCGCCCTTACTAAGGCCATGCCCAAGCTTTCTATTTCTTGCCTGCAGGGGCCGTGATCGGCGTCTTCAAACCCCTGGGCACAAGCCAGCTTATATGCTGCTTTTACTTCGCCTACTTTCTCCTCCTGCTCTTTCAACTCTTGCGTGAGGCTGGAAATCTTGTCCATTAACCTAACCTCACTACCTCTTGCCTCTCTGACCTGGTATTCCAGGTGTTCCATCCTGTGCCTAGCGCTACTTTTGAGCTCAGCGATCCGGTTTTCCAGGCGCTCTGACTTTGCCTGGTGTTCCCGTGCCGTCTGCGCCCTCTCTTGGCTTACTGCCTGGAGGGCCGCTATTACTTTCTCCTCCGCTGCAGTCTTTTCCTGCAGCTCTCGGGTCAACTGTTTGATCTTGGCTGCTCATGTTGCAACAGCACGGTCTAACACTAAAACCTGCTTTTTCAAACACATGAGCCAGACCGCCTTTTCAATACCTCTCCTGTACTCTTTACTTGCTGTCCACTGGGCAGCTGCATCTAGGGGGCGCTCGGCTTTTAACATATCGCACACCCATTTTTTTGCGATATTTACTTTGCCGCATACATAGGTCGATAACCTACGCTCCATTGCGGATTCCTCCTCCGCAACACGGTCTGCCTTATCACACGCTTTCGCCTGGGCTCCTGCCTGACTCGCCATTTCTGTAAGGGGTTTTTGTCTCAGGCTTATTTGTAGGTCAGCCAGTTATGTTTTCCTGGACTGTCCTGCCTGCTGTGCGGTTATGAATCGCTATCCCCTTATTAGTTCTGAGCCCAGGACTTATCGAGCGGCGATAAGGACAAAACGAACAGACCCGTGGATTGGTGCGAGGAAAACCAATGTTTATTTAACAGAGATGAAACATAACATCAGAAAACGCTGGAAAAACTCAGCAGGCCAGGCAGCATCCGTAGAGAGAGAAAGAGAGTTGACGTTTCAGGTCGATGACCTTTCATCAGAACTGGGAAGAGCTGGAAATCAAATAGATTTAAGGCCAGGGTAAAGCTGGGAAAAGGGGGAGGGGATAAAGGAACAAAGGAGGAGATGAAGAGACATTAAGAGACATTAAGAGATATGCAAGGCTAGAGGTGATGTCAATCTTAACTTCAGTACAAACGAGGGAAATGACAGTAGATCAATACCTCACCCCTCCCAACCCCACTTTACTAGCTAAGTTAGACTCTTGAGGACCAGGGATAATGCTCACCAAACGAATCCTTTGACAGTTGAGATATGGTATAAAGTCCTTTTAAGTAAAAAGTTTCATAAGGCCCTTGTGCCTCGAGGTGTTTGATGGTCACTGGAACCGTTGCTCTGGTTTCTTGCGTGTCGGTCTGTTTCTGGAGCTGCTGGGCTTCTTTGTTGAACGGTCTTGTTTCTCTTGAACTCTGTACTGGAGAACTCCTGTGCTTCAGCTGTCCTGCTTGTAGCCTCTCTGTGTAGAACTCCTGCTTGTTCCAGCACAAGTCTCTGTAGCCCCCGGCTTGTAGAACTCGTCTCTCCAGCACTCCGGCTTGTTCCAGTCTAAAGTCATACTGTTCGATTGTTCCTTATTTGCCCGCCAAATCTTCTTTTTTTAAATTCTGGTGGGCTTGTTAAGGTAGTTGACTTTTAATGGCAGGAGATGGCCTTGAACGATATTAAATATTTGTTAAGTGGAGGATGATTGCTGGTCTGATGGTTGTTCATTTGTGTTGCCTTTACTTCTTTGTATAAATGCTAAACAGTTTGATGGGGCTGGAGACAGGTCGAATATACAACCTTGTCTGTAGAGGCCAGCCCCGCCTCCTTTGGCAGCCTGTACTGAGGTCTGTTCAATGTCGCAGGCTTCTGTCACGAGGTCTAGAAGCCACTTTGTCCAGGGTACCCCTTATTAAAAACTCTGGGGAATGTGGGAATTTTGAGAACCCTACAATTGGGTCGATCAAGCTTATATTCGCTGGAGTATAGAAGAATGAGAGGGGATCTCATTGAAACTTATAAAATTCTAACAGGACTAGACAGACTAGATGCAGGAAGGATGTTCCCGATGGCGGGGGAGTCCAGAACCAGAGGTCACAGTCTAAGGATAAGGGGTAAGCCATTTAGGACTGAGATGAGGAGGAATTTCTTCACCCAGAGAGTGGTGAACCTGTGGAATTCTCTACCACAGAAGGCAGTTGAGGCCAATTCATTAAATATATTCAAGAAGGAGATAGATATATTTCTTAATGCTAAAGGGATCAAGGCATATGGGGAGAAAGTAGGGACAGGGTACTGAATTTGGATGATCAGCCATGATCTCATTAAATGGCGGAGCAGGCTCGAGGGGCCGAATGGCCTACTCCTGCTCCTATCTTCTATGCTTCTATGAAGCCATATAGCAATCCATTCTGCTACTTGTCCCCTGACTCTACATTCTCTGACTTTGCTCATCAGTCTGTTATGGGGTACGTTATAGAAGGCCCTTGGAATATCCAGAAAAATTACATCGACTGCATTACCATTGTGCAGCTTCACTGAAATTGGCACAGGGGGGCTTCCAGTTCCAGATTAATGACACTAGGGGGCGGATGGTTACACACGCTTGACACTGGATCACAGGCCCCACATTCACTGTCAGAGTCAGTGTTCACTGTGTGGACTGATCACAGGCCCCACACTCACTGTCAGGGTCAGTGTTCACTGTGTGGACTGATCGCAGGCCCCACACTCACTGTCAGAGTCAGTGTTCACTGTGTGGACTGATCACAGGCCCCACACTCACTGTCAGGGTCAGTGTTCACTGTGTGGACTGATCACAGGCCCCACACTCACTGTCAGGGTCAGTGTTCACTGTGTGGACTGATCACAGGCCCCACACTCACTGTCAGGGTCAGTGTTCACTGTGTGGACTGATCACAGTCCCCACACTCACTGTCAGGGTCAGTGTTCACTGTGTGGACTGATCACAGGCCCCACACTCACTGTCAGGGTCAGTGTTCACTGTGTGGAGTGATCACAGGCCTCACACTCACTGTCAGGGTCAGTGTTCACTGTGTGGACTGATCACAGGCCCCACACTCACTGTCAGGGTCAGTGTTCACTGTGTGGACTGATCACAGGCCCCACACTCACTGTCAGGGTCAGTGTTCACTGTGTGGACTGATCACAGTCCCCACACTCACTGTCAGAGTCAGTGTTCACTGTGTGGACTGATCACAGGCCCCACACTCACTGTCAGGGTCAGTGTTCACTGTGTGGAGTGATCACAGGCCTCACACTCACTGTCAGGGTCAGTGTTCACTGTGTGGACTGATCACAGGCCCCACACTCACTGTCAGAGTCAGTGTTCACTGTGTGGACTGATCACAGGCCCCACACTCACTGTCAGGGTCAGTGTTCACTGTGTGGACTGATCACAGGCCCCACACTCACTGTCAGGGTCAGTGTTCACTGTGTGGACTGATCACAGTCCCCACACTCACTGTCAGGGTCAGTGTTCACTGTGTGGACTCATCACAGGCCCCACACTCACTGACAGGGTCAGGGTTCACTGTGTGGACTGATCACAGGCCCCACACTCACTGTCAGGGTCAGTCTGACTCTGTGTGGACTCATCACAGGCCCCACACTCACTGTCAGGGTCAGTGTTCACTGTGTGGACTGATCACAGGCCTCACACTCTCTGTCAGTGTCAGTGTTCACTGTGTGGACTGATCACAGGCCTCACACTCACTGTAAGATCAGTGTTCACTGTGTGGACTGATCACAGGCCTCACACTCACTGTCAGGGTGAGTGTTCACTGTGTGGACTGATCACAGGCCTCACACTCACTGTCAGGGTGAGTGTTCACTGTGTGCACTGATCACAGGCCTCACACTCACTGTAAGATCAGTGTTCACTGTGTGGACTGATCACAGGCCCCACACTCACTGTCAGGGTCAGTGTGACACTGTGTAGACTGATCACAGGCCGCACACTCACTGTCAAGGTCAGTGTTCACTGTGTGGTCTTATCACAGGCCTCACACTCACTGTCAGTGCCAGTGTTCACTGTGTGGACTGATCACAGGCCCCAGACTCACTGTCAGGGTCAGTGTTCACTGTGTGGACTGATCACAGGCCCCACACTCACTGTCAGGGTCAGTGTTCACTGTTTGGACTGATCACAGGCCCCACACTCAATGTCAGGGTCAGTGTTCACTGTGTGGACTGATCACAGTCCCCACACTCACTGTCAGGGTCAGTGTTCACTGTGTGGACTCATCACAGGCCCCACACTCACTGTCAGGGTCAGTGCTCACTGTGTGCACTGATCACAGGCCTCACACTCACTGTCAGGGTCAGTGTTCACAGTGTGGACTGATCACAGGCCCCACACTCACTGTCAGGGTCAGTGTTCACTGTGTGGACTGATCACAGGCCCCACACTCACTGTCAGGGTCAGTCTGACTCTGTGTGGACTGATCACAGGCCTCACACTCTCTGTCAGGGTCAGTGTTCACTGTGTGGATGATCACAGGCCTCACACTCACTGTAAGATCAGTGTTCACTGTGTGGACTGATCACAGGCCCCACACTCACTGTCAGTATCAGTGTTCACTGTGTGGTCTGATCACAGGCCCCACACTCACTGTCAGGGTCAGTGTGACACCGTGTGGACTGATCACAGGCCTCACATTCACTGTCAGGGTCAGTGTTCACGGTGTGGTCTTATCACAGGCCCCACACTCACTGTCAGGGTCAGTGTTCACTGTGTGGACTGATCACAGGCCCCACACTCACTGTCAGGGTCAGTGTTCACTGTGTGGAGTGATTCACAGGCCCCACACTCACTGTCAGGGTCAGTGTTCAATGTGTGGACTGATCACAGGCCTCACACTCACTGTCAGGGTCAGTGTTCACTGTGTGGACTGATCACTAGCCCCACACTCACTGTCAGGGTCAGTGTTCACTGTGTGGCCTGATCACAGGCCTCACACTCACTGTCAGGGTCAGTGTGACACTGTGTGGACTGATCACAGGCCCCACACTCACTGTCAGGGTCAGTGTTCACTGTGTGGAGTGATTCACAGGCCCCACCCTCACTGTGAGTGTCAGTGTTCACTTTTTGGAGTGATCACAGGCCCCACACTCACTGTCAGTGTCAGTGTTCACTGTGTGGACTGATCACAGGCCCCACACTCACTGTCAGGGTCAGTGTTCACTGTGTGGACTGATCACAGTCCCCACACTCACTGTCAGGGTCAGTGTTCACTGTGTGGGCTCATCACAGGCCCCACACTCACTGTCAGGGTCAGTGTTCACTGTGTGGACTGATCACAGTCCCCACGCTCACAGTCAGGGTCAGTGTTCACTGTGTGGACTCATCACAGGCCCCACACTCACTGTCAGGGTCAGTGTGACACTGTGTGGACTGATCACAGGCCTCACAATCTCTGTCAGGGTCAGTGTTCACTGTGTGGACTGATCACAGGCCTCACACTCACTGTAAGATCAGTGTTCTCTGTGTGGACTGATCACAGGCCGCACACTCACTGTCAAGGTCAGTGTTCACTGTGTGGTCTTATCACAGGCCTCACACTCACTGTCAGTGCCAGTGTTCACTGTGTGGACTGATCACAGGCCCCAGAATCACTGTCAGGGTCAGTGTTCACTGTGTGGACTGATCACAGGCCCCACACTCACTGTCAGGGAGAGTGTGCACTGTGTGGAATGATCACAGGCCCCAAACTCACTGTCAGGGTCAGTGTTCAATGTGTGGACTGATCACAGGCCCCACACTCACTGTCAGGGTCAGTGTTCACTGTGTGGAGTGATTCACAGGCCCCACACTCACTGTCAGGGTCAGTGTTCACTGTGTGGACTGATCACAGGCCCCACACTCACTGTCAGGGTCAGTGTTCACTGTGTGGACTGATCACACGTCTCACACTCACTGTCAGGGTCAGTGTTCACTGTGTGGACTGATCACAGGCCCCACACTCACTGTCATGATCAGTGTTCACAGTGTGGACTGATCACAGGCCCCACACTCACTGTCAGGGTCAGTGTTCACTGTGTGGAGTGATTCACAGGCCCCACACTCACTGTCAGGGTCAGTGTTCACTGTGTGGACTGATCACAGGCCCCACACCCACTGTCAGGGTCAGTGTTCACTGTGTGGACTGATCACAGGTCTCACACTCACTGTGAGGGTCAGTCTGACTCTGTGTGGACTGATCACAGGCCTCACAATCTCTGTCAGGGTCAGTGTTCACTGTGTGGACTGATCACAGGCCTCACACTCACTGTAAGATCAGTGTTCTCTGTGTGGACTGATCACAGGCCGCACACTCACTGTCAAGGTCAGTGTTCACTGTGTGGTCTTATCACAGGCCTCACACTCACTGTCAGTGCCAGTGTTCACTGTGTGGACTGATCACAGGCCCCAGAATCACTGTCAGGGTCAGTGTTCACTGTGTGGACTGATCACAGGCCCCACACTCACTGTCAGGGAGAGTGTGCACTGTGTGGACTGATCACATTCCCACACTCACTGTCAGGGTCAGTGTTCACTGTGTGGACTGATCACACGTCTCACACTCACTGTCAGTGTCAGTGTTCACTGTGTGGACTGATCACAGGCCCCACACTCACTGTCATGGTCAGTGTTCACAGTGTGGACTGATCACAGGCCCCACACTCACTGTCAGGGTAAGTGTTCACTGTGTGGACTGATCACAGGCCTCACACTCACTGTCAGGTTCAGTGTTCACTGTGTGGACTGATCACAGGCCTCACACTCACTGTCAGGGTAAGTGTGACATTGTGTGGACTGATCACAGGCCCCACACTCACTGTCAGGGTAAGTGTGACACTGTGTGGACTGATCACAGGCCCCACACTCACTGTCAGGGTCACTGTTCACTGTGTGGACTGATCACAGGCCGCACACTCACTGTCAGGGTAAGTGTGACATTGTGTGGACTGATCACAGGCCCCACACTCACTGTCAGGGTAAGTGTGACACTGTGTGGACTGATCGCAGGCCCCACACTCACTGTCAGGGTAAGTGTGACATTGTGTGGACTGATCACAGGCCCCACACTCACTGTCAGGGTCAGTGTTCACTGTGTGGACTGATCACAGGCCCCACACTCTCTGTCAGGGTCAGTGTTCACTGTGTGGACTGATCACAGGCCCCACAATCACTGTCAGGGTCACTGTTCACTGTGTGGACTGATCACAGTCCCCACACTCACTGTCAGGGTCAGTGTTCACTGTGTGGACTCATCACAGGCCCCACACTCACTGTCAGGGTCAGTGTTCACTGTGTGGACTGATCACAGGCCTCACACTCACTGTCAGGGTCAGTGTTCACTGTGTGGACTGATCACAGGCCCCACACTCACTGTCAGGGTCAGTGTTCACTGTGTGGACTGATCACAGGCCCCACACTCACTGTCAGGGTCAGTCTGACTCTGTGTGGACTGATCACAGGCCTCACACTCTCTGTCAGGGTCAGTGTTCACTGTGTGGATGATCACAGTCCTCACACTCACTGTAAGATCAGTGTTCACTGTGTGGACTGACCACAGGCCCCACACTCACTGTCAGTGTCACTGTTCACTGTGTGGTCTGATCACAGGCCTCACATTCACTGTCAGGGTCAGTGTTCACGGTGTGGTCTTATCACAGGCCCCACACTCACTGTCAGGGTCAGTGTTCACTGTGTGGACTGATCACAGGCCCCACACTCACTGTCAGGGTCAGTGTTCACTGTGTGGAGTGATCACATTCCCACACTCACTGTCAGGGTCAGTGTTCACTGTGTGGACTGATCACAGGCCCCACACTCACTGTCAGGATCACTGTTCACTGTGTGGACTGATCACAGGCCTCACACTCACTGTCAGGGTCAGTGTTCACTGTGTGGACTGATCACAGGCCTCACACTCACTGTCAGGATCACTGTTCACTGTGTGGACTGATCACAGGCCTCACACTCACTGTCAGGATCACTGTTCACTGTGTGGACTGATCACAGGCCTCACACTCACTGTCAGGGTAAGTGTGACATTGTGTGGACTGATCACAGGCCCCACACTCACTGTCAGGGTCAGTGTTCACTGTGTGGACTGATCACAGGCCTCACACTCACTGTCAGGATCAGTGTGACACTGTGTGGATTGATCACAGGCCCCACACCCACTGTCAGGTTCAGTGTTCACTGTGTGGACTGATCACAGGCCCCACACTCACTGTCAGGGTCAGTGTTCACTGTGTGGACTGATCACAGGCCCCACACTCACTGTCAGGGTCAGTGTTCACTGTGTGGACTGATCACAGGCCCCACACTCACTGTCAGGGTCAGTCTGACTCTGTGTGGACTGATCACAGGCCTCACACTCTCTGTCAGTGTCAGCGTTCAATGTGTGGACTGATCACAGGCCTCACACTCACTGTAAGATCAGTGTTCACTGTGTGGACTGATCACAGGCCCCACACTCACTGTCAGTGTCAGTGTTCACTGTGTGGAGGGATCACATTCCCACACTCACTGTCAGGGTCAGTGTTCACTGTGTGGACTGATCACAGGCCCCACACTCACAGTCAGGGAGAGTGTGCACTGTGTGGAATGATCACAGGCCCCACACTCACTGTCAGGGTCAGTGTTCACTGTGTGGACTGATCACAGGCCCCACACTCACTGTCAGGGTCAGTGTTCACTGTGTGGACTGATCACAGGCCCCACACTCACTGTCAGGGTCAGTGTTCACTGTGTGGACTGATCACAGGCCCCACACTCACTGTCAGGGTCACTGTTCACTGTGTGGACTGATCACAGGCCCCACACTCACTGTCAGGGTCAGTGTTCACTGTGTGGAGTGATCACAGGTCTCACACTCACTGTCAGGGTCATTGTTCACTGTGTGGACTGATCACAGGCCCCACACTCACTGTCAGGGTCAGTGTTCACTGTGTGGACTGATCACAGGCCCCACACTCACTGTCAGGATCACTGTTCACTGTGTGGACTGATCACAGGCCTCACACTCACTGTCAGGATCACTGTTCACTGTGTGGACTGATCACAGGCCTCACACTCACTGTCAGGATCACTGTTCACTGTGTGGACTGATCACAGGCCTCACACTCACTGTCAGGATCACTGTTCACTGTGTGGACTGATCACAGGCCTCACACTCACTGTCAGGGTCAGTGTTCACTGTGTGGACTGATCACAGGTCTCACACTCACTGTCAGTGTCAGTGTTCACTGTGTGGACTGATCACAGGCCCCACACTCACTGTCAGGGTCATTGTGACACTGTGTGGAATGATCACAGGCCCCTCACTCACTGTCAGGGTCAGTGTTCACTGTGTGGACTGATCACAGGCCCCACACTCACTGTCAGGGTCAGTGTTCACTGTGTGGACTGATCACAGGCCTCACACTCACTGTCAGGGTAAGTGTGACATTGTGTGGACTGATCACAGGCCCCACACTCACTGTCAGGGTCAGTGTTCACTGTGTGGACTGATCACAGGTCTCACACTCACTGTCAGTGTCAGTGTTCACTGTGTGGACTGATCACAGGCCCCACACTCACTGTCAGGGTCATTGTGACACTGTGTGGAATGATCACAGGCCCCTCACTCACTGTCAGGGTCAGTGTTCACTGTGTGGACTGATCACAGGCCCCACACTCACTGTCAGGGTCAGTGTTCACTGTGTGGACTGATCACAGGCCTCACACTCACTGTCAGGATCAGTGTGACACTGTGTGGATTGATCACAGGCCCCACACCCACTGTCAGGTTCAGTGTTGTAGAATTCGCAATTATCGCGATTTCATTTTAATAAGGAGAAAACACAAGTTTCATTCAAAACAGCTTTTATTTCAGCGGAATGCTGTCAGGTTTAAATTGGACACAAGCAGCCTGTAAAATGGCCGCCGCACCGCGTGACAGAACATTCGAGACTTTTCGGCAGGCAGACAAGATGGCGTTCCAATAAACATTCTTGCAAGATCGATAACGATTCAGCACAGTGAAGACATTACACAGGACATTATGGGTTTACAGTATAAACATCGATACTGGGATCGGTCTCCCAGGTACAAAGGAAAGCCATCAAGGGCCCATCCAAAGGACATTAATATGTAAACTCCCAACGGCTCTACGATGAGAGAGCCGTTAGCAGGTAGTTATACAGGACACTTGGAAGCCCCAAACCCCTCCAGGGGGAACACCGACCGATTTTAACAATGGGAGAAGTATTAGCAGGTACTCAAACATTCAGGAGTAGCCCCGAAACCCATTAAAGACAGAGATCACCCATACAGGACTTTTTGGGCGCCAAACCTTAAACAAAAGAATGGACATTATAGTTGGGCGGGAAACGGAAGAACTGTGCACTATAATTGCAGGCCCAAACCGTCCATTCTGTCTCTTGATTCTTGCCTCTTGACCTGATTTTTGCTCCTGCCTCGTGTTCGTGACTCTTGCCGCTTGCTGCTGTTAACCTCGTGGCTGCTCCTGGGTAAAAGACTGTTGCAAAGACCTATGTTGGTAGCTGGCAGCGGAACCAAAGGCCCGAGATGAGATGAGATGAGATGAGATGAGAGGAGAAGAGAAGAAGACCTTATCCATCGCCACGGTCAGTAAATCCCGACCGCGCCTGTAGGTCGATCAGCCAAGTCTTCTTGACGACGAAGTTTTCTTCTAACAAAACATATTGCATCGATGATAAATGGACTGTGCAAACACATCGTATCAGCGATATTGACAACGGTGTTCCACCATACCCTGTATCCAACCAACAGAGGTCTTCACTACAGCGGACGGTCCAGCCGACTGACCGAGCAGCAGAAGCAGTAAACAAGTGGGACCAGGAGATCTCCTGACCAACACGTGGGTGCTGCGGTGAAAAACATCCGATCAGCTATTCGGGATTTCTCCGAGTTATTACGAGTGGT
Organism: Squalus acanthias; assembly: GCA_030390025.1. Classification (NCBI taxonomy): domain Eukaryota; kingdom Metazoa; phylum Chordata; class Chondrichthyes; order Squaliformes; family Squalidae; genus Squalus; species Squalus acanthias. The sequence continues at coordinate 76,922 of JASTWF010000286.1, read as the reverse complement.
GAGCATGAGTCTCGGGATCCTACGAAGCTAGTTTTAGGATAGTTATTGATAGGGGAGGGTTTTAAAGTAAGGATATTTGTAATGTGTGCCCTATTTACGTTGTGCTGGTCGTTCCTCGTTTCCCTAAGAGTGATTATAACTGTTTGTAAGATTGTACTGTCATTAATCTGTGCATATGACATGTATTTCATAATTTTAAGTATCATGCAATAAAGATTTTCCATTTCGTACCGTTCAAACCAAGTCTACATGAGTTTTATCTCCATTGCTGCTCTCGCATCTAAGTCCAGTGTCTAGAACCGTAAGGGAGAGTGATTCGAACCACTCACAGGGGTGTCTAGTGTTCCCAGACTGGCTGGAGACCAGGCCTAGACCCGCACTGACATACAGGCTGCACAGAGCCGCGTGAACCTCACAGGTTACGAGACACGCAGGGTCAGGAGAGTATCCCTTACAGAAAATGGCGACCGCGGCAGGACATTGGCAGCGAGAGGGTGGTGTGTTGGACTTTGGAATGACTGTACGAAATGTGATGCAGGAAAAGATAGCGGATTACGTGTTTGGAAAGGTTAATCTAACTAAAAGGTGGATAAGCGAACTGTTAGCGGATAAGAGCCCACTAGAGGCAGCTGAAAGGTGGACGGATAGTAAGGAGCATAAAAAGGCAGTTGAGAAAGCAGTCTGGCTTATGTGCTACAAAAGGCAGGTTCAGATTTCTAACCAGACCAATACAGCGCTAACCGCTCGAATCAAGCAGTTAGAGGAGGAAATGGAGGAGAAGGTTTCTGGAGGGGAGGTGCTCATTAAGAGTTTAAATGAGTTACGCCAGGAAAGCCAGGAAGTCTCCAGCTACCTTAAAACAAGGGTAGAGTATCTCGAGTGCCAGATCACTGAAGCAAAATTAAACGAGAATAGGATGAAGGACAGATGTAACCGTCAAGCTGCCCAGATAAGAACTCAAGAAGAGAGCTTAATGGGGGTTAGGTCGGCGTATAAGTTGGCCCTTGAGGATAAGTTTCAGGGAGCCGACCATAGCGCCTGCGAAAAAGAGATAGAGAGCCTCAAAAGGGCCGTGAATAATGCGAACGGCATGGTGTGCCTTATTAATCCGTCGGCACGCCAGCCGCTAGTAAGTGAGAGATTTAGAAATTCCCCACCAAGTAAAGCAGAAGAGGTAGTAGCCACTGCGCCCCCCGCGCCACCCAGCTATTCAGAAACCTGGGTTAGGGAGGAAGCACCGGAAGAAGCGAAAGAGCCCGTTGAAAAAGAGGTAGAAAAGGGATCGTTGTATCCAGTAACGGGGATTAAAAGGGGCCCAAGCAGAAACGGTGGGGAAGAACCGGGGGATCTCCTCGGACAGCTGGTGTTGCCTCACAGTTCACATCAGCTGAGGGCCATGATAAACCACGTAAGGAAGCTGACCGAGATAGACGACCCTTCCGTACATTTTAGGGAAGTTGAGCAAGCCGCAGCCATCAACGGCTGCGATGATGGGGAGACAGCAAAAATGCTGCTGTTCTCGTTAGATAGCTCGGTCCTTCAGTGTCTCTCAGGCGATAGCAAGAGGGGTAATAAAAGTTATGAGGAATTGAAAAATGAGGTCCTAGAAGTAGTGGGAGCGAACGACGGAGGTCCGTTTGCTAGAGTGGGACAGACAGTGCAGATGGAGGGAGAACCCCCGAAGGTTTTTGCCGACAGGCTGTGGCCAGTATATGAGCGCAGCTGTCTAGGTGCGCCCGAACGCGAAGATGTGGAAGGCGCCGCTTTAGTTCATTGGCTTAGGTGCATAATAGCCAACAGTTTACCAGCCGTTAGAGAGCAGGCAAAAGCCTGGTTCGATCCCAATGACCTCAACCTTACGGAAGAGTCGGTCTTGAATCGACTCACGTTAGGTTACCGTAACATAAGGGGTATGGCAACACGTCCTTTTAAGGGAAAAGTACATGAGGTACGACCCGCAGCCCCGGCTCAAAGAGAGTGGCATCAGGAGGGTAATCGCGCCCCACCGGCAAGCAATGCCTGTTACGGGTGCGGGAAGACAGGGCACTGGCGCAAGCACTGCAGGAACCCTTGGAAGGATTCCAAGGATAAGAATCCCGCGGTCCGAGCCCAGGCGCCTGTCCCGGCTAAGGAGGCAAAGGTACCCACCTCTCCCGAAGACCTTGAGGCAGTGTTAGGAGTCGTGCGCAAGATGGTTTTAAATGCGCGTGGACAGGTGGCGGTCGCAACCGGCCCCGTAGGTGCCGCAGGACCGTCTAATAGTGCCCCATGACTAGAACCAGCACAGCCCGTCTACCTGTGTCCGCTCAGCTATGATGCGTGGAGGCGACCTGTGGTGGAGATGGAGGTAGAGAAACAAAAGGGCAGTTATCTGTTGGACACGGGAGCTTCTTGCACCATAATCCATACAGATGACCCTTTTGACTCGCCGCTATCTACCAAGGTCCCATTCACGCTAGCAGGGTTCACAGGGAAAGAACAGGCTGGCACGTTTTCCCTCCCGCTATCCATTCGTTTAGGGACACTTCGCCTTAAGTGGAAGTGTATACTAATGGCATGGCAAAAAGGGGGTGGAAGAGGTATTCTCGGGTCCGATCTGCTAGCGGGACACGGGATCCTCGTGGACCTCAGAAATCACTGTCTCTGGGGGGCAAAAGGGGAAAAAGGCGAAGTAATGGTAATTCAAGGGGAGGAAGAAACAGGGGTCCTGTGTACCGTACAGCCATCCGGAGGCTACGACCTCAGGCTTATGGTCGCAGATGTCCCAACGGACATGCAGACGTACGTGACAGATAATATGCACGCGTTTGCAACCCACAAGCACGATTGTGGGAGGGTGGTCGGGTTTGAGGTCAGCGTAGATGGGGACCCCATGACCCGACCCCAAAAGCAGTATAACTTCCCCAAAGAAGCAGAACCCGATATGGAGGCAGCAATGTCTTCCTTGGTGCAGCAGGGCGTGTTGAGGCCGATAGCCACACACGTGAACTCCCCATTATGGCCGGTTAGGAAGCCGGATAATTCGTGGAGAGCCACGGTGGACTACAGAGTCCTTAACAGTAACATCCCCGCCTGCGCGCCCACAGTAGCAGCAGTTGCTGACCTAATAGGGAGCATCCCAGCGTCCGCGACCACGTTCACGGTGCTGGATATCTCGAACGGTTTTTGGTCCATCCCGCTGCGGCGAGAGGACCAGTACAAGTTTGCCTTTACGTTTAAAGGGCAACAGTACACGTGGAACTGCTTGCCACAAGGTTTCCACAATAGCCCCAGTATTTTTCACCAGTGTATGGCAGGAAGTTTAAAGGAGTTTAGTCAGCCCAATCAGATAGTACAGTATGTGGATGATTTGCTCCTATTTACGGACTCAAGGGAGGAGCACGGACCACTGCTGGACGAGTTATTGGAGCTGTTAGCGAGAAAGGGTTTTAAAGTAAACCCAAAGAAAGCACGTATCGGTCAGCAGGAAGTAAAATTCCTGGGGCTGACCCTACGCGCTGGGGAAAGAGCCATAGACAAAGCAAGGAGGGAGTCGGTGCAAGAATTACCGATTCCCAACAACGTAAGGGGTGTGAGGTCCTTCTTGGGACTGACCGGTTACTGCAGGGATTTTATCGAGGATTATGCGGCCACAGCGGCGCCGCTCCTCCGACTCCTCCACAAGGGAGTAGAGTGGCTTTGGGACGAGGGCTGCCAAGCAGCCTTCGAGAAGTTAAAAAGGGATCTGCAGACCGCGCCAGCCTTAGGGGCCATAGATGGGGGGAAGGAGTTTTTCCTGGAGGTAGCTGCCAGCGGAGACAGCTTAAGCGCCGTGCTGCTCCAAGAGCGTCACGGCAAGCTGAGGCCGGTTGTCTATTCATCCAGGGTATTAACGGATGTGGAGAGAAGTTTTTCCAATTGCGAAAGGCACCTTTTAGCCACGCATTGGGCTGTGAAAAGATCAGCGATCTTCACAGGGCTCTCTCCCATCACTCTCCTCACACATCACACACCAACTAAGATGCTTCTGGATGGGAGGATTAAAGACGGGACCGTAAGCAGCGCACGCATTGCGCGTTGGACCCTTCTTCTCTCCCAGTTGGACATCAGAGTAAAAGGTCTTTGCGAGCCCAGGCTTGCGGCCAATTTGGTATACCCCGGTACAGCCCACCGGTGTTCGGTGGAGGGGGTGTGGGAAGTCGACATAGGTTTACGGGCCGGGATACATCCCACTGGGCGCGAGATTTATGTTGATGGGTCTAGCACAGTATCTGCTGGCGAGCGACTCACAGGGTGTGGAGTTTATGACCCTGCGGCAGACCTTGCCCTGGCGATCAAGCTCCCTAGCACCATGAGCGCGCAGCAGGCTGAGCTGTCTGCCGTGGTGTACGTGGTAACCCACCCAGACATTTTCCCAACCCCATACACGATTTGCTCGGACAGTATGTTCACCTGCAATTCGTGTACGGAATACCTGGCCATTTGGTCCCGCCGTGGATACACCTCCGCGGACGGGCGACCTTTAACGGTAAAGCCCTTGCTGGAAAAGATCTTAGCAGCAGCAGTAGGGGAGGAAGGGGAGATTTTCATCCATAAGGTGAAAGCTCACTCCTCCACAGAGCCCCGTGGGGAGGGCAACCGGCAGGCGGATGCGCTAGCCAGGGAGGGTGCCCGCGACGGTACTTTCTGGAACCCCTATAGAACCGGACCCATAGCAGCGGTCCGAGGTGGGGACGGGAATACCGGGAACACCAGGGTAGCATTGCCCCTAGACCTTAAGACCGTCCAAGCCCAGGATCCCGCCCTAAAAGCAGTCCTAAAAACGATTGCTGAGGGGAGGCAGGTAGAAGGTCCGTACAGTACGGCAACCCTCTCAGTTAAGGAAGGCATGCTGTTCCGCGAGGAGCAGTGGGTTGTGCCGCAGCAGCACAGGAGGGAATTCCTCCAGCTGGCTCACGAGGGACCAGGGGCAGGGCACCCCGGGCCCGAGGTTACCTGGCAACGGGTAGAGCAAGCGGGATGGTGGCCAGGGCTCAGGGAACAAGTCCGCGAGTTCTGTGCAAACTGTCTTGTGTGCGCTGCAAATAACCCAGACCCCCAGAAAAGGAAGGTGCCCATGGGACACGTAAGAAGGATAGAGGGACCATGGCAGTCGATACAGATCGACTATATAGGACCCCTGCCCACCACCCAGGGAGGTTATAAGTACTGCCTCGTCCTGGTGGATGTGTTTTCCAAGTGGGTGGAAGCCTTCCCTTGTCGAACAGCTACGGCACTGGGTACAGCAAAAATCTTGGTCCGGGAAGTGTTCTCGCGGTGGGGACTCCCCCGTTTCGTGGAGTCAGACCAAGGGAGTCATTTCACCGGCCAGGTGATGCAGAACACCCTCATGCTTTTGGGCATTGAAGGGAAGTGGCACGTAGCACACAATCCCCAGTCATCCGGGATTGTTGAACGTATGAACCGGACCCTGAAGGAGAAATTGAGGAAAGAGACTAGGAACTCGCCCCAAAAGTGGGCGGAAGTTCTGCCTTTAGTCCTCATGGGGGTCCGGGCCAGTCAGTCAAAAAGTACGGGGTACTCCCCGCACGAGGTAATGACCGGCAGGCTCATGCGAACCCCCACCCATGTGCTAGCCCCGGTGCTCACTGAGGGTCAGCTTCAAGAGATCAGCAGGGACAAGTTCGCTCAAACTCTCTTGGAGCGCCTGAAGCAAGTTTATGAGCAGGCGGCTGGGAACATGGGAAGGCAGCACCAGGGCAATCGCTTGTTGCTGGAACCCCGCAAAACGCGGGAGTGGGAAGTAGGAGACCAGGTCATGGTCAGAAACTACGCCAGAGTAGGGAGTCTGGAACCACTGTATATGGGACCCTACAACATTGTAGACAAGGCAAGTCCCATGGTTTACGCCGTAAAAATACCTCGGCGCACTAAGTGGTTCCACATAAACCAATGTAAACTGTACCAGCCGGGTGCGCAAGGGAAAACTACAGGGGTAAATCCCGCCAACGGGAAAACACAGCCCCAGGTAGGACCACAAGGCACACAGGCAGGCGTAGCAGCTTGCATCAGGGGAAGGGACATCCCGGACGATCATGCAGCGTTTTTCTGGAGTTGGGGGTTAGATGACGAGGACCCCAGGGTACCCTGGTCAGATGAGGATAGTGCAGATGAGCATAGTGATGATGACGGGTGGTTTCACAGGAACGGTCTGGAAGGATTGGGGCCGCTAGGTAGAGAGCCCTACGGGGTGGACACACAAGCTGCAGGTCCCGACAGGAGGAGGAAGGAGCTAGAGGAGGCCGGGCCAGCCGCTATGTGGTTCCCAGAGGTGTGGCCGCCCGCTGTAAACGTCCAGTCCTCAGGGGAGGCAGAGTTCGCGAGTGAAGGGCCGCCTGCTGGGCCGAGCAGGGCGGGGCCCCGAACTGCCAGCCCCGAGGTTAGGGAGGGGGAGTCAGCGGAGGCGGGGCTGGCGCCTGTGATGGAACCCCAGGTCATCCCGTTGAAGGTCTCGGGACCCGGTCCGTCCGTCACGGAGCCCCCGCCCATAGCAGTTCCCCGTAGGTCAAGCAGAGTACCCCAGCCCAGGAAGACGTGGTCAGGTCCACAGGCTGCCCCAGGGCGTAAGTTTCAGATTAAGATAACCCGGGTAGAGACAGGCCACATCGAAGCAGTAACAGGCTGCGGCAGATCAGAGGAAAGGGTCAGCGCAGCAACAGGCTGCGGCAGATCAGAAGGAAGGGTCAGCGCAGCAACAGGCTGCGGCAGATCAGAGGGAAGGGTCAGTGCCCTCCCACCGTCGGGAAGAGCTCGCAGCAGCCTTCTCAGGATTTAAAGGGGCCGCCCTGAGAACGGGCGGCATTGTATAGTTATTAGTTTAAGGTTTTAAGTTTAGTTTAAAGTTTTAAGTAGTTTTAATAAGTTTAAGTTTGTAGTGGTTTTAACAGATAACGACAAATGATGGGAGTTTTAAGGCTAGGTTTAGAGGAAGTCTATCCAGCGTACATGTCTTTTTACGTGAGGCGAGGTCAGGGGACCCGCTCACCCTTCACAAAAGCCAGAGACTCTTGGGAGGCTGGCTACAGCATTTTATCTGATCACAGGAACCAAGGAAGGATGGAACGACTTATAGTATTGCTCGTGGCAATCGGATGTGGATTGGCCTATCGAGGCCACACCAAGGATGTCGTGGTGTTTGGATGTTCCGGGGACACGGCCCCCATCGCGGTGGATGGGACCGGGAGACGGAAGGCAGAAGGGACCAGCACCTATTTCCACAAGGGAAGGTGGCCAGGATGGCTGGGAACGAACTCAACGGAGTATTCCAGCACATCGGGGTTCGCCTACAAAGAGACTTCTTTAATGTGCCCCAAAGTACGGATCATCGCACCCAGGATCAGCGTCACCGTCGGCAAACGGATTTGTTTGACTTGCAGTGGGAATGTCCCATTGAGCCGATGGTGGTGGCTGCGAAAGCTGAGCAAAACTATGAGGAACTCTTCGGTTGAGTGGGAGCGACTGGGTAATAATACCCATCGGACAATTACGGGGACTGATGGACAAGTGAAAGTCTGTTGGGACAAATGGTGGGAACCAGATGAGGGGATTTATGTTTGTATGTGGGGGTCAAAGTACGTTTGCCCCAAAGGCATCTCCATATTCTTTATTAACCAGTGGCAGGATAACGGACAGGGGATGAGGTGGGATGCGAGCACCAGGGGGTGCGGAGCCCCATTCTCCCCGATCCCAGTAAATGCCACTGAGCTCATTACGCGCCCACGCAGAGCCCCGCCCACGATTCCGGTAGTTCTAACTGAGGAAGAAGGGTGCCCTAAAACTAGTAAGGGACCCGGGAACGGTTTGGTACTGGTCCCCACAGACCAGATACTATTTCAGGGAGTGCATTACGCGGTGGCCTCGGTGATTTTAAATCTCACTGAGGTACGGTTACCAGAGTGGTGCCCCAAAAAGACGGAACAGTTGTACCAGGTCCTGTTGACCAAGATGTTCAGGCAGTTTTACGAGTTCGATTTCGCGGAAATTGATAAGACAAGTTTATACACCGCACCGCAGGAAGTTTTGGATCAAGTTGGGAGGCAAAGAAGGGGTTTGGTGAACGATGCGTTCACTGCTTTTAACACAGGGACATCTGTGGTCAACGCTCTAGACAGTGTGGAGCTGCAGACCCAGATTAATGGTTTAAAAACACAGTTAAAGGATATTCTTACAGATGAGAATAAAGTGGTAGGGTCGGGTCTGCACGAGGACCAAGCCATGACACTACACTTAAAAGAAATTATAGCAGAGCTGGAGAAACATGCGCGTACGGTAAATGCCCTGATTAGGGAAGATCGGAATGCATCCGATCAAGCTGCGCAGAACGAGGTGTGCGTGCTTTACGGGGCGTGGTTACTGGGCGAGGGCCGCAGTAATTTGGAGGATTTAAAACAAGGTTTGGTCCCGTCCTGGATAAGTAACAAACACCTGCGGGCGCTCCACCCTTTTCAGAATGCATTAAGTCCGTGCCAGCTCAGGCTAGCTTCAGAAGCTTACCCAGTCCCCGTGGACTGCGGACGTTCAAACCATACTATTATGGGAATAGTATTACGCATGCCGGTTTTGGGCAACACAGCAAAGCCCGCCCCGGTGTATCGGGTAGAGAACATTGGTGTCATTCAGGGGGGAGCCCACATTCGCTATGCAGCGGTTCCACCTTACGTCATCCGCTGGGAGCAAACGATGACAGGTACAGATCTCTCTGGTTGTCGTGGCAGGGGAGCACACATAATACTGTGCCCCCAGCACTTGAATGCCTTTTTAACACCACAGTGCGGGTTCAGAACGGCTGGCGCCAAGTCCATGAATTGCACCATGGAGGCAATGGCACAAGATCATGTGCCTCCGCAGGTAGCATACATCGGGGGTGGAACATATTGTGTTACCACTGCAGCGCAACACTACCAGCATGGAAACCGTAGCCGGTGTCCGGTGAGTGACAGCAGTTTCTGTTTTAAACCCAGGGCTGAAGTTCAAGTAGCACAACAGCGAATTATCCCAATCCCTGAACCATCCACTGTTCATCTCACAGTAAAAGAGAATTTTACCGACTTGCAGCGATTTGTCGCACATTTTGGGTACCTCATTCCCCCTCTCCCTGAACATTTAACCAAACTTCTGAAAGCCGTCGCGGTGTCACAAAAGCATTTCTATACTTTAGAACAGAAAACCGTCGAGATAGGTACAGACATTTTGGACATAGTGGTCCCACCGTGGTGGAATCTGTTCACGAATATTGAAGTGCCCTCATGGGTCAGAATAGCCTCCCACATTTTAGTCGTCTGTCAAGTGTTTATTGTAGTATACCTTTTGTTTATACATTGTAAAAGAGACAAGCGCCTCACCAAGCATGAGAACACGGGAGAGTGGCGAGAACGTTACGTGCGCGTGCACGATGAGAGCGCAGTGTAATGGGAAAATGGCGTCACTCCCGCTCGCCACGTGCGCCGCGGAAGTTTGTACTCAGTGTAAATACGTTGGAAACTCGACATGTTTAAGAGTCGGGATTTGTTTATTTTGGTGATGGTGTTGATTGTTTGGTTTTTTGGGTTTTGTTTTTCCTTCCCTTGAATAAAAGATAAATATACAGGTGATGCGTGAGGTATCGGCCTGGTTACGCCGGGAAGGAAAACAAGTGGTGTAAGTTTAAGGGCAAATGATGCCTATGGTGATATAAAATGTGATTTTCTTGGGAAATAAGGACGACACAGAGACCTTAGTGAAGTTAAAATTTTATGGGATTAATTTACTGGATTCGGAGCGAAATCGAGATAAGATTGCTCACCACTGAGTTTTGATACGATAAGCGGAGTTATTCGCATCAACAGGAGGGACTGTAGAATTCGCAATTATCGCGATTTCATTTTAATAAGGAGAAAACACAAGTTTCATTCAAAACAGCTTTTATTTCAGCGGAATGCTGTCAGGTTTAAATTGGACACAAGCAGCCTGTAAAATGGCCGCCGCACCGCGTGACAGAACATTCGAGACTTTTCGGCAGGCAGACAAGATGGCGTTCCAATAAACATTCTTGCAAGATCGATAACGATTCAGCACAGTGAAGACATTACACAGGACATTATGGGTTTACAGTATAAACATCGATACTGGGATCGGTCTCCCAGGTACAAAGGAAAGCCATCAAGGGCCCATCCAAAGGACATTAATATGTAAACTCCCAACGGCTCTACGATGAGAGAGCCGTTAGCAGGTAGTTATACAGGACACTTGGAAGCCCCAAACCCCTCCAGGGGGAACACCGACCGATTTTAACAATGGGAGAAGTATTAGCAGGTACTCAAACATTCAGGAGTAGCCCCGAAACCCATTAAAGACAGAGATCACCCATACAGGACTTTTTGGGCGCCAAACCTTAAACAAAAGAATGGACATTATAGTTGGGCGGGAAACGGAAGAACTGTGCACTATAATTGCAGGCCCAAACCGTCCATTCTGTCTCTTGATTCTTGCCTCTTGACCTGATTTTTGCTCCTGCCTCGTGTTCGTGACTCTTGCCGCTTGCTGCTGTTAACCTCGTGGCTGCTCCTGGGTAAAAGACTGTTGCAAAGACCTATGTTGGTAGCTGGCAGCGGAACCAAAGGCCCGAGATGAGATGAGATGAGATGAGATGAGAGGAGAAGAGAAGAAGACCTTATCCATCGCCACGGTCAGTAAATCCCGACCGCGCCTGTAGGTCGATCAGCCAAGTCTTCTTGACGACGAAGTTTTCTTCTAACAAAACATATTGCATCGATGATAAATGGACTGTGCAAACACATCGTATCAGCGATATTGACAACGGTGTTCCACCATACCCTGTATCCAACCAACAGAGGTCTTCACTACAGCGGACGGTCCAGCCGACTGACCGAGCAGCAGAAGCAGTAAACAAGTGGGACCAGGAGATCTCCTGACCAACACGTGGGTGCTGCGGTGAAAAACATCCGATCAGCTATTCGGGATTTCTCCGAGTTATTACGAGTGGTGAGCATGAGTCTCGGGATCCTACGAAGCTAGTTTTAGGATAGTTATTGATAGGGGAGGGTTTTAAAGTAAGGATATTTGTAATGTGTGCCCTATTTACGTTGTGCTGGTCGTTCCTCGTTTCCCTAAGAGTGATTATAACTGTTTGTAAGATTGTACTGTCATTAATCTGTGCATATGACATGTATTTCATAATTTTAAGTATCATGCAATAAAGATTTTCCATTTCGTACCGTTCAAACCAAGTCTACATGAGTTTTATCTCCATTGCTGCTCTCGCATCTAAGTCCAGTGTCTAGAACCGTAAGGGAGAGTGATTCGAACCACTCACAGGGGTGTCTAGTGTTCCCAGACTGGCTGGAGACCAGGCCTAGACCCGCACTGACATACAGGCTGCACAGAGCCGCGTGAACCTCACAGGTTACGAGACACGCAGGGTCAGGAGAGTATCCCTTACAGTGTTCACTGTGTGGACTGATCACAGGCCCCACACTCACTGTCAGGGTCAGTGTTCACTGTGTGGACTGATCACAGGCCCCACACTCACTGTCAGGGTCAGTGTTCACTGTGTGGACTGATCACAGGCCCCACACTCACTGTCAGGGTCAGTCTGACTCTGTGTGGACTGATCACAGGCCTCACACTCTCTGTCAGGGTCAGCGTTCAATGTGTGGACTGATCACAGGCCTCACACTCACTGTAAGATCAGTGTTCACTGTGTGGACTGATCACAGGCCCCACACTCACTGTCAGGGTCAGTGTTCACTGTGTGGAGGGATCACATTCCCACACTCACTGTCAGGGTCAGTGTTCACTGTGTGGACTGATCACAGGCCCCACACTCACAGTCAGGGAGAGTGTGCACTGTGTGGAATGATCACAGGCCCCACACTCACTGTCAGGGTCAGTGTTCACTGTGTGGACAGATCACTGGCCCCACACTCACTGTCAGGGTCAGTGTTCACTGTGTGGACTGATCACAGGCCCCACACTCACTGTCAGGGTCAGTCTGACTCTGTGTGGACTGATCACATGCCTCACACTCTCTGTCAGGGTCAGTGTTCACTGTGTGGATGATCACAGTCCTCACACTCACTGTAAGATCAGTGTTCACTGTGTGGACTGACCACAGGCCCCACACTCACTGTCAGGGTCACTGTTCACTGTGTGGTCTGATCACAGGCCTCACATTCACTGTCAGGGTCAGTGTTCACGGTGTGGTCTTATCACAGGCCCCACACTCACTGTCAGGGTCAGTGTTCACTGTGTGGACTGATCACAGGCCCCACACTCACTGTCAGGGTCAGTGTTCACTGTGTGGAGTGATCACATTCCCACACTCACTGTCAGGGTCAGTGTTCACTGTGTGGACTGATCACAGGCCCCACACTCACTGTCAGGATCACTGTTCACTGTGTGGACTGATCACAGGCCTCACACTCACTGTCAGGGTCAGTGTTCACTGTGTGGACTGATCACAGGCCTCACACTCACTGTCAGGATCACTGTTCACTGTGTGGACTGATCACAGGCCTCACACTCACTGTCAGGATCACTGTTCACTGTGTGGACTGATCACAGGCCTCACACTCACTGTCAGGGTAAGTGTGACATTGTGTGGACTGATCACAGGCCCCACACTCACTGTCAGGGTCAGTGTTCACTGTGTGGACTGATCACAGGCCCCACACTCACTGTCAGGGTCACTGTTCACTGTGTGGACTGATCACAGGCCCCACACTCACTGTCAGGGTCAGTGTTCACTGTGTGGAGTGATCACAGGTCTCACACTCACTGTCAGGGTCATTGTTCACTGTGTGGACTGATCACAGGCCCCACACTCACTGTCAGGGTCAGTGTTCACTGTGTGGACTGATCACAGGCCCCACACTCACTGTCAGGATCACTGTTCACTGTGTGGACTGATCACAGGCCTCACACTCACTGTCAGGATCACTGTTCACTGTGTGGACTGATCACAGGCCTCACACTCACTGTCAGGATCACTGTTCACTGTGTGGACTGATCACAGGCCTCACACTCACTGTCAGGATCACTGTTCACTGTGTGGACTGATCACAGGCCTCACACTCACTGTCAGGGTCAGTGTTCACTGTGTGGACTGATCACAGGTCTCACACTCACTGTCAGTGTCAGTGTTCACTGTGTGGACTGATCACAGGCCCCACACTCACTGTCAGGGTCATTGTGACACTGTGTGGAATGATCACAGGCCCCTCACTCACTGTCAGGGTCAGTGTTCACTGTGTGGACTGATCACAGGCCCCACACTCACTGTCAGGGTCACTGTTCACTGTGTGGACTGATCACAGGCCGCACACTCACTGTCAGGGTAAGTGTGACATTGTGTGGACTGATCACAGGCCCCACACTCACTGTCAGGGTAAGTGTGACACTGTGTGGACTGATCGCAGGCCCCACACTCACTGTCAGGGTAAGTGTGACATTGTGTGGACTGATCACAGGCCCCACACTCACTGTCAGGGTCAGTGTTCACTGTGTGGACTGATCACAGGCCCCACACTCTCTGTCAGGGTCAGTGTTCACTGTGTGGACTGATCACAGGCCCCACAATCACTGTCAGGGTCACTGTTCACTGTGTGGACTGATCACAGTCCCCACACTCACTGTCAGGGTCAGTGTTCACTGTGTGGACTCATCACAGGCCCCACACTCACTGTCAGGGTCAGTGTTCACTGTGTGGACTGATCACAGGCCTCACACTCACTGTCAGGGTCAGTGTTCACTGTGTGGACTGATCACAGGCCCCACACTCACTGTCAGGGTCAGTGTTCACTGTGTGGACTGATCACAGGCCCCACACTCACTGTCAGGGTCAGTCTGACTCTGTGTGGACTGATCACAGGCCTCACACTCTCTGTCAGGGTCAGTGTTCACTGTGTGGATGATCACAGTCCTCACACTCACTGTAAGATCAGTGTTCACTGTGTGGACTGACCACAGGCCCCACACTCACTGTCAGTGTCACTGTTCACTGTGTGGTCTGATCACAGGCCTCACATTCACTGTCAGGGTCAGTGTTCACGGTGTGGTCTTATCACAGGCCCCACACTCACTGTCAGGGTCAGTGTTCACTGTGTGGACTGATCACAGGCCCCACACTCACTGTCAGGGTCAGTGTTCACTGTGTGGAGTGATCACATTCCCACACTCACTGTCAGGGTCAGTGTTCACTGTGTGGACTGATCACAGGCCCCACACTCACTGTCAGGATCACTGTTCACTGTGTGGACTGATCACAGGCCTCACACTCACTGTCAGGGTCAGTGTTCACTGTGTGGACTGATCACAGGCCTCACACTCACTGTCAGGATCACTGTTCACTGTGTGGACTGATCACAGGCCTCACACTCACTGTCAGGATCACTGTTCACTGTGTGGACTGATCACAGGCCTCACACTCACTGTCAGGGTAAGTGTGACATTGTGTGGACTGATCACAGGCCCCACACTCACTGTCAGGGTCAGTGTTCACTGTGTGGACTGATCACAGGCCTCACACTCACTGTCAGGATCAGTGTGACACTGTGTGGATTGATCACAGGCCCCACACCCACTGTCAGGTTCAGTGTTCACTGTGTGGACTGATCACAGGCCCCACACTCACTGTCAGGGTCAGTGTTCACTGTGTGGACTGATCACAGGCCCCACACTCACTGTCAGGGTCAGTGTTCACTGTGTGGACTGATCACAGGCCCCACACTCACTGTCAGGGTCAGTCTGACTCTGTGTGGACTGATCACAGGCCTCACACTCTCTGTCAGTGTCAGCGTTCAATGTGTGGACTGATCACAGGCCTCACACTCACTGTAAGATCAGTGTTCACTGTGTGGACTGATCACAGGCCCCACACTCACTGTCAGTGTCAGTGTTCACTGTGTGGAGGGATCACATTCCCACACTCACTGTCAGGGTCAGTGTTCACTGTGTGGACTGATCACAGGCCCCACACTCACAGTCAGGGAGAGTGTGCACTGTGTGGAATGATCACAGGCCCCACACTCACTGTCAGGGTCAGTGTTCACTGTGTGGACTGATCACAGGCCCCACACTCACTGTCAGGGTCAGTGTTCACTGTGTGGACTGATCACAGGCCCCACACTCACTGTCAGGGTCAGTGTTCACTGTGTGGACTGATCACAGGCCCCACACTCACTGTCAGGGTCACTGTTCACTGTGTGGACTGATCACAGGCCCCACACTCACTGTCAGGGTCAGTGTTCACTGTGTGGAGTGATCACAGGTCTCACACTCACTGTCAGGGTCATTGTTCACTGTGTGGACTGATCACAGGCCCCACACTCACTGTCAGGGTCAGTGTTCACTGTGTGGACTGATCACAGGCCCCACACTCACTGTCAGGATCACTGTTCACTGTGTGGACTGATCACAGGCCTCACACTCACTGTCAGGATCACTGTTCACTGTGTGGACTGATCACAGGCCTCACACTCACTGTCAGGATCACTGTTCACTGTGTGGACTGATCACAGGCCTCACACTCACTGTCAGGATCACTGTTCACTGTGTGGACTGATCACAGGCCTCACACTCACTGTCAGGGTCAGTGTTCACTGTGTGGACTGATCACAGGTCTCACACTCACTGTCAGTGTCAGTGTTCACTGTGTGGACTGATCACAGGCCCCACACTCACTGTCAGGGTCATTGTGACACTGTGTGGAATGATCACAGGCCCCTCACTCACTGTCAGGGTCAGTGTTCACTGTGTGGACTGATCACAGGCCCCACACTCACTGTCAGGGTCAGTGTTCACTGTGTGGACTGATCACAGGCCTCACACTCACTGTCAGGGTAAGTGTGACATTGTGTGGACTGATCACAGGCCCCACACTCACTGTCAGGGTCAGTGTTCACTGTGTGGACTGATCACAGGTCTCACACTCACTGTCAGTGTCAGTGTTCACTGTGTGGACTGATCACAGGCCCCACACTCACTGTCAGGGTCATTGTGACACTGTGTGGAATGATCACAGGCCCCTCACTCACTGTCAGGGTCAGTGTTCACTGTGTGGACTGATCACAGGCCCCACACTCACTGTCAGGGTCAGTGTTCACTGTGTGGACTGATCACAGGCCTCACACTCACTGTCAGGATCAGTGTGACACTGTGTGGATTGATCACAGGCCCCACACCCACTGTCAGGTTCAGTGTTCACTGTGTGGACTGATCACAGGCCCCACACTCACTGTCAGGGTCAGTGTTCACTGTGTGGACTGATCACAGGCCCCACACTCACTGTCAGGGTCAGTGTTCACTGTGTGGACTGATCACAGGCCCCACACTCACTGTCAGGGTCAGTCTGACTCTGTGTGGACTGATCACAGGCCTCACACTCTCTGTCAGGGTCAGCGTTCAATGTGTGGACTGATCACAGGCCTCACACTCACTGTAAGATCAGTGTTCACTGTGTGGACTGATCACAGGCCCCACACTCACTGTCAGGGTCAGTGTTCACTGTGTGGAGGGATCACATTCCCACACTCACTGTCAGGGTCAGTGTTCACTGTGTGGACTGATCACAGGCCCCACACTCACAGTCAGGGAGAGTGTGCACTGTGTGGAATGATCACAGGCCCCACACTCACTGTCAGGGTCAGTGTTCACTGTGTGGACAGATCACTGGCCCCACACTCACTGTCAGGGTCAGTGTTCACTGTGTGGACTGATCACAGGCCCCACACTCACTGTCAGGGTCAGTCTGACTCTGTGTGGACTGATCACATGCCTCACACTCTCTGTCAGGGTCAGTGTTCACTGTGTGGATGATCACAGTCCTCACACTCACTGTAAGATCAGTGTTCACTGTGTGGACTGACCACAGGCCCCACACTCACTGTCAGGGTCACTGTTCACTGTGTGGTCTGATCACAGGCCTCACATTCACTGTCAGGGTCAGTGTTCACGGTGTGGTCTTATCACAGGCCCCACACTCACTGTCAGGGTCAGTGTTCACTGTGTGGACTGATCACAGGCCCCACACTCACTGTCAGGGTCAGTGTTCACTGTGTGGAGTGATCACATTCCCACACTCACTGTCAGGGTCAGTGTTCACTGTGTGGACTGATCACAGGCCCCACACTCACTGTCAGGATCACTGTTCACTGTGTGGACTGATCACAGGCCTCACACTCACTGTCAGGGTCAGTGTTCACTGTGTGGACTGATCACAGGCCTCACACTCACTGTCAGGATCACTGTTCACTGTGTGGACTGATCACAGGCCTCACACTCACTGTCAGGATCACTGTTCACTGTGTGGACTGATCACAGGCCTCACACTCACTGTCAG
The DNA here is from genome assembly GCA_030390025.1 of Squalus acanthias. Classification (NCBI taxonomy): domain Eukaryota; kingdom Metazoa; phylum Chordata; class Chondrichthyes; order Squaliformes; family Squalidae; genus Squalus; species Squalus acanthias. Next base: position 59,548 of record JASTWF010000286.1, on the reverse strand, counting down.
GGTAAGTGTGACATTGTGTGGACTGATCACAGGCCCCACACTCACTGTCAGGGTCAGTGTTCACTGTGTGGACTGATCACAGGCCCCACACTCACTGTCAGGGTCACTGTTCACTGTGTGGACTGATCACAGGCCCCACACTCACTGTCAGGGTCAGTGTTCACTGTGTGGAGTGATCACAGGTCTCACACTCACTGTCAGGGTCATTGTTCACTGTGTGGACTGATCACAGGCCCCACACTCACTGTCAGGGTCAGTGTTCACTGTGTGGACTGATCACAGGCCCCACACTCACTGTCAGGATCACTGTTCACTGTGTGGACTGATCACAGGCCTCACACTCACTGTCAGGATCACTGTTCACTGTGTGGACTGATCACAGGCCTCACACTCACTGTCAGGATCACTGTTCACTGTGTGGACTGATCACAGGCCTCACACTCACTGTCAGGATCACTGTTCACTGTGTGGACTGATCACAGGCCTCACACTCACTGTCAGGGTCAGTGTTCACTGTGTGGACTGATCACAGGTCTCACACTCACTGTCAGTGTCAGTGTTCACTGTGTGGACTGATCACAGGCCCCACACTCACTGTCAGGGTCATTGTGACACTGTGTGGAATGATCACAGGCCCCTCACTCACTGTCAGGGTCAGTGTTCACTGTGTGGACTGATCACAGGCCCCACACTCACTCTCAGGGTCAGTGTTCACTGTGTGGACTGATCACAGGCCTCACACTCACTGTCAGGGTAAGTGTGACATTGTGTGGACTGATCACAGGCCCCACACTCACTGTCAGGGTCAGTGTTCACTGTGTGGACTGATCACAGGCCTCACACTCACTGTCAGGATCAGTGTGACACTGTGTGGATTGATCACAGGCCCCACACCCACTGTCAGGTTCAGTGTTCACTGTGTGGACTGATCACAGGCCCCACACTCACTGTCAGGGTCAGTGTTCACTGTGTGGACTGATCACAGGCCCCACACTCACTGTCAGGGTCAGTGTTCACTGTGTGGACTGATCACAGGCCCCACACTCACTGTCAGGGTCAGTCTGACTCTGTGTGGACTGATCACAGGCCTCACACTCTCTGTCAGGGTCAGCGTTCAATGTGTGGACTGATCACAGGCCTCACACTCACTGTAAGATCAGTGTTCACTGTGTGGACTGATCACAGGCCCCACACTCACTGTCAGGGTCAGTGTTCACTGTGTGGAGGGATCACATTCCCACACTCACTGTCAGGGTCAGTGTTCACTGTGTGGACTGATCACAGGCCCCACACTCACAGTCAGGGAGAGTGTGCACTGTGTGGAATGATCACAGGCCCCACACTCACTGTCAGGGTCAGTGTTCACTGTGTGGACAAATCACTGGCCCCACACTCACTGTCAGGGTCAGTGTTCACAGTGTGGACTGATCACAGGCCCCACACTCACTGTCAGGGTCACTGTTCACTGTGTGGACTGATCACAGGCCCCACACTCACTGTCAGGGTCACTGTTCACTGTGTGGACTGATCACAGGCCCCACACTCACTGTCAGGGTCAGTGTTCACTGTGTGGAGTGATCACAGGTCTCACACTCACTGTCAGGGTCAGTGTTCACTGTGTGGACTGATCACAGGCCCCACACTCACTGTCAGGGTCAGTGTTCACTGTGTGGACTGATCACAGGCCCCACACTCACTGTCAGGGTCAGTGTTCACTGTGTGGACTGATCACAGGCCCCACACTCACTGTCAGGGTCAGTGTTCACTGTGTGGACTGATCACAGGCCCCACACTCACTGTCAGGGTCAGTGTTCACTGTGTGGACTGATCACAGGCCTCACACTCACAGTCAGGGTCAGTGTGACACTGTGTGGACTGATCACAGGCCTCACACTCACTGTCAGGGTAAGTGTGACATTGTGTGGACTGATCACAGGCCTCACACTCACTGTCAGGGTCAGTGTTCACTGTGTGGACTGATCACAGGCCCCACACTCACTGTCAGGGTCAGTGTTCACTGTGTGGAGGGATCACATTCCCACACTCACTGTCAGGGTCAGTGTTCACTGTGTGGACTGATCACAGGCCCCACACTCACAGTCAGGGAGAGTGTGCACTGTGTGGAATGATCACAGGCCCCACACTCACTGTCAGGGTCAGTGTTCACTGTGTGGACAGATCACTGGCCCCACACTCACTGTCAGGGTCAGTGTTCACTGTGTGGACTGATCACAGGCCCCACACTCACTGTCAGGGTCAGTCTGACTCTGTGTGGACTGATCACAGGCCTCACACTCTCTGTCAGGGTCAGTGTTCACTGTGTGGATGATCACAGTCCTCACACTCACTGTAAGATCAGTGTTCACTGTGTGGACTGACCACAGGCCCCACACTCACTGTCAGGGTCACTGTTCACTGTGTGGTCTGATCACAGGCCTCACATTCACTGTCAGGGTCAGTGTTCACGGTGTGGTCTTATCACAGGCCCCACACTCACTGTCAGGGTCAGTGTTCACTGTGTGGACTGATCACAGGCCCCACACTCACTGTCAGGGTCAGTGTTCACTGTGTGGAGTGATCACATTCCCACACTCACTGTCAGGGTCAGTGTTCACTGTGTGGACTGATCACAGGCCCCACACTCACTGTCAGGATCACTGTTCACTGTGTGGACTGATCACAGGCCTCACACTCACTGTCAGGGTCAGTGTTCACTGTGTGGACTGATCACAGGCCTCACACTCACTGTCAGGATCACTGTTCACTGTGTGGACTGATCACAGGCCTCACACTCACTGTCAGGATCACTGTTCACTGTGTGGACTGATCACAGGCCTCACACTCACTGTCAGGGTAAGTGTGACATTGTGTGGACTGATCACAGGCCCCACACTCACTGTCAGGGTCAGTGTTCACTGTGTGGACTGATCACAGGCCCCACACTCACTGTCAGGGTCACTGTTCACTGTGTGGACTGATCACAGGCCCCACACTCACTGTCAGGGTCAGTGTTCACTGTGTGGAGTGATCACAGGTCTCACACTCACTGTCAGGGTCATTGTTCACTGTGTGGACTGATCACAGGCCCCACACTCACTGTCAGGGTCAGTGTTCACTGTGTGGACTGATCACAGGCCCCACACTCACTGTCAGGATCACTGTTCACTGTGTGGACTGATCACAGGCCTCACACTCACTGTCAGGATCACTGTTCACTGTGTGGACTGATCACAGGCCTCACACTCACTGTCAGGATCACTGTTCACTGTGTGGACTGATCACAGGCCTCACACTCACTGTCAGGATCACTGTTCACTGTGTGGACTGATCACAGGCCTCACACTCACTGTCAGGGTCAGTGTTCACTGTGTGGACTGATCACAGGTCTCACACTCACTGTCAGTGTCAGTGTTCACTGTGTGGACTGATCACAGGCCCCACACTCACTGTCAGGGTCATTGTGACACTGTGTGGAATGATCACAGGCCCCTCACTCACTGTCAGGGTCAGTGTTCACTGTGTGGACTGATCACAGGCCCCACACTCACTCTCAGGGTCAGTGTTCACTGTGTGGACTGATCACAGGCCTCACACTCACTGTCAGGGTAAGTGTGACATTGTGTGGACTGATCACAGGCCCCACACTCACTGTCAGGGTCAGTGTTCACTGTGTGGACTGATCACAGGCCTCACACTCACTGTCAGGATCAGTGTGACACTGTGTGGATTGATCACAGGCCCCACACCCACTGTCAGGTTCAGTGTTCACTGTGTGGACTGATCACAGGCCCCACACTCACTGTCAGGGTCAGTGTTCACTGTGTGGACTGATCACAGGCCCCACACTCACTGTCAGGGTCAGTGTTCACTGTGTGGACTGATCACAGGCCCCACACTCACTGTCAGGGTCAGTCTGACTCTGTGTGGACTGATCACAGGCCTCACACTCTCTGTCAGGGTCAGCGTTCAATGTGTGGACTGATCACAGGCCTCACACTCACTGTAAGATCAGTGTTCACTGTGTGGACTGATCACAGGCCCCACACTCACTGTCAGGGTCAGTGTTCACTGTGTGGAGGGATCACATTCCCACACTCACTGTCAGGGTCAGTGTTCACTGTGTGGACTGATCACAGGCCCCACACTCACAGTCAGGGAGAGTGTGCACTGTGTGGACAAATCACTGGCCCCACACTCACTGTCAGGGTCAGTGTTCACAGTGTGGACTGATCACAGGCCCCACACTCACTGTCAGGGTCACTGTTCACTGTGTGGACTGATCACAGGCCCCACACTCACTGTCAGGGTCACTGTTCACTGTGTGGACTGATCACAGGCCCCACACTCACTGTCAGGGTCAGTGTTCACTGTGTGGAGTGATCACAGGTCTCACACTCACTGTCAGGGTCAGTGTTCACTGTGTGGACTGATCACAGGCCGCACACTCACTGTCAGGGTCAGTGTTCACTGTGTGGACTGATCACAGGCCCCACACTCACTGTCAGGGTCAGTGTTCACTGTGTGGACTGATCACAGGCCCCACACTCACTGTCAGGGTCAGTGTTCACTGTGTGGACTGATCACAGGCCCCACACTCACTGTCAGGGTCAGTGTTCACTGTGTGGACTGATCACAGGCCTCACACTCACAGTCAGGGTCAGTGTGACACTGTGTGGACTGATCACAGGCCTCACACTCACTGTCAGGGTAAGTGTGACATTGTGTGGACTGATCACATGCCCCACACTCACTGTCAGGGTCAGTGTTCACTGTGTGGACTGATCACAGGCCTCACACTCACTGTCAGGATCAGTGTGACACTGTGTGGACTGATCACAGGCCTCACACTCACTGTCAGGGTCAGTGTTCACTGTGTGGACTGATCACAGGCCCCACACCCACTGTCAGGGTCAGTGTTCACTGTGTGGACTGATCACAGGCCTCACACTCACTGTCAGGGTCAGTGTTCACTGTGTGGACTGATCACAGGCCCCACACTCACTGTAAGGGTCAGTGTTCACTGTGTGGCCTGATCACAGGCGTCACACTCACTGTCAGGGTCAGTGTTCACTGTGTGGAGTGATCACATTCCCACACTCACTGTCAGGGTCAATGTTCACTGTGTGGACTGATCACAGGCCTCACACTCACTGTCAGGGTCAGTGTTCACTGTGTGGACTGATCACAGGCCGCACACTCACTGTCAGGGTCAGTGTTCACTGTGTGGACTGATCACAGGCCTCACACTCACAGTCAGGGTCAGTGTGACACTGTGTGGACTGATCACAGGCCTCACACTCACTGTCAGGCTATGTGTGACATTGTGTGGACTGATCACAGGCCCCACACTCACTGTCAGGGTCAGTGTTCACTGTGTGGACTGATCACAGGCCTCACACTCACTGTCAGGATCAGTGTGACACTGTGTGGACTGATCACAGGCCCCACACCCACTGTCAGGGTCAGTGTTCACTGTGTGGACTGATCACAGGCCTCACACTCACTGTCAGGGTCAGTGTTCACTGTGTGGACTGATCACAGGCCCCACACTCACTGTCAGGGTCAGTGTTCACTGTGTGGCCTGATCACAGGCCTCACACTCACTGTCAGGGTCAGTGTTCACTGTGTGGACTGATCACAGGCCCCACACTCACTGTCAGGGTCAGTGTTCACTGTGTGGACTGATCACAGTCCTCACACTCACTGTCAGGGTAAGTGTGACATTGTGTGGACTGATCACAGGCCCCACACTCACTGTCAGGGTCAGTGTTCACTGTGTGGAGTGATTCACAGGCCCCACACTCACTGTCAGGGTCAGTGTTCACTGTGTGGAGTGATCACAGGCCGCGCACTCACTGTCAGGGTCAGTGTTCACTGTGTGGTCTTATCACAGGCCTCACACTCACTGTCAAGGTCAGTGTAACACTGTGTGGTCTGATCACAGACCCCACACTCACTGTCAGGATCAGTGTGACTCTGTGTGGACTGATCACAGGCCTCACACTCTCTGTCAGGGTCAGTGTTCACTGTGTGGACTGATCACAGGCCTCACACTCACTGTAAGATCAGTGTTCACTGCGTGGACTGATCACAGGCCCCACACTCACTGTCAGGTTCAGTGTTCACTGTGTGGAGTGATTCACAGGCCCCACACTCACTGTCAGTGTCATTGTTCACTGTGTGGACTGATCACAGGCCCCACACTCACTGTCAGGGTCAGTGTGACACTGTGTGGTCTGATCACAGGCCCCACACTCACTGTCAGGATCAGTGTTCACTGTGTGGAGTGATTCACAGGCCCCACACTCACTGTCAGGGTCACTGTTCACTATGTGGACTGATCACAGGCCCCACACTCACTGTCAGTGTCAGTGTTCACTGTGTGGTCTGATCACAGGCCCCACACTCACTGTCAGGGGCAGTGTTCACTGTGTGGTCTTATCACAGGCCTCACACTCACTGTCAGTGCCAGTGTTCACTGTGTGGACTGATCACAGGCCCCACACTCACTGTCAGGGTCAGTGTTCACTGTGTGGACTGATCACAGGCCTCACACTCACTGTCAGGTCAGTGTGACACTGTGTGGACTGATCACAGTCCCCACACTCACTGTCAGGGTCAGTGTTCACTGTGTGGAGTGATCACAGGCCACACACTCACTGTCAGGTTCAGTGTTCACTGTGTGGACTGATCACAGGCCCCACACTCACTGTCAGGGTCAGTGTTCACTGTGTGGAGTGATCACAGGCCACACACTCACTGTCAGGGTCAGTGTTCACTGTGTGGTCTTATCACAGGCCTCACACTCACTGTCAGAGTCAGTGTTCACTGTGTGGACTGATCACAGGCCCCACACTCACTGTCAGGGTCAGTGTTCACTGTGTGGACTGATCACAGGCCTCACACTCACTGTCAGGGTCAGTGTGTCACTGTGTGGACTGATCACAGGCCCCACACTCACTGTCAGGGTCAGTGTTCACTGTGTCGACTGATCACAGGCCCCAGACTCACTGCCAGGGTCAGTGTTCACTGTGTGGACTGATCACAGGACTCACACTCACTGTCAGGGTCAGTGTTCACTGTGTGGACTGATCACAGGCCTCACACTCACTGTCAGGGTCAGTGTTCACTGTGTGGACTGATCACACGTCTCACACTCACTGTCAGGGTCAGTGTTCACTGTGTGGACTCATCACAGGCCCCACACTCACTGTCAGGGTCAGTGTTCACAGTGTGGACTGATCACAGGCCCCACACTCACTGTCAGGGTCAGTGTTCACTGTGTGGAGTGATTCACAGGCCCCACACTCACTGTCAGGGTCAGTGTTCACTGTGTGGACTGATCACAGGCCCCACACTCACTGTCAGGGTCAGTGTTCACTGTGTGGACTGATCACAGGCCCCACACTCACTGTCAGAGTCATTGTTCACTGTGTGGTCTGATCACAGGCCCCACACTCACTGTCAGGGTCAGTGTTCACTGTGTGGACTGATCACAGGTCTCACACTCACTGTCAGGATCAGTGTTCACTTTGTGGACTGATCACATGCCCCACACTCACTGTCAGGGTCAGTGTTCACTGTGTGGTCTGATCACAGGCCGCACACTCACTGTCAGGGTAAGTGTGACATTGTGTGGACTGATCACAGGCCCCACACTCACTGTCAGGGTAAGTGTGACACTGTGTGGACTGATCGCAGGCCCCACACTCACTGTCAGGGAAAGTGTGACATTGTGTGGACTGATCACAGGCCCCACACTCACTGTCAGGGTCAGTGTTCACTGTGTGGACTGATCACAGGCCCCACACCCACTGTCAGGGTCAGTGTTCACTGTGTGGACTGATCACAGTCCCCACACTCACTGTCAGGGTCAGTGTTCACTGTGTGGACTGATCACAGGCCCCACACTCACTGTCAGGGTCAGTGTTCACTGTGTGGACTGATCACAGGCCCCACAATCACTGTCAGGGTCAGTGTTCACTGTGTGGACTGATCACAGTCCCCACACTCACTGTCAGGGTCAGTGTTCACTGTGTGGACTCATCACAGGCCCCACACTCACTGTCAGGGTCAGTGTTCACTGTGTGGACTGATCACAGGCCTCACACTCACTGTCAGGGTCAGTGTTCACTGTGTGGACTGATCACAGGCCCCACACTCACTGTCAGGGTCAGTGTTCACTGTGTGGACTGATCACAGGCCCCACACTCACTGTCAGGGTCAGTCTGACTCTGTGTGGACTGATCACAGGCCTCACACTCTCTGTCAGGGTCAGTGTTCACTGTGTGGATGATCACAGGCCTCACACTCACTGTAAGATCAGTGTTCACTGTGTGGACTGACCACAGGCCCCACACTCACTGTTAGGGTCACTGTTCACTGTGTGGTCTGATCACAGGCCTCACATTCACTGTCAGGGTCAGTGTTCACGGTGTGGTCTTATCACAGGCCCCACACTCACTGTCAGTGCCAGTGTTCACTGTGTGGACTGATCACAGGCCCCACACTCACTGTCAGGGTCAGTGTTCACTGTGTGGACTGATCACAGGCCCCACACTCACTGTCAGGGTCATTGTTCACTGTGTGGACAGATCACAGGCCCCACATTCACTGTCAGGGTCAGTGTTCACCGTGTGGACTGATCACAGGCCCCACACTCACTGTCAGGGTCAGTGTTCACTGTGTGGACTGATCACAGGCCCCACACTCACTGTCAGGATCACTGTTCACTGTGTGGACTGATCACAGGCCTCACACTCACTGTCAGGTTCAGTGTTCACTGTGTGGACTGATCACAGGCCTCACACTCACTGTCAGGATCACTGTTCACTGTGTGGACTGATCACAGGCCTCACACTCACTGTCAGGATCACTGTTCACTGTGTGGACTGATCACAGGCCTCACACTCACTGTCAGGGTCAGTGTTCACTGTGTGGACTGATCACAGGTGTCACACTCACTGTCAGTGTCAGTGTTCACTGTGTGGACTGATCACAGGCCCCACACTCACTGTCAGGGTCAGTGTTCACTGTGTGGACTGATCACAGGCCTCACACTCACTGTCAGGGTAAGTGTGACATTGTGTGGACTGATCACAGGCCCCACACTCACTGTCAGGGTCAGTGTTCACTGTGTGGACTGATCACAGGCCCCACACTCACTGTCAGGGTCAGTGTTCACTGTGTGGACTGATCACAGGCCTCACACTCACTGTCAGGGTCAGTGTGTCACTGTGTGGACTGATCACAGGCCCCACACTCACTGTCAGGGTCAGTGTTGACTGTGTGGAGTGATCACATTCCCACACTCACTGTCAGGGTCAGTGTTCACTGTGTCGACTGATCACAGGCCCCAGACTCACTGCCAGGGTCAGTGTTCACTGTGTGGACTGATCACAGGACTCACACTCACTGTCAGGGTCAGTGTTCACTGTGTGGACTGATCACAGGCCTCACACTCACTGTCAGGGTCAGTGTTCACTGTGTGGACTGATCACACGTCTCACACTCACTGTCAGGGTCAGTGTTCACTGTGTGGACTGATCACAGGCCCCACACTCACTCTCATGGTCAGTGTTCACAGTGTGGACTGATCACAGGCCCCACACTCACTGTCAGGGTCAGTGTTCACTGTGTGGAGTGATTCACAGGCCCCACACTCACTGTCAGGGTCAGTGTTCACTGTGTGGACTGATCACAGGCCCCACACTCACTGTCAGGGTCAGTGTTCACTGTGTGGACTGATCACAGGTCTCACACTCACTGTCAGGATCAGTGTTCACTTTGTGGACTGATCACATGCCCCACACTCACTGTCAGGGTCAGTGTTCACTGTGTGGACTGATCACAGGCCGCACGCTCACTGTCAGGGTAAGTGTGACATTGTGTGGACTGATCACAGGCCCCACACTCACTGTCAGGGTAAGTGTGACATTGTGTGGACTGATCACAGGCCCCACACTCACTGTCAGGGTCAGTGTTCACTGTGTGGACTGATCACAGGCCCCACACCCACTGTCAGGGTCAGTGTTCACTGTGTGGACTGATCACAGGCCCCACACTCACTGTCAGGGTCAGTCTGACTCTGTGTGGACTGATCACAGGCCTCATACTCTCTGTCAGTGTCAGCGTTCAATGTGTGGACTGATCACAGGCCTCACACTCACTGTAAGATCAGTGTTCACTGTGTGGACTGATCACAGGCCCCACACTCACTGTCAGGGTCAGTGTTCACTGTGTGGAGGGATCACATTCCCACACTCACTGTCAGGGTCAGTGTTCACTGTGTGGACTGATCACAGGCCCCACACTCACAGTCAGGGAGGGTGTGCACTGTGTGGAATGATCACAGGCCCCACACTCACTGTCAGGGTCAGTGTTCACTGTGTGGCCAGATCACTGGCCCCACACTCACTGTCAGGGTCAGTGTTCACTGTGTGGACTGATCACAGGCCCCACACTCACTGTCAGGGTCACTGTTCACTGTGTGGTCTGATCACAGTCCCCACACTCACTGTCAGGGTCAGTGTTCACTGTGTGGACTGATCACAGGCCCCACACTCACTGTCAGGGTCAGTGTTCACTGTGTGGACTGATCACAGGCCCCACACTCACTGTCAGGGTCAGTGTTCACTGTGTGGACTGATCACAGGCCTCACACTCACTGTCAGGGTCAGTGTTCACTGTGCGGACTGATCACAGGCCCCACACTCACTGTCAGGGTCAGTGTTCACTGTGTGGACTGATCACAGGCCCCACACTCACTGTCAGGGTCAGTCTGACTCTGTGTGGACTGATCACAGGCCTCGCACTCTCTGTCAGGGTCAGTGTTCACTGTGTGGATGATCACAGGCCTCACACTCACTGTAAGATCAGTGTTCACTGTGTGGACTGACCACAGGCCCCACACTCACTGTTAGGGTCACTGTTCACTGTGTGGTCTGATCACAGGCCTCACATTCACTGTCAGGGTCAGTGTTCACGGTGTGGTCTTATCACAGGCCCCACACTCACTGTCAGTGCCAGTGTTCACTGTGTGGACTGATCACAGGCCCCACACTCACTGTCAGGGTCAGTGTTCACTGTGTGGACTGATCACAGGCCCCACACTCACTGTCAGGGTCAGTGTTCACTGTGTGGAGTGATCACATTCCCACACTCACTGTCAGGGTCAGTGTTCACTGTGTGGACTGATCACAGGCCCCACACTCACTGTCAGGGAGAGTGTGCACTGTGTGGAATGATCACAGGCCCCACACTCACTGTCAGGGTCAGTGTTCACTGTGTGGACAGATCGCAGGCCCCACATTCACTGTCAGGGTCAGTGTTCACTGTGTGGACTGATCACAGGCCCCACACTCACTGTCAGGGTCAGTGTTCACTGTGTGGACTGATCACAGGCCCCACACTCACTGTCAGGATCACTGTTCACTGTGTGGACTGATCACAGGCCTCACACTCACTGTCAGGGTCAGTGTTCACTGTGTGGACTGATCACAGGCCTCACACTCACTGTCAGGATCACTGTTCACTGTGTGGACTGATCACAGGCCTCACACTCACTGTCAGGATCACTGTTCACTGTGTGGACTGATCACAGGCCTCACACTCACAGTCAGGGTCAGTGTTCACTGTGTGGACTGATCACAGGTCTCACACTCACTGTCAGTGTCAGTGTTCACTGTGTGGACTGATCACAGGCCCCACACTCACTGTCAGGGTCATTGTGACACTGTGTGGAATGATCACAGGCCCCTCACTCACTGTCAGGGTCAGTGTTCACTGTGTGGACTGATCACAGGCCCCACACTCACTGTCAGGGTCAGTGTTCACTGTGTGGACTGATCACAGGCCCCACACTCACTGTCAGGGTCAGTGTTCACTGTGTGGACTGATCACAGGCCTCACACTCACTGTCAGGGTAAGTGTGACATTGTGTGGACTGATCACAGGCCCCACACTCACTGTCAGGGTCAGTGTTCACTGTGTGGACTGATCACAGGCCTCACACTCACTGTCAGGATCAGTGTGACACTGTGTGGATTGATCACAGGCCCCACACCCACTGTCAGGTTCAGTGTTCACTGTGTGGACTGATCACAGGCCCCACACTCACTGTCAGGGTCAGTGTTCACTGTGTGGACTGATCACAGGCCCCACACTCACTGTCAGGGTCAGTGTTCACTGTGTGGACTGATCACAGGCCCCACACTCACTGTCAGGGTCAGTCTGACTCTGTGTGGACTGATCACAGGCCTCACACTCTCTGTCAGTGTCAGCGTTCAATGTGTGGACTGATCACAGGCCTCACACTCACTTTAAATCAGTGTTCACTGTGTGGACTGATCACAGGCCCCACACTCACTGTCAGGGTCAGTGTTCACTGTGTGGAGGGATCACATTCCCACACTCACTGTCAGGGTCAGTGTTCACTGTGTGGACTGATCACAGGCCCCACACTCACAGTCAGGGAGGGTGTGCACTGTGTGGAATGATCACAGGCCCCACACTCACTGTCAGGGTCAGTGTTCACTGTGTGGACAGATCACTGGCCCCACACTCACTGTCAGGGTCAGTGTTCACTGTGTGGACTGATCACAGGCCCCACACTCACTGTCAGGGTCAGTGTTCACTGTGTGGACTGATCACAGGCCCCACACTCACTGTCAGGGTCAGTGTTCACTGTGTGGACTGATCACAGGCCCCACACTCACTGTCAGGGTCATTGTTCACTGTGTGGACTGATCACAGGCCCCACACTCACTGTCAGGGTCAGTGTTCACTGTGTGGACTGATCACAGGCCCCACACTCACTGTCAGGATGACTGTTCACTGTGTGGACTGATCACAGGCCTCACACTCACTGTCAGGGTCAGTGTTCACTGTGTGGACTGATCACAGGCCTCACACTCACTGTCAGGATCACTGTTCACTGTGTGGACTGATCACAGGCCTCACACTCACTGTCAGGATCACTGTTCACTGTGTGGACTGATCACAGGCCTCACACTCACTGTCAGGGTCAGTGTTCACTGTGTGGACTGATCACAGGTCTCACACTCACTGTCAGGGTCAGTGTTCACTGTGTGGACTGATCACAGGCCCCACACTCACTGTCAGGGTCATTGTGACACTGTGTGGAATGATCACAGGCCCCTCACTCACTGTCAGGGTCAGTGTTCACTGTGTGGACTGATCACAGGCCCCACACTCACTGTCAGGGTCAGTGTTCACTGTGTGGACTGATCACAGGCCTCACACTCACTGTCAGGGTAAGTGTGACATTGTGTGGACTGATCACAGGCCCCACACTCACTGTCAGGGTCAGTGTTCACTGTGTGGACTGATCACAGGCCTCACACTCACTGTCAGGATCAGTGTGACACTGTGTGGATTGATCACAGGCCCCACACCCACTGTCAGGTTCAGTGTTCACTGTGTGGACTGATCACAGGCCCCACAAACACTGTCAGGGTCAGTGTTCACTGTGTGGACTGATCACAGGTCCCACACTCACTGTCAGGGTCAGTGTTCACTGTGTGGACTGATCACAGGCCCCACACTCACTGTCAGGGTCAGTCTGACTCTGTGTGGACTGATCACAGGCCTCACACTCTCTGTCAGGGTCAGCGTTCAATGTGTGGACTGATCACAGGCCTCACACTCACTGTAAGATCAGTGTTCACTGTGTGGACTGATCACAGGCCCCACACTCACTGTCAGGGTCAGTGTTCACTGTGTGGAGGGATCACATTCCCACACTCACTGTCAGGGTCAGTGTTCACTGTGTGGACTGATCACAGGCCCCACACTCACAGTCAGGGAGAGTGTGCACTGTGTGGAATGATCACAGGTCCCACACTCACTGTCAGGGTCAGTGTTCACTGTGTGGACTGATCACAGGCCCCACACTCACTGTCAGGGTCAGTCTGACTCTGTGTGGACTGATCACAGGCCTCACACTCTCTGTCAGGGTCAGCGTTCAATGTGTGGACTGATCACAGGCCTCACACTCACTGTAAGATCAGTGTTCACTGTGTGGACTGATCACAGGCCCCACACTCACTGTCAGGGTCAGTGTTCACTGTGTGGAGGGATCACATTCCCACACTCACTGTCAGGGTCAGTGTTCACTGTGTGGACAGATCACTGGCCCCACACTCACTGTCAGGGTCAGTGTTCACTGTGTGGACTGATCACAGGCCCCACACTCACTGTCAGGGTCACTGTTCACTGTGTGGACTGATCACAGGCCCCACACTCACTGTCAGGGTCAGTGTTCACTGTGTGGACTCATCACAGGCCCCACACTCACTGTCAGGGTCAGTGTTCACTGTGTGGAGTGATCACAGGTCTCACACTCACTGTCAGGGTCATTGTTCACTGTGTGGACTGATCACAGGCCCCACACTCACTGTCAGGGTCAGTGTTCACTGTGTGGAGTGATTCACAGGCCCCACACTCACTGTCAGGGTCAGTGTTCACTGTGTGGACTGATCACAGGCCCCACACTCACTGTCAGGGTCAGTGTTCACTGTGTGGACTGATCACAGGCCTCACACTCACAGTCAGGGTCAGTGTGACACTGTGTGGACTGATCACAGGCCTCACACTCACTGTCAGGGTAAGTGTGACATTGTGTGGACTGATCACATGCCCCACACTCACTGTCAGGGTCAGTGTTCACTGTGTGGACTGATCACAGGCCTCACACTCACTGTCAGGATCAGTGTGACACTGTGTGGACTGATCACAGGCCCCACACCCACTGTCAGGGTCAGTGTTCACTGTGTGGACTGATCACAGGCCTCACACTCACTGTCAGGGTCAGTGTTCACTGTGTGGACTGATCACAGGCCCCACACTCACTGTCAGGGTCAGTGTTCACTGTGTGGCCTGATCAAACGCCTCACACTCACTGTCAGGGTCAGTGTTCACTGTGTGGACTGATCACAGGCCCCACACTCACTGTCAGGGTCAGTGTTCACTGTGTGGACTGATCACAGGCCCCACACTCACTGTCAGGGTCAGTGTTCACTGTGTGGACTGATCACAGTCCCCACACTCACTGTCAGGGTCAGTGTTCACTGTGTGGACTGATCACAGCCCCACACTCACTGTCAGGGTCAGTGTTCACTGTGTGGACTGATCACAGGCCCCACACTCACTGTCAGGGTCAGTGTGACACTGTGTAGACTGATCACAGGCCGCACACTCACTGTCAGGGTCAGTGTTCACTGTGTGGTCTTATCAAAGGCCTCACACTCACTGTCAGTGCCAGTGTTCACTGTGTGGACTGATCACAGGCCCCACACTCACTGTCAGGGTCAGTGTTCACTGTGTGGACTGATCACAGGCCCCACACTCACTGTCAGGGTCAGTGTTCACTGTGTGGAGTGATCACATTCCCACACTCACTGTCAGGGTCAGTGTTCACTGTGTGGACTGATCACAGGCCTCACACTCACTGTCAGGGTCAGTGGGACACTGTGTGGACTGATCACAGGCCTCACACTCACTGTCAGGGTAAGTGTGACATTGTGTGGACTGATCACAGGCCCCACACTCACTGTCAGGGTCAGTGTTCACTGTGTGGAGTGATTCACAGGCCCCACACTCACTGTCAGGGTCAGTGTTCACTGTGTGGAATGATCACAGGCCCCACACTCACTGTCAGGGTCAGTGTTCACTGTGTGGAGGGATCACATTCCCACACTCACTGTCAGGGTCAGTGTTCACTGTGTGGACTGATCACAGGCCCCACACTCACAGTCAGGGAGGGTGTGCACTGTGTGGAATGATCACAGGCCCCACACTCACTGTCAGGGTCAGTGTTCACTGTGTGGACAGATCACTGGCCCCACACTCACTGTCAGGGTCAGTGTTCACTGTGTGGACTGATCACAGGCCCCACACTCACTGTCAGGGTCACTGTTCACTGTGTGGACTGATCACAGGCCCCACACTCACTGTCAGGGTCAGTGTTCACTGTGTGGACTGATCACAGGCCCCACACTCACTGTCAGGGTCAGTGTTCACTGTGTGGAGTGATCACAGGTCTCACACTCACTGTCAGGGTCATTGTTCACTGTGTGGACTGATCACAGGCCCCACACTCACTGTCAGGGTCAGTGTTCACTGTGTGGACTGATCACAGGCCCCACACTCACTGTCAGGATCACTGTTCACTGTGTGGACTGATCACAGGCCTCACACTCACTGTCAGGGTCAGTGTTCACTGTGTGGACTGATCACAGGCCTCACACTCACTGTCAGGATCACTGTTCACTGTGTGGACTGATCACAGGCCTCACACTCACTGTCAGGATCACTGTTCACTGTGTGGACTGATCACAGGCCTCACACTCACTGTCAGGGTCAGTGTTCACTGTGTGGACTGATCACAGGTCTCACACTCACTGTCAGTGTCAGTGTTCACTGTGTGGACTGATCACAGGCCCCACACTCACTGTCAGGGTCATTGTGACACTGTGTGGAATGATCACAGGCCCCTCACTCACTGTCAGGGTCAGTGTTCACTGTGTGGACTGATCACAGGCCCCACACTCACTGTCAGGGTCAGTGTTCACTGTGTGGACTGATCACAGGCCTCACACTCACTGTCAGGGTAAGTGTGACATTGTGTGGACTGATCACAGGCCCCACACTCACTGTCAGGGTCAGTGTTCACTGTGTGGACTGATCACAGGCCTCACACTCACTGTCAGGATCAGTGTGACACTGTGTGGATTGATCACAGGCCCCACACCCACTGTCAGGTTCAGTGTTCACTGTGTGGACTGATCACAGGCCCCACAAACACTGTCAGGGTCAGTGTTCACTGTGTGGACTGATCACAGGTCCCACACTCACTGTCAGGGTCAGTGTTCACTGTGTGGACTGATCACAGGCCCCACACTCACTGTCAGGGTCAGTCTGACTCTGTGTGGACTGATCACAGGCCCCACACCCACTGTCAGGGTCAGTGTTCACTGTGTGGACTGATCACAGGCCTCACACTCACTGTCAGGGTCAGTGTTCACTGTGTGGACTGATCACAGGCCCCACACTCACTGTCAGGGTCAGTGTTCACTGTGTGGCCTGATCAAACGCCTCACACTCACTGTCAGGGTCAGTGTTCACTGTGTGGACTGATCACAGGCCCCACACTCACTGTCAGGGTCAGTGTTCACTGTGTGGACTGATCACAGGCCCCACACTCACTGTCAGGGTCAGTGTTCACTGTGTGGACTGATCACAGTCCCCACACTCACTGTCAGGGTCAGTGTTCACTGTGTGGACTGATCACAGCCCCACACTCACTGTCAGGGTCAGTGTTCACTGTGTGGACTGATCACAGGCCCCACACTCACTGTCAGGGTCAGTGTGACACTGTGTAGACTGATCACAGGCCGCACACTCACTGTCAGGGTCAGTGTTCACTGTGTGGTCTTATCAAAGGCCTCACACTCACTGTCAGGGTCAGTGTTCACTGTGTGGACTGATCACAGGCCTCACACTCACTGTCAGGGTCAGTGTTCACTGTGTGGACTGATCACATTCCCACACTCACTGTCAGGGTCAGTGTGTCACTGTGTGGACTGATCACAGGCCCCACACTCACTGTCAGGGTCAGTGTTCACTGTGTGGACTGATCACAGTCCTCACACTCACTGTCAGGGTCAGTGTGACACTGTGTGGACTGATCACAGGCCCCACACTCACTGTCAGGGTCAGTGTTCACTGTGTGGAGGGATCACATTCCCACACTCACTGTCAGGGTCAGTGTTCACTGTGTGGACTGATCACAGGCCCCACACTCACTGTCAGGGTCAGTGTTCACTGTGTGGACAGATCACTGGCCCCACACTCACTGTCAGGGTCAGTGTTCACTGTGTGGACTGATCACAGGCCCCACACTCACTGTCAGGGTCACTGTTCACTGTGTGGACTGATCACAGGCCCCACACTCACTGTCAGGGTCAGTGTTCACTGTGTGGACTGATCACAGGCCACACACTCACTGTCAGGGTCAGTGTTCACTGTGTGGAGTGATCACAGGTCTCACACTCACTGTCAGGGTCATTGTTCACTGTGTGGACTGATCACAGGCCCCACACTCACTGTCAGGGTCAGTGTTCACTGTGTGGACTGATCACAGGCCCCACACTCACTGTCAGGATCACTGTTCACTGTGTGGACTGATCACAGGCCTCACACTCACTGTCAGGGTCAGTGTTCACTGTGTGGACTGATCACAGGCCTCACACTCACTGTCAGGATCACTGTTCACTGTGTGGACTGATCACAGGCCTCACACTCACTGTCAGGATCACTGTTCACTGTGTGGACTGATCACAGGCCTCACACTCACTGTCAGGGTCAGTGTTCACTGTGTGGACTGATCACAGGTCTCACACTCACTGTCAGTGTCAGTGTTCACTGTGTGGACTGATCACAGGCCCCACACTCACTGTCAGGGTCATTGTGACACTGTGTGGAATGATCACAGGCCCCTCACTCACTGTCAGGGTCAGTGTTCACTGTGTGGACTGATCACAGGCCCCACACTCACTGTCAGGGTCAGTGTTCACTGTGTGGACTGATCACAGGCCTCACACTCACTGTCAGGGTAAGTGTGACATTGTGTGGACTGATCACAGGCCCCACACTCACTGTCAGGGTCAGTGTTCACTGTGTGGACTGATCACAGGCCTCACACTCACTGTCAGGATCAGTGTGACACTGTGTGGATTGATCACAGGCCCCACACCCACTGTCAGGTTCAGTGTTCACTGTGTGGACTGATCACAGGCCCCACAAACACTGTCAGGGTCAGTGTTCACTGTGTGGACTGATCACAGGTCCCACACTCACTGTCAGGGTCAGTGTTCACTGTGTGGACTGATCACAGGCCCCACACTCACTGTCAGGGTCAGTCTGACTCTGTGTGGACTGATCACAGGCCTCACACTCTCTGTCAGGGTCAGCGTTCAATGTGTGGACTGATCACAGGCCTCACACTCACTGTAAGATCAGTGTTCACTGTGTGGACTGATCACAGGCCCCACACTCACTGTCAGGGTCAGTGTTCACTGTGTGGAGGGATCACATTCCCACACTCACTGTCAGGGTCAGTGTTCACTGTGTGGACTGATCACAGGCCCCACACTCACAGTCAGGGAGAGTGTGCACTGTGTGGAATGATCACAGGCCCCACACTCACTGTCAAGGTCAGTGTTCACTGTGTGGACAGATCACTGGCCCCACACTCACTGTCAGGGTCAGTGTTCACTGTGTGGACTGATCACAGGCCCCACACTCACTGTCAGGGTCACTGTTCACTGTGTGGACTGATCACAGGCCCCACACTCACTGTCAGGGTCAGTGTTCACTGTGTGGACTCATCACAGGCCCCACACTCACTGTCAGGGTCAGTGTTCACTGTGTGGAGTGATCACAGGTCTCACACTCACTGTCAGGGTCATTGTTCACTGTGTGGACTGATCACAGGCCCCACACTCACTGTCAGGGTCAGTGTTCACTGTGTGGAGTGATTCACAGGCCCCACACTCACTGTCAGGGTCAGTGTTCACTGTGTGGACTGATCACAGGCCTCACACTTACTGTCAGGGTCAGTGTTCACTGTGTGGACTGATCACAGGCCCCACACTCACTGTCAGGGTCAGTGTTCACTGTGTGGACTGATCACAGGCCTCACACTCACAGTCAGGGTCAGTGTGACACTGTGTGGACTGATCACAGGCCTCACACTCACTGTCAGGGTAAGTGTGACATTGTGTGGACTGATCACATGCCCCACACTCACTGTCAGGGTCAGTGTTCACTGTGTGGACTGATCACAGGCCTCACACTCACTGTCAGGATCAGTGTGACACTGTGTGGACTGATCACAGGCCCCACACCCACTGTCAGGGTCAGTGTTCACTGTGTGGACTGATCACAGTCCTCACACTCACTGTCAGGGTCAGTGTTCACTGTGTGGACTGATCACAGGCCCCACACTCACTGTCAGGGTCAGTGTTCACTGTGTGGCCTGATCAAACGCCTCACACTCACTGTCAGGGTCAGTGTTCACTGTGTGGACTGATCACAGGCCCCACACTCACTGTCAGGGTCAGTGTTCACTGTGTGGACTGATCACAGGCCCCACACTCACTGTCAGGGTCAGTGTTCACTGTGTGGACTGATCACAGTCCCCACACTCACTGTCAGGGTCAGTGTTCACTGTGTGGACTGATCACAGCCCCACACTCACTGTCAGGGTCAGTGTTCACTGTGTGGACTGATCACAGGCCCCACACTCACTGTCAGGGTCAGTGTGACACTGTGTAGACTGATCACAGGCCGCACACTCACTGTCAGGGTCAGTGTTCACTGTGTGGTCTTATCAAAGGCCTCACACTCACTGTCAGTGCCAGTGTTCACTGTGTGGACTGATCACAGGCCCCACACTCACTGTCAGGGTCAGTGTTCACTGTGTGGACTGATCACAGGCCCCACACTCACTGTCAGGGTCAGTGTTCACTGTGTGGAGTGATCACATTCCCACACTCACTGTCAGGGTCAGTGTTCACTGTGTGGACTGATCACAGGCCTCACACTCACCGTCAGGGTCAGTGTTCACTGTGTGGACTGATCACATTCCCACAC
This sequence comes from Squalus acanthias, assembly GCA_030390025.1. Lineage (NCBI taxonomy): Eukaryota > Metazoa > Chordata > Chondrichthyes > Squaliformes > Squalidae > Squalus > Squalus acanthias. Next base: position 38,872 of record JASTWF010000286.1, on the reverse strand, counting down.
TCACTGTCAGGGTCAGTGTGTCACTGTGTGGACTGATCACAGGCCCCACACTCACTGTCAGGGTCAGTGTTCACTGTGTGGACTGATCACAGTCCTCACACTCACTGTCAGGGTCAGTGTGACACTGTGTGGACTGATCACAGGCCTCACACTCACTGTCAGGGTAAGTGTGACATTGTGTGGACTGATCACAGGCCCCACACTCACTGTCAGGGTCAGTGTTCACTGTGTGGAGTGATTCACAGGCCCCACACTCACTGTCAGGGTCAGTGTTCACTGTGTGGAGTGATCACAGGCCGCGCACTCACTGTCAGGGTCAGTGTTCACTGTGTGGTCTTATCACAGGCCTCACACTCACTGTCAAGGTCAGTGTGACACTGTGTGGTCTGATCACAGGCCCCACACTCACTGTCAGGGTCAGTGTTCACTGTGTGGCCTGATCACAGGCCTCACACTCACTGTCAGGGTCAGTGTTCACTGTGTGGACTGATCACAGGCCCCACACTCACTGTCAGGGTCAGTGTTCACTGTGTGGACTGATCACAGGCCCCACACTCACTGTCAGGGTCAGTGTTCACTGTGTGGACTGATCACAGTCCCCACACTCACTGTCAGGGTCAGTGTTCACTGTGTGGACTGATCACAGCCCCACACTCACTGTCAGGGTCAGTGTTCACTGTGTGGACTGATCACAGGCCCCACACTCACTGTCAGGGTCAGTGTGACACTGTGTAGACTGATCACAGGCCGCACACTCACTGTCAGGGTCAGTGTTCACTGTGTGGTCTTATCAAAGGCCTCACACTCACTGTCAGTGCCAGTGTTCACTGTGTGGACTGATCACAGGCCCCACACTCACTGTCAGGGTCAGTGTTCACTGTGTGGACTGATCACAGGCCCCACACTCACTGTCAGGGTCAGTGTTCACTGTGTGGAGTGATCACATTCCCACACTCACTGTCAGGGTCAGTGTTCACTGTGTGGACTGATCACAGGCCTCACACTCACTGTCAGGGTCAGTGTGTCACTGTGTGGACTGATCACAGGCCCCACACTCACTGTCAGGGTCAGTGTTCACTGTGTGGACTGATCACAGGCCCCACACTCACTGTCAGGGTCAGTGTGACACTGTGTGGACTGATCACAGGCCTCACACTCACTGTCAGGGTCAGTGTGACACTGTGTGGACTGATCACAGGCCCCACACTCACTGTCAGGGTCAGTGTGACACTGTGTGGACTGATCACAGGCCTCACACTCACTGTCAGGGTAAGTGTGACATTGTGTGGACTGATCACAGGCCCCACACTCACTGTCAGGGTCAGTGTTCACTGTGTGGAGTGATTCACAGGCCCCACACTCACTGTCAGGGTCAGTGTTCACTGTGTGGAGTGATCACAGGCCGCGCACTCACTGTCAGGGTCAGTGTTCACTGTGTGGTCTTATCACAGGCCTCACACTCACTGTCAAGGTCAGTGTGACACTGTGTGGTCTGATCACAGGCCCCACACTCACTGTCAGGATCAGTGTGACTCTGTGTGGACTGATCACAGGCCTCACACTCTCTGTCAGGGTCAGTGTTCACTGTGTGGACTGATCACAGGCCTCACACTCACTGTCAGGATCAGTGTGACACTGTGTGGATTGATCACAGGCCCCACACCCACTGTCAGGTTCAGTGTTCACTGTGTGGACTGATCACAGGCCCCACAAACACTGTCAGGGTCAGTGTTCACTGTGTGGACTGATCACAGGTCCCACACTCACTGTCAGGGTCAGTGTTCACTGTGTGGACTGATCACAGGCCCCACACTCACTGTCAGGGTCAGTCTGACTCTGTGTGGACTGATCACAGGCCCCACACCCACTGTCAGGGTCAGTGTTCACTGTGTGGACTGATCACAGGCCTCACACTCACTGTCAGGGTCAGTGTTCACTGTGTGGACTGATCACAGGCCCCACACTCACTGTCAGGGTCAGTGTTCACTGTGTGGCCTGATCAAACGCCTCACACTCACTGTCAGGGTCAGTGTTCACTGTGTGGACTGATCACAGGCCCCACACTCACTGTCAGGGTCAGTGTTCACTGTGTGGACTGATCACAGGCCCCACACTCACTGTCAGGGTCAGTGTTCACTGTGTGGACTGATCACAGGCCCCACACTCACTGTCAGGGTCAGTGTGACACTGTGTGGACTGATCACAGGCCTCACACTCACTGTCAGGGTCAGTGTGACACTGTGTGGACTGATCACAGGCCCCACACTCACTGTCAGGGTCAGTGTGACACTGTGTGGACTGATCACAGGCCTCACACTCACTGTCAGGGTAAGTGTGACATTGTGTGGACTGATCACAGGCCCCACACTCACTGTCAGGGTCAGTGTTCACTGTGTGGAGTGATTCACAGGCCCCACACTCACTGTCAGGGTCAGTGTTCACTGTGTGGAGTGATCACAGGCCGCGCACTCACTGTCAGGGTCAGTGTTCACTGTGTGGTCTTATCACAGGCCTCACACTCACTGTCAAGGTCAGTGTGACACTGTGTGGTCTGATCACAGGCCCCACACTCACTGTCAGGATCAGTGTGACTCTGTGTGGACTGATCACAGGCCTCACACTCTCTGTCAGGGTCAGTGTTCACTGTGTGGACTGATCACAGGCCTCACACTCACTGTCAGGATCAGTGTGACACTGTGTGGATTGATCACAGGCCCCACACCCACTGTCAGGTTCAGTGTTCACTGTGTGGACTGATCACAGGCCCCACAAACACTGTCAGGGTCAGTGTTCACTGTGTGGACTGATCACAGGTCCCACACTCACTGTCAGGGTCAGTGTTCACTGTGTGGACTGATCACAGGCCCCACACTCACTGTCAGGGTCAGTCTGACTCTGTGTGGACTGATCACAGGCCCCACACCCACTGTCAGGGTCAGTGTTCACTGTGTGGACTGATCACAGGCCTCACACTCACTGTCAGGGTCAGTGTTCACTGTGTGGACTGATCACAGGCCCCACACTCACTGTCAGGGTCAGTGTTCACTGTGTGGCCTGATCAAACGCCTCACACTCACTGTCAGGGTCAGTGTTCACTGTGTGGACTGATCACAGGCCCCACACTCACTGTCAGGGTCAGTGTTCACTGTGTGGACTGATCACAGGCCCCACACTCACTGTCAGGGTCAGTGTTCACTGTGTGGACTGATCACAGTCCCCACACTCACTGTCAGGGTCAGTGTTCACTGTGTGGACTGATCACAGCCCCACACTCACTGTCAGGGTCAGTGTTCACTGTGTGGACTGATCACAGGCCCCACACTCACTGTCAGGGTCAGTCTGACTCTGTGTGGACTGATCACAGGCCCCACACCCACTGTCAGGGTCAGTGTTCACTGTGTGGACTGATCACAGGCCTCACACTCACTGTCAGGGTCAGTGTTCACTGTGTGGACTGATCACAGGCCCCACACTCACTGTCAGGGTCAGTGTTCACTGTGTGGCCTGATCAAACGCCTCACACTCACTGTCAGGGTCAGTGTTCACTGTGTGGACTGATCACAGGCCCCACACTCACTGTCAGGGTCAGTGTTCACTGTGTGGACTGATCACAGGCCCCACACTCACTGTCAGGGTCAGTGTTCACTGTGTGGACTGATCACAGTCCCCACACTCACTGTCAGGGTCAGTGTTCACTGTGTGGACTGATCACAGCCCCACACTCACTGTCAGGGTCAGTGTTCACTGTGTGGACTGATCACAGGCCCCACACTCACTGTCAGGGTCAGTGTGACACTGTGTAGACTGATCACAGGCCGCACACTCACTGTCAGGGTCAGTGTTCACTGTGTGGTCTTATCAAAGGCCTCACACTCACTGTCAGTGCCAGTGTTCACTGTGTGGACTGATCACAGGCCCCACACTCACTGTCAGGGTCAGTGTTCACTGTGTGGACTGATCACAGGCCCCACACTCACTGTCAGGGTCAGTGTTCACTGTGTGGAGTGATCACATTCCCACACTCACTGTCAGGGTCAGTGTTCACTGTGTGGACTGATCACAGGCCTCACACTCACTGTCAGGGTCAGTGTTCACTGTGTGGACTGATCACAGGCCCCACACTCACTGTCAGGGTCAGTGTTCACTGTGTGGACTGATCACAGGCCCCACACTCACTGTCAGGGTCAGTGTTCACTGTGTGGACTGATCACAGGCCTCACACTCACTGTCAGGGTCAGTGTGATGTAAGGGATTCTCTCCTGACCCTGCGTGTCTCGTAGCCTGTGAGGTTCACGCGGCTCTGTGCAGCCTGTATGTCAGTGCGGGTCTAGGCCTGGTCTCCAGCCAGTCTGGGAACACTAGACACCCCTGTGAGTGGTTCGAATCACTCTCCCTTACGGTTCTAGACACTGGACTTAGATGCGAGAGCAGTAATGGAGATAAAACTCATGTAGACTTGGTTTGAACGGTACGAAATGGAAAATCTTTATTGCATGATACTTAAAATTATGAAATACATGTCATATGCACAGATTAATGACAGTACAATCTTACAAACAGTTATAATCACTCTTAGGGAAACGAGGAACGACCAGCACAACGTAAATAGGGCACACATTACAAATATCCTTAATCTTTAAACCCTCCCCTATCAATAACTATCCTAAAACTAGCTTCGTAGGACCTCGAGACTCATGCTCACCACTCGTAATAACTCGGAGAAATCCCGAATAGCTGATCGGATGTTTTTCACCGCAGCACCCACGTGTTGGTCAGGAGATCTCCTGGTCCTACTTGTTTACTGCTTCTGCTGCTCGGTCAGTCGGCTGGACCGTCCGCTGTAGTGAAGACCTCTGTTGGTGGACTTCACAGTTTAGTCGAGGAACACCGTTGTCAATATCACTGATACGATGTGTTTGCACAGTCCAGTTATCGTTGATGCAATATGTCTTGTTAAAGAAGAAAACTTCCTGTCGAGAAGACTTGGCTGATCGACCTACAGGCGCGGTCGGGATTTACTGACCGTGGCGATGGATAAGGTCTTCTTCTCTTCTCCTCTCATCTCATCTCATCTCATCTCATCTCATCCCGGGCCTTCGGTTCCGCTGCCAGCTACCAACATAGGTCTTTGCAACAGTCTTTTACCCAGGAGCAGCCACGAGGTTACGAATCGACCGGATAAAACACAGGAGCAGCCACGATGATAACAGCAGCAAGCGGCAAGAGTCAAGAGCAAAAGAGCAAGAGAGCGAATGGACGGTTTGGGCCTGCAATTATAGTGCACAGTTCTTCCGTTTCCCGCCCAACTACAATGTCCATTCTTTTGTTTAAGGTTTGGCGCCCAAAAATGTCCTGTATGGGTGATCTCTGTCCTTAATGGGTTTCGGGGCTACTCCTGAATGTTTGAGTACCTGTTAATATTTCTCCCATTGTTAAATCGGTCGGTGTTCCCCCTGGAGGGGTTTGGGGCTTCCAAGTGTCCTGTATAACTACCTGCTAACGGCTCTCTCATCGTAGAGCCGTTGGGAGTTTACATATTAATGTCCTTTGGATGGGCCCTTGATGGCTTTCCTTTGTACCTGGGAGACCGATCCCAGTATCGATGTTTATACTGTAAACCCATAATGTCCTGGGTATTGTCTTCACTGTGCTGAATCGTTATCGATCCTGCAAAAATGTTTATTGGAACGCCATCTTGTCTGCCTGCTGAAAAGTCTCGAATGTTCTGTCACGCGGTGCGGCGGCCATTTTACAGGCTGCTTGTGTCCAATTTAAACCTGACAGCATTCCGCTGAAATAAAAGCTGTTTTGAACGAAACTTGTGTTTTCTCCTTATAAAAATGAAATCGCGATAATTGCGAATTCTACAGTCCCTCCTGTTGATGCGAATAACTCCGCTTATCGTATCAAAAATCTCAGTGGTGAGCAATCTTATCTCGATTTCACTCCGAATCCAGTAAATTAATCCCATAAAATTTTAACTTCACTAGGGTCTCTGTGTCGTCCTCATTTCCCAAGAAAAAATCACATTTTATATCACCGTAGGCATCATTTGCCCTTAAACTTACACCACTTGTTTTCCTTCCCGGCGTAACCAGGCCGATACCTCACGCATCACCTGTATATTTGTCTTTTATTCAAGGGAAGGAAAAACAAAACCCAAAAACCAAACAATCAACACCATCACCAAAATAAACAAATCCCGACTCTTAAACATGTCGAGTTTCCAACGTATTTACAATGGGTACAAACTTCCGCGGCGCACGTGGCGAGCGGGAGTGACGCCATTTTCCCATTACACTGCGCTCTCATCGTGCACGCGCACGTAACGTTCTCGCCACTCTCCCGTGTTCTCATGCTTGGTGAGGCGCTTGTCTCTTTTACAATGTATGAACAAAAGGTATACTACAATAAACACTTGACAGACGACTAAAATGTGGGAGGCTATTCTGACCCATGAGGGCACTTCAATATTCGTGAACAGATTCCACCACGGTGGAACCACTATGTCCAAAATGTCTGTACCTATCTCGACGGTTTTCTGTTCTAATGTATAGAAATGCTTTTGTGACACCGCGACGGCTTTTAGAAGTTTGGTTAAATGCTCGGGGAGAGGGGGAATGAGGTACCCAAAATGTGCGACAAATCGCTGCAAGTCGGTAAAATTCTCTTTTACTGTGAGATGAACAGTGGATGGTTCAGGGATTGGGATAATTCGCTGTTGTGCTACTTGAACTTCAGCCCTGGGTTTAAAACAGAAACTGCTGTCACTCACCGGACACCGGCTACGGTTTCCATGCTGGTAGTGTTGCGCTGCAGTGGTAACACAATATGTTCCACCCCCGATGTATGCTACCTGCGGAGGCACATGATCTTGTGCCATTGCCTCCATGGTGCAATTCATGGACTTGGCGCCAGCCGTTCTGAACCCGCACTGTGGTGTTAAAAAGGCATTCAAGTGCTGGGGGCACAGTATTATGTGTGCTCCCCTGCCACGACAACCAGAGAGATCTGTACCTGTCATCGTTTGCTCCCAGCGGATGACGTAAGGTGGAACCGCTGCATAACGAATGTGGGCTCCCCCCTGAATGACACCGATGTTCTCTACCCGATACACCGGGGCGGGCTTTGCTGTGTTGCCCAAAACCGGCATGCGTAATACTATTCCCATAATAGTATGGTTTGAACGTCCGCAGTCCACGGGGACTGGGTAAGCTTCTGAAGCTAGCCTGAGCTGGCACGGACTTAATGCATTCTGAAAAGGGTGGAGCGCCCGCAGGTGTTTGTTACTTATCCAGGACGGGACCAAACCTTGTTTTAAATCCTCCAAATTACTGCGGCCCTCGCCCAGTAACCACGCCCCGTAAAGCACGCACACCTCGTTCTGCGCAGCTTGATCGGATGCATTCCGATCTTCCCTAATCAGGGCATTTACCGTACGCGCATGTTTCTCCAGCTCTGCTATAATCTCTTTTAAGTGTAGTGTCATGGCTTGGTCCTCGTGCAGACCCGACCCTACCACTTTATTCTCATCTGTAAGAATATCCTTTAACTGTGTTTTTAAACCATTAATCTGGGTCTGCAGCTCCACACTGTCTAGAGCGTTGACCACAGATGTCCCTGTGTTAAAAGCAGTGAACGCATCGTTCACCAAACCCCTTCTTTGCCTCCCTACTTGGTCCAAAACTTCCTGCGGTGCGGTGTATAAACTTGTCTTATCGATTTCTGCAAAATCAAACTCGTAAAATTGCCTGAACATCTTGGTCAACAGGATCTGGTACAACTGTTCCGTCTTTTTGGGGCACCACTCTGGTAACCGTACCTCAGTGAGATTTAAAATCACCGAGGCCACCGCGTAATGTACCCCCTGAAATAGTATCTGGTCTGTGGGGACCAGTACCAAACCGTTCCCGGGTCCCTTACTAGTTTTAGGGCACCCTTCTTCCTCAGTTAGAACTACCGGAATCGTGGGCGGGGCTTTGCGTGGGCGCGTAATGAGCTCAGTGGCATTTACTGGGATCGGAGAGTATGGGGCTCCGCACCCCCTGGTGCTCGCATCCCACCTCATCCCCTGTCCGTTATCCTGCCACTGGTTAATAAAGAATATGGAGATGCCTTTGGGGCAAACGTACTTTGACCCCCACATACAAACATAAATCCCCTCATCTGGTTCCCACCATTTGTCCCAACAGACTTTCACTTGTCCATCTGTCCCCGTAATTGTCCGATGGGTATTATTACCCAGTCGCTCCCACTCAACCGAAGAGTTCCTCATAGTTTTGCTCAGCTTTCGCAGCCACCACCATCGGCTCAATGGGACATTCCCACTGCAGGTCAAACAAATCCGTTTGCCGACGGTGACGCTGATCCTGGGTGCGATGATCCGTACTTTGGGGCACATTAAAGAAGTCTCTTTGTAGGCGAACCCCGATGTGCTGGAATACTCCGTTGAGTTCGTTCCCAGCCATCCTGGCCACCTTCCCTTGTGGAAATAGGTGCTGGTCCCTTCTGCCTTCCGTCTTCCGGTCCCATCCACCGCGATGGGGGCCGTGTCCCCGGAACATCCAAACACCACGACATCCTTGGTGAGGCCCCGATAGGCCAATCCACATCCGATTGCCACGAGCAAAACTAGAAGTCGTTCCATCCTTCCTTGGTTCCTGTGATCAGATAGAATGAGGTAGCCAGCCTCGCAAAAAGTCTCTGGCTTTTGTGAAGGGTGAGCGGGTCCCCTGACCTCGCCTCACGTAAACTTCAACGTTTGCTAAATAGACTTCCTCTAAACCTAGCCTTAAAACTCCCATCATTTTATCGTTATCTGTTAAAAACACTACAAACTTAACCTTATTAAAACTACTTAAAACTTTAAACTAAAACTTAAAACCTTAAACTAATAACTTTACAATGCCGCCCGTTCTCAGGGCGGCCCCTTTAAATCCTGAGAAGGCTGCTGCGAGCTCTTCCCGACGGTGGGAGGGCACTGACCCTTCCCTCTGATCTGCCGCAGCCTGTTGCTGCGCTGACCCTTTCCTCTGATCTGCCGCAGCCTGTTACTGCTTCGATGTGGCCTGTCTCTACCCGGGTTATCTTAACCTGAAACTTACGCCCTGGGGCAGCCTGGGGACCTGACCACATCTTCCTGGGCTGGGGTACTCTGCTTGACCTACGGGGAATTGCTATGGGCGGGGGCTCCGTGACGGACGGACCGGGTCCCGAGACCTTCAACGGGATGACCTGGGGTTCCATCACAGGCGCCAGCCCCGCCTCCGCTGACTCCGCCTCCCTAACCTCGGGGCTGGCAGTTCGGGGCCCCGCCCTGCTCGGCCCAGCAGGCGGCCCTTCACTCGCGAACTCTGCCTCCCCTGAGGACTGGACGTTCAAAGCGGGCGGCCACACCTCTGGGAACCACATAGCGGCTGGCCCGGCCTCCTCTAGCTCCTTCCTCCTGCTGTCGGGACCTGCAGCTTGTGTGTCCACCCCGTATGGATCTCTACTTGCGGCCCCAATCCTTCCAGACCGTTCCTCTGAAACCACCCGTCATCATCACTATGCTCATCTGCACTATCCTCATCTGACCAGGGTACCCTGGGGTCCTCGTCATCTAACCCCCAACTCCAGAAAAACGCTGCATGATCGTCCGGGATGTCCCTTCCCCTGATGCAAGCTGCTACGCCTGCCTGTGTGCCTTGTGGTCCTACCTGGGGCTGTGTTTTCCCATTGGCGGGATTTACCCCTGTAGTTTTCCCTTGCGCACCCGGCTGGTACAGTTTACATTGGTTTATGTGGAACCACTTAGTGCGCCGAGGTACTTTTACGGCGTAAACCATGGGACTTGCCTTGTCTACAATGTTGTAGGGTCCCATATACAGTGGTTCCAGACTCCCTACCCTGGCGTAATTTCTGACCATGACCTGGTCTCCTACTTCCCACTCCCGCGTTTTGCGGGGTTCCAGCAACAAGCGATTGCCCTGGTGCTGCCTTCCCATGTTCCCAGCCGCCTGCTCATAAATTTGCTTCAGGCGCTCCAAGAGAGTTTGGGCGAACTTGTCCCTGCTGATCTCTTGAAGCTGACCCTCAGTGAGCACCGGGGCTAGCACATGGGTGGGGGTTCGCATGAGCCTGCCGGTCATTACCTCGTGCGGGGAGTACCCCGTACTTTTTGACTGACTGGCCCGGACCCCCATGAGGACTAAAGGCAGAACTTCCGCCCATTTTTGGGGCGAGTTCCTAGTCTCTTTCCTCAATTTCTCCTTCAGGGTCCGGTTCATACGTTCAACAATCCCGGATGACTGGGGATTGTGTGCTACGTGCCACTTCCCTTCAATGCCCAAAAGCATGAGGGTGTTCTGCATCACCTGGCCGGTGAAATGACTCCCTTGGTCTGACTCCACGAAACGGGGGAGTCCCCACCGCGAGAACACTTCCCGGACCAAGATTTTTGCTGTACCCAGTGCCGTAGCTGTTCGACAAGGGAAGGCTTCCACCCACTTGGAAAACACATCCACCAGGACGAGGCAGTACTTATAACCTCCCTGGGTGGTGGGCAGGGGTCCTATATAGTCGATCTGTATCGACTGCCATGGTCCCTCTACCCTTCTTACGTGTCCCATGGGCACCTTCCTTTTCTGGGGGTCTGGGTTGTTTGCAGCGCACACAAGACAGTTTGCACAGAACTCGCGGACTTGTTCCCTGAGCCCTGGCCACCATCCCGCTTGCTCTACCCGTTGCCAGGTAACCTCGGGCCCGGGGTGCCCTGCCCCTGGTCCCTCGTGAGCCAACTGGAGGAATTCCCTCCTGTGCTGCTGCGGCACAACCCACTGCTCCTCGCGGAACAGCATGCCTTCCTTAACTGAGAGGGTTGCCGTACTGTACGGACCTTCTACCTGCCTCCCCTCAGCAATCGTTTTTAGGACTGCTTTTAGGGCGGGATCCTGGGCTTGGACGGTCTTAAGGTCTAGGGGCAATGCTACCCTGGTGTTCCCGGTATTCCCGTCCCCACCTCGGACCGCTGCTATGGGTCCGGTTCTATAGGGGTTCCAGAAAGTACCGTCGCGGGCACCCTCCCTGGCTAGCGCATCCGCCTGCCGGTTGCCCTCCCCACGGGGCTCTGTGGAGGAGTGAGCTTTCACCTTATGGATGAAAATCTCCCCTTCCTCCCCTACTGCTGCTGCTAAGATCTTCTCCAGCAAGGGCTTTACCGTTAAAGGTCGCCCGTCCGCGGAGGTGTATCCACGGCGGGACCAAATGGCCAGGTATTCCGTACACGAATTGCAGGTGAACATACTGTCCGAGCAAATCGTGTATGGGGTTGGGAAAATGTCTGGGTGGGTTACCACGTACACCACGGCAGACAGCTCAGCCTGCTGCGCGCTCATGGTGCTAGGGAGCTTGATCGCCAGGGCAAGGTCTGCCGCAGGGTCATAAACTCCACACCCTGTGAGTCGCTCGCCAGCAGATACTGTGCTAGACCCATCAACATAAATCTCGCGCCCAGTGGGATGTACCCCGGCCCGTAAACCTATGTTGACGTCCCACACCCCCTCCACCGAACACCGGTGGGCTGTACCGGGGTATACCAAATTGGCCGCAAGCCTGGGCTCGCAAAGACCTTTTACTCTGATGTCCAACTGGGAGAGAAGAAGGGTCCAACGCGCAATGCGTGCGCTGCTTACGGTCCCGTCTTTAATCCTCCCATCCAGAAGCATCTTAGTTGGTGTGTGATGTGTGAGGAGAGTGATGGGAGAGAGCCCTGTGAAGATCGCTGATCTTTTCACAGCCCAATGCGTGGCTAAAAGGTGCCTTTCGCAATTGGAAAAACTTCTCTCCACATCCGTTAATACCCTGGATGAATAGACAACCGGCCTCAGCTTGCCGTGACGCTCTTGGAGCAGCACGGCGCTTAAGCTGTCTCCGCTGGCAGCTACCTCCAGGAAAAACTCCTTCCCCCCATCTATGGCCCCTAAGGCTGGCGCGGTCTGCAGATCCCTTTTTAACTTCTCGAAGGCTGCTTGGCAGCCCTCGTCCCAAAGCCACTCTACTCCCTTATGGAGGAGTCGGAGGAGCGGCGCCGCTGTGGCCGCATAATCCTCGATAAAATCCCTGCAGTAACCGGTCAGTCCCAAGAAGGACCTCACACCCCTTACGTTGTTGGGAATCGGTAATTCTTGCACCGACTCCCTCCTTGCTTTGTCTATGGCTCTTTCCCCAGCGCGTAGGGTCAGTCCCAGGAATTTTACTTCCTGCTGACCGATACGTGCTTTCTTTGGGTTTACTTTAAAACCCTTTCTCGCTAACAGCTCCAATAACTCGTCCAGCAGTGGTCCGTGCTCCTCCCTTGAGTCCGTAAATAGGAGCAAATCATCCACATACTGTACTATCTGATTGGGCTGACTAAACTCCTTTAAACTTCCTGCCATACACTGGTGAAAAATACTGGGGCTATTGTGGAAACCTTGTGGCAAACAGTTCCACGTGTACTGTTGCCCTTTAAACGTAAAGGCAAACTTGTACTGGTCCTCTCGCCGCAGCGGGATGGACCAAAAACCGTTCGAGATATCCAGCACCGTGAACGTGGTCGCGGACGCTGGGATGCTCCCTATTAGGTCAGCAACTGCTGCTACTGTGGGCGCGCAGGCGGGGATGTTACTGTTAAGGACTCTGTAGTCCACCGTGGCTCTCCACGAATTATCCGGCTTCCTAACCGGCCATAATGGGGAGTTCACGTGTGTGGCTATCGGCCTCAACACGCCCTGCTGCACCAAGGAAGACATTGCTGCCTCCATATCGGGTTCTGCTTCTTTGGGGAAGTTATACTGCTTTTGGGGTCGGGTCATGGGGTCCCCATCTACGCTGACCTCAAACCCGACCACCCTCCCACAATCGTGCTTGTGGGTTGCAAACGCGTGCATATTATCTGTCACGTACGTTTGCATGTCCGTTGGGACATCTGCGACCATAAGCCTGAGGTCGTAGCCTCCGGATGGCTGTACGGTACACAGGACCCCTGTTTCTTCCTCCCCTTGAATTACCATTACCTCGCCTTTTTCACCTTTAGCCCCCCAGAGACAGTGATTTCTGAGGTCCACGAGGATCCCGTGTCCCGCTAGCAGATCGGACCCGAGAATACCTCTTCCACCCCCCTTTTGCCATGCCATCAGTATACACTTCCACTTAAGGCGAAGTGTCCCTAAACGAATGGATAGCGGGAGGGAAAACGTGCCAGCCTGTTCTTTCCCTGTGAACCCTGCTAGCGTGAATGGGACCTTGGTAGATAGCGGCGAGTCAAAAGGGTCATCTGTATGGATTATGGTGCAAGAAGCTCCCGTGTCCAACAAATAACTGCCCTTTTGTTTCTCTACCTCCATCTCCACCACAGGTCGCCTCCACGCATCATAGCTGAGCGGACACAGGTAGACGGGCTGTGCTGGTTCTAGTCATGGGGCACTATTAGACGGTCCTGCGGCACCTACGGGGCCGGTTGCGACCGCCACCTGTCCACGCGCATTCAAAACCATCTTGCGCATGACTCCTAACACTGCCTCGAGGTCTTCGGGAGAGGTGGGCGCACTAGCTTCCCTAGCCGGGACAGGCGCCTGGGCTCGGACCGCGGGATTTTTATCCTTGGAATCCTTCCAAGGGTTCCTGCAGTGCTTGCGCCAGTGCCCTGTCTTCCCACACCCGTAACAGGCATTACTTGCCTGTGGGGCGCGATTACCCTCCTGATGCCACTCTCTTTGAGCCGGGGCTGCGGGTCGTACCTCATGTACTCTTCCCTTAAAGGGACGTGTTGCCATACCCCTTATGTTACGGTAACCTAACGTGAGTCGATTCAAGACCGACTCTTCCGTAAGGTTGAGGTCATTGGGATCGAACCAGGCTTTTGCCTGCTCTCTAACGGCTGGTAAACTGTTGGCTATTATGCACCTAAGCCAATGAATTAAAGCGGCGCCTTCCACATCTTCGCGCTCGGGCGCACCTAGACAGCTGCGCTCATATACTGGCCACAGCCTGTCGGCAAAAACCTTCGGGGGTTCTCCCTCCATCTGCACTGTCTGTCCCACTCTAGCAAACGGACCTCCGTCGTTCGCTCCCACTACTTCTAGGACCTCATTTTTCAATTCCTCATAACTTTTGTTTCCCCTCTTGCTCTCACCTGAGAGGCACTGAAGGACCGAGCTGTCTAATGAGAACAGCAGCATTTTTGCTGTCTCCCCATCATCGCAGCCGTTAATGGCTGCGGCTTGCTCAACTTCCCTGAAATGTACGGAAGGGTCGTCTATCTCGGTCAGCTTCCTTACGTGGTTTATCATGGCTCTCAGCTGATGTGAACTGTGAGGCAACACCAGCTGTCCGAGGAGATCCCCCGGTTCTTCCCCACCGTTTCTGCTTGGGCCCCTTTTAATCCCCGTTACTGGATACAACGATCCCTTTTCTACTTCCTTTTCAACGGGCTCTTTTGTTTCTTCCGTTGCTTCCTCCCTAACCCAGGTTTCTGAATAGCTGGGTGGCGCGGAGGGCGCAGTGGCTACTACTTCTTCTGCTTTACTTGGTGGGGAATTTCTAAATCTCTCATTTACTAGCGGCTGGCGTGCCGACGGATTAATAAGGCACACCATGCCGTTCGCATTATTCACGGCCTTTTTGAGGCTCTCTATCTCTTTTTCGCAGGCGCTATGGTCGGCTCCCTGAAACTTATCCTCAAGGGCCAACTTATACGCCGACCTAACCCCCATTAAGCTCTCTTCTTGAGTTCTTATCTGGGCAGCTTGACGGTTACATCTTTCCTTCATCCTACTCTCGTTTAATTTTGCTTCAGTGATCTGGCACTCGAGATACTCTACCCTTGTTTTAAGGTAGCTGGAGACTTCCTGGCTTTCCTGGCGTAACTCATTTAAACTCTTAATGAGCGCCTCCCCTCCAGAAACCTTCTCCTCCATTTCCTCCTCTAGATGCTTGATTCGAGCGGTTAGCGCTGTATTGGTCTGGTTTGAAATCTGGACCTGCCTTTTGTAGCACATAAGCCAGACTGCTTTCTCAACTGCCTTTTTATGCTCCTTACTATCCGTCCACCTTTCAGCTGCCTCTAGTGGGCTCTTATCCGCTAACAGTTCGCTTATCCACTTTTTCGTTAGATTAACCTTTCCAAATACGTAATCCGCTATCTTTTCCTGCATCACATTTCGTACAGTCATTCCAAAATCTAACACACTACCCTCTCGCTGCCAGTGTCCTGCCGCGGTCGCCATTTTCTGTAAGGGATTCTCTCCTGACCCTGCGTGTCTCGTAGCCTGTGAGGTTCACGCGGCTCTGTGCAGCCTGTATGTCAGTGCGGGTCTAGGCCTGGTCTCCAGCCAGTCTGGGAACACTAGACACCCCTGTGAGTGGTTCGAATCACTCTCCCTTACGGTTCTAGACACTGGACTTAGATGCGAGAGCAGTAATGGAGATAAAACTCATGTAGACTTGGTTTGAACGGTACGAAATGGAAAATCTTTATTGCATGATACTTAAAATTATGAAATACATGTCATATGCACAGATTAATGACAGTACAATCTTACAAACAGTTATAATCACTCTTAGGGAAACGAGGAACGACCAGCACAACGTAAATAGGGCACACATTACAAATATCCTTAATCTTTAAACCCTCCCCTATCAATAACTATCCTAAAACTAGCTTCGTAGGACCTCGAGACTCATGCTCACCACTCGTAATAACTCGGAGAAATCCCGAATAGCTGATCGGATGTTTTTCACCGCAGCACCCACGTGTTGGTCAGGAGATCTCCTGGTCCTACTTGTTTACTGCTTCTGCTGCTCGGTCAGTCGGCTGGACCGTCCGCTGTAGTGAAGACCTCTGTTGGTGGACTTCACAGTTTAGTCGAGGAACACCGTTGTCAATATCACTGATACGATGTGTTTGCACAGTCCAGTTATCGTTGATGCAATATGTCTTGTTAAAGAAGAAAACTTCCTGTCGAGAAGACTTGGCTGATCGACCTACAGGCGCGGTCGGGATTTACTGACCGTGGCGATGGATAAGGTCTTCTTCTCTTCTCCTCTCATCTCATCTCATCTCATCTCATCTCATCCCGGGCCTTCGGTTCCGCTGCCAGCTACCAACATAGGTCTTTGCAACAGTCTTTTACCCAGGAGCAGCCACGAGGTTACGAATCGACCGGATAAAACACAGGAGCAGCCACGATGATAACAGCAGCAAGCGGCAAGAGTCAAGAGCAAAAGAGCAAGAGAGCGAATGGACGGTTTGGGCCTGCAATTATAGTGCACAGTTCTTCCGTTTCCCGCCCAACTACAATGTCCATTCTTTTGTTTAAGGTTTGGCGCCCAAAAATGTCCTGTATGGGTGATCTCTGTCCTTAATGGGTTTCGGGGCTACTCCTGAATGTTTGAGTACCTGTTAATATTTCTCCCATTGTTAAATCGGTCGGTGTTCCCCCTGGAGGGGTTTGGGGCTTCCAAGTGTCCTGTATAACTACCTGCTAACGGCTCTCTCATCGTAGAGCCGTTGGGAGTTTACATATTAATGTCCTTTGGATGGGCCCTTGATGGCTTTCCTTTGTACCTGGGAGACCGATCCCAGTATCGATGTTTATACTGTAAACCCATAATGTCCTGGGTATTGTCTTCACTGTGCTGAATCGTTATCGATCCTGCAAAAATGTTTATTGGAACGCCATCTTGTCTGCCTGCTGAAAAGTCTCGAATGTTCTGTCACGCGGTGCGGCGGCCATTTTACAGGCTGCTTGTGTCCAATTTAAACCTGACAGCATTCCGCTGAAATAAAAGCTGTTTTGAACGAAACTTGTGTTTTCTCCTTATAAAAATGAAATCGCGATAATTGCGAATTCTACAGTGACACTGTGTGGACTGATCACAGGCCTCACACTCACTGTCAGGGTAAGTGTGACATTGTGTGGACTGATCACAGGCCCCACACTCACTGTCAGGGTCAGTGTTCACTGTGTGGAGTGATTCACAGGCCCCACACTCACTGTCAGGGTCAGTGTTCACTGTGTGGAGTGATCACAGGCCGCGCACTCACTGTCAGGGTCAGTGTTCACTGTGTGGTCTTATCACAGGCCTCACACTCACTGTCAAGGTCAGTGTGACACTGTGTGGTCTGATCACAGGCCCCACACTCACTGTCAGGATCAGTGTGACTCTGTGTGGACTGATCACAGGCCTCACACTCTCTGTCAGGGTCAGTGTTCACTGTGTGGACTGATCACAGGCCTCACACTCACTGTAAGATTAGTGTTCACTGCGTGGACTGATCACAGGCCCCACACTCACTGTCAGGGTCAGTGTGACACTGTGTGGTCTGATCACAGGCCCCACACTCACTGTCAGGATCAGTGTTCACTGTGTGGAGTGATTCACAGGCCCCACACTCACTGTCAGGGTCACTGTTCACTGTGTGGACTGATCACAGGCCCCACACTCACTGTCAGTGTCAGTGTTCACTGTGTGGTCTGATCACAGGCCCCACACTCACTGTCAGGGTCAGTGTTCACTGTGTGGACTGATCACAGGCCCCACACTCACTGTCAGGGTCAGTGTTCACTGTGTGGTCTTATCACAGGCCTCACACTCACTGTCAGTGCCAGTGTTCACTGTGTGGACTGATCACAGGCCCCACACTCACTGTCAGGGTCAGTGTTCACTGTGTGGACTGATCACAGGCCTCACACTCACTGTCAGGATCAGTGTGACACTGTGTGGACTGATCACAGTCCCCACACTCACTGTCAGGTTCAGTGTTCACTGTGTGGAGTGATCACAGGCCACACACTCACTGTCAGGGTCAGTGTTCACTGTGTGGACTGATCACAGGCCCCACACTCACTGTCAGGGTCAGTGTTCACTGTGTGGAGTGATCACAGGCCACACACTCACTGTCAGGGTCAGTGTTCACTGTGTGGTCTTATCACAGGCCCCAGACTCACTGCCAGGGTCAGTGTTCACTGTGTGGACTGATCACAGGCCTCACACTCACTGTCAGGGTCAGTGTTCACTGTGTGGACTGATCACAGGCCTCACACTCACTGTCAGGGTCAGTGTTCACTGTGTGGACTGATCACAGGACTCACACTCACTGTCAGGGTCAGTGTTCACTGTGTGGAGTGATTCACAAGCCCCACACTCACTGTGAGTGTCAGTGTTCACTGTTTGGAGTGATCACAGGCCACACACTCACTGTCAGGGTCAGTGTTCACTGTGTGGAGTGATTCACAGGCCCCACACTCACTGTCAGGGTCAGTGTTCACTGTGTGGTCTGATCACAGGCCTCACACTCACTGTCAGGGCCAGTGTTCACTGTGTGGACTGATCACAGGCCTCACACTTACTGTCAGGGTCAGTGTTCACTGTGTGGACTGATCACAGGCCTCACACTCACTATCAGGGTCAGTGTTCACTGTGTGGACTGATCACAGGCCCGACACTCACTGTCAGGGTCAGTGTTCCCTGTGTGGACTGATCACAGGCCTCACTCTCACTGTCAGGGTCAGTCTGACTCTGTGTGGACTGATCACAGGCTTCACACTCTCTGTCAGGGTCAGTGTTCACTGTGTGGACTGATCACAGGCCTCACACTCACTGTAAGATCAGTGTTCACTGTGTGGACTGATCACAGACCCCACACTCACTGTCAGGGTCAGTGTTCACTGTGTGGACTGATCACAGGCCCCACACTCACTGTCAGGGTCAGTGTTCACTGTGTGGACTGATCACAGGCCCCACACTCACTGTCAGGGTCAGTGTTCACTGTGTGGACTGATCACAGGCCCCACACTCACTGTCAGGGTCAGTGTGACACTGTGTGGATTGATCACAGGCCCCACACTCACTGTCAGGGCCAGTGTTCACTGTGTGGACTGATCACGGGCCCCACACTCACTGTCAGGGTCAGTGTTCACTGTGTGGAGTGATTCACAGGCCCCACACTCACTGTCAGTGTCAGTGTTCACTGTGTGGACTGATCACAGGCCCCACACTCACTGTCAGGGTCAGTGTTCACTGTGTGGACTGATCACAGGCCCCACACTCACTGTCAGGGTCAGTGTTCACTGTGTGGTCTTATCACAGGCCTCACACTCACTGTCAGGGTCAGTGTTCACTGTGTGGACTGATCACAGGCCCCACACTCACTGTCAGGGTCAGTGTTCAGTGTGTGGAGTGATCACATGCCCCACACTCACTGTCAGGGTCAGTGTTCACTGTCTGGACTGATCACAGGCCCCACACTCACTGTCAGGGTCAGTGTTCACTGTGTGGACTGATAATAGGCCTCACATTCACTGTCAGGTTCAGTGTGACACTGTGTGGACTGATCACAGTCCCCACACTCACTGTCAGGTTCAGTGTTCACTGTGTGGACTGATCACAGGCCCCACACTCACTGTCAGGGCCAGTGTTCACTGTGTGGTTTGATCACGGGCCCCACACTCACTGTCATGGTCAGTGTTCACTGTGCGGAGTGATCACAGTCCCCACACTCACTGTCAGGGTCAGTGTTCACTGTGTGGAGTGATTCACAGGCCCCACACTCACTGTCAGGGTCAGTGTTCACTGTGTGGAGAGATCACAGGCCGCGCACTCACTGTCAGGGTCAGTGTTCACTGTGTGGTCTTATCACAGGCCTCACACTCACTGTCAAGGTCAGTGTTCACTGCGTGGACTGATCACAGGCCCCACACTCACTGTCAGGTTCAGTGTTCACTGTGTGGAGTGATTCACAGGCCCCACACTCACTGTCAATGTCAGTGTTCACTGTGTGGACTGATCACAGCCCCACACTCACTGTCAGGGTCAGTGTTCACTGTGTGGACTGATCACAGGCCCCACACTCACTGTCCGGGTCAGTGTGACACTGTGTAGACTGATCACAGGCCGCACACTCACTGTCAGGGTCAGTGTTCACTGTGTGGTCTTATCAAAGGCCTCACACTCACTGTCAGTGCCAGTGTTCACTGTGTGGACTGATCACAGGCCCCACACTCACTGTCAGGGTCAGTGTTCACTGTGTGGACTGATCACAGGCCCCACACTCACTGTCAGGGTCAGTGTTCACTGTGTGGAGTGATCACATTCCCACACTCACTGTCAGGGTCAGTGTTCACTGTGTGGACTGATCACAGGCCTCACACTCACTGTCAGGGTCAGTGTTCACTGTGTGGACTGATCACAGGCCCCACACTCACTGTCAGGGTCAGTGTTCACTGTGTGGACTGATCACAGGCCCCACACTCACTGTCAGGGTCAGTGTTCACTGTGTGGACTGATCACAGGCCTCACACTCACTGTCAGGGTCAGTGTGTCACTGTGTGGACTGATCACAGGCCCCACACTCACTGTCAGGGTCAGTGTTCACTGTGTGGACTGATCACAGTCCTCACACTCACTGTCAGGGTCAGTGTGACACTGTGTGGACTGATCACAGGCCTCACACTCACTGTCAGGGTAAGTGTGACATTGTGTGGACTGATCACAGGCCCCACACTCACTGTCAGGGTCAGTGTTCACTGTGTGGAGTGATTCACAGGCCCCACACTCACTGTCAGGGTCAGTGTTCACTGTGTGGAGTGATCACAGGCCGCGCACTCACTGTCAGGGTCAGTGTTCACTGTGTGGTCTTATCACAGGCCTCACACTCACTGTCAAGGTCAGTGTGACACTGTGTGGTCTGATCACAGGCCCCACACTCACTGTCAGGATCAGTGTGACTCTGTGTGGACTGATCACAGGCCTCACACTCTCTGTCAGGGTCAGTGTTCACTGTGTGGACTGATCACAGGCCTCACACTCACTGTAAGATTAGTGTTCACTGCGTGGACTGATCACAGGCCCCACACTCACTGTCAGGGTCAGTGTGACACTGTGTGGTCTGATCACAGGCCCCACACTCACTGTCAGGATCAGTGTTCACTGTGTGGAGTGATTCACAGGCCCCACACTCACTGTCAGGGTCACTGTTCACTGTGTGGACTGATCACAGGCCCCACACTCACTGTCAGTGTCAGTGTTCACTGTGTGGACTGATCACAGGCCCCACACTCACTGTCAGGGTCAGTCTGACTCTGTGTGGACTCATCACAGGCCCCACACTCACTGTCAGGGTCAGTGTTCACTGTGTGGTCTGATCACAGGCCCCACACTCACTGTCAGGGTCAGTGTTCACTGTGTGGACTGATCACAGGCCCCACACTCACTGTCAGGGTCAGTGTTCACTGTGTGGTCTTATCACAGGCCTCACACTCACTGTCAGTGCCAGTGTTCACTGTGTGGACTGATCACAGGCCCCACACTCACTGTCAGGGTCAGTGTTCACTGTGTGGACTGATCACAGGCCTCACACTCACTGTCAGGTTCAGTGTTCACTGTGTGGAGTGATCACAGGCCACACACTCACTGTCAGGGTCAGTGTTCACTGTGTGGACTGATCACAGGCCCCACACTCACTGTCAGGGTCAGTGTTCACTGTGTGGTCTTATCACAGGCCTCACACTCACTGTCAGTGCCAGTGTTCACTGTGTGGACTGATCACAGGCCCCACACTCACTGTCAGGGTCAGTGTTCACTGTGTGGACTGATCACAGGCCTCACACTCACTGTCAGGTTCAGTGTTCACTGTGTGGAGTGATCACAGGCCACACACTCACTGTCAGGGTCAGTGTTCACTGTGTGGACTGATCACAGGCCCCACACTCACTGTCAGGGTCAGTGTTCACTGTGTGGAGTGATCACAGGCCACACACTCACTGTCAGGGTCAGTGTTCACTGTGTGGTCTTATCACAGGCCCCAGACTCACTGCCAGGGTCAGTGTTCACTGTGTGGACTGATCACAGGCCTCACACTCACTGTCAGGGTCAGTGTTCACTGTGTGGTCTGATCACAGGCCTCACACTCACTGTCAGGGTCAGTGTTCACTGTGTGGACTGATCACAGGACTCACACTCACTGTCAGGGTCAGTGTTCACTGTGTGGAGTGATTCACAAGCCCCACACTCACTGTGAGTGTCAGTGTTCACTGTTTGGAGTGATCACAGGCCACACACTCACTGTCAGGGTCAGTGTTCACTGTGTGGACTGATCACAGGCCCCACACTCACTGTGAGTGTCAGTGTTCACTGTTTGGAGTGATCACAGGCCACACACTCACTGTCAGGGTCAGTGTTCACTGTTTGGAGTGATCACAGGCCACACACTCACTGTCAGGGTCAGTGTTCACTGTGTGGACTGATCACAGGCCTCACACTTACTGTCAGGGTCAGTGTTCACTGTGTGGACTGATCACAGGCCTCACACTCACTATCAGGGTCAGTGTTCACTGTGTGGACTGATCACAGGCCCGACACTCACTGTCAGGGTCAGTGTTCCCTGTGTGGACTGATCACAGGCCTCACTCTCACTGTCAGGGTCAGTCTGACTCTGTGTGGACTGATCACAGGCTTCACACTCTCTGTCAGGGTCAGTGTTCACTGTGTGGACTGATCACAGACCTCACACTCACTGTAAGATCAGTGTTCACTGTGTGGACTGATCACAGACCCCACACTCACTGTCAGGGTCAGTGTTCACTGTGTGGAGTGATTCACAGGCCCCACACTCACTGTCAGTGTCAGTGTTCACTGTGTGGACTGATCACAGGCCCCACACTCACTGTCAGGGTCAGTGTTCACTGTGTGGACTGATCACAGGCCCCACACTCACTGTCAGGGTCAGTGTGACACTGTGTGGATTGATCACAGGCCCCACACTCGCTGTCAGGGCCAGTGTTCACTGTGTGGACTGATCACGGGCCCCACACTCACTGTCAGGGTCAGTGTTCACTGTGTGGAGTGATTCACAGGCCCCACACTCACTGTCAGTGTCAGTGTTCACTGTGTGGACTGATCACAGGCCCCACACTCACTGTCAGGGTCAGTGTTCACTGTGTGGACTGATCACAGGCCCCACACTCACTGTCAGGGTCAGTGTTCACTGTGTGGTCTTATCACAGGCCTCACACTCACTGTCAGGGTCAGTGTTCACTGTGTGGACTGATCACAGGCCCCACACTCACTGTCAGGGTCAGTGTTCAGTGTGTGGAGTGATCACATGCCCCACACTCACTGTCAGGGTCAGTGTTCACTGTCTGGACTGATCACAGGCCCCACACTCACTGTCAGGGTCAGTGTTCACTGTGTGGACTGATAATAGGCCTCACATTCACTGTCAGGTTCAGTGTGACACTGTGTGGACTGATCACAGTCCCCACACTCACTGTCAGGTTCAGTGTTCACTGTGTGGACTGATCACAGGCCCCACACTCACTGTCAGGGCCAGTGTTCACTGTGTGGTTTGATCACGGGCCCCACACTCACTGTCATGGTCAGTGTTCACTGTGCGGAGTGATCACAGGCCCCACACTCACTGTCAGGGTCAGTGTTCACTGTGTGGAGTGATTCACAGGCCCCACACTCACTGTCAGGGTCAGTGTTCACTGTGTGGAGTGATCACAGGCCGCGCACTCACTGTCAGGGTCAGTGTTCACTGTGTGGTCTTATCACAGGCCTCACACTCACTGTCAAGGTCAGTGTTCACTGCGTGGACTGATCACAGGCCCCACACTCACTGTCAGGTTCAGTGTTCACTGTGTGGAGTGATTCACAGGCCCCACACTCACTGTCAGTGTCAGTGTTCACTGTGTGGACTGATCACAGGCCACACACTCACTGTCAGGGTCAGTGTGACACTGTGTGGTCTGATCACAGGCCCCACACTCACTGTCAGGATCAGTGTTCACTGTGTGGAGTGATTCACAGGCCCCACACTCACTGTCAGGGTCACTGTTCACTGTGTGGACTGATCACAGTCCCCACACTCACTGTCAGTGTCAGTGTTCACTGTGTGGTCTGATCACAGGCCCCACACTCACTGTCAGGGTCAGTGTTCACTGTGTGGTCTTATCACAGGCCTCACACTCACTGTCAGTGCCAGTGTTCACTGTGTGGACTGATCACAGGCCCCACACTCACTGTCAGGGTCAGTGTTCACTGTGTGGTCTTATCACAGGCCTCACACTCACTGTCAGTGCCAGTGTTCACTGTGTGGACTGATCACAGGCCCCACACTCACTGTCAGGGTCAGTGTTCACTGTGTGGACTGATCACAGGCCTCACACTCACTGTCAGGATCAGTGTGACACTGTGTGGACTGATCACAGGCCCCACACTCACTGTCAGGGTCAGTGTTCACTGTGTGGAGTGATCACAGGCCGCGCACTCACTGTCAGGGTCAGTGTTCACTGTGTGGTCTTATCACAGGCCTCACACTCACTGTCAAGGTCAGTGTGACACTGTGTGGTCTGATCACAGGCCCCACACTCACTGTCAGGATCAGTGTGACTCTGTGTGGACTGATCACAGGCCTCACACTCTCTGTCAGGGTCAGTGTTCACTGTGTGGACTGATCACAGGCCTCACACTCACTGTAAGATCAGTGTTCACTGCGTGGACTGATCACAGGCCCCACACACACTGTCAGTGTCAGTGTTCACTGTGTGGACTGATCACAGGCCCCACACTCACTGTCAGGGTCAGTGTGACACTGTGTGGTCTGATCACAGGCCCCACACTCACTGTCAGGATCAGTGTTCACTGTGTGGAGTGATTCACAGGCCCCACACTCACTGTCAGGGTCACTGTTCACTGTGTGGACTGATCACAGGCCCCACACTCACTGTCAGTGTCAGTGTTCACTGTGTGGTCTGATCACAGGCCCCACACTCACTGTCAGGGTCAGTGTTCACTGTGTGGACTGATCACAGGCCCCACACTCACTGTCAGGGTCAGTGTTCACTGTGTGGACTGATCACAGGCCTCACACTCACTGTCAGGATCAGTGTGACACTGTGTGGACTGATCACAGTCCCCACACTCAATGTCAGGGTCAGTGTTCACTGTGTGGAGTGATCACAGGCCACACACTCACTGTCAGGGTCAGTGTTCACTGTGTGGACTGATCACAGGCCCCACACTCACTGTCAGGGTCAGTGTTCACTGTGTGGAGTGATCACAGGCCACACACTCACTGTCAGGGTCAGTGTTCACTGTGTGGTCTTATCACAGGCCCCAGACTCACTGCCAGGGTCAGTGTTCACTGTGTGGACTGATCACAGGCCTCACACTCACTGTCAGGGTCAGTGTTCACTGTGTGGACTGATCACAGGCCTCACACTCACTGTCAGGGTCAGTGTTCACTGTGTGGACTGATCACAGGACTCACACTCACTGTCAGGGTCAGTGTTCACTGTGTGGAGTGATTCACAAGCCCCACACTCACTGTGAGTGTCAGTGTTCACTGTTTGGACTGATCACAGGCCTCACACTTACTGTCAGGGTCAGTGTTCACTGTGTGGACTGATCACAGGCCTCACACTCACTATCAGGGTCAGTGTTCACTGTGTGGACTGATCACAGGCCCGACACTCACTGTCAGGGTCAGTGTTCCCTGTGTGGATTGATCACAGGCCGCGCACTCACTGTCAGGGTCAGTGTTCACTGTGTGGTCTTATCACAGGCCTCACACTCACTGTCAGGGTCAGTCTGACTCTGTGTGGACTGATCACAGGCTTCACACTCTCTGTCAGGGTCAGTGTTCACTGTGTGGACTGATCACAGGCCTCACACTCACTGTAAGATCAGTGTTCACTGTGTGGACTGATCACAGACCCCACACTCACTGTCAGGGTCAGTGTTCACTGTGTGGAGTGATTCACAGGCCCCACACTCACTGTCAGTGTCAGTGTTCACTGTGTGGACTGATCACAGGCCCCACACTCACTGTCAGGGTCAGTGTTCACTGTGTGGACTGATCACAGGCCCCACACTCACTGTCAGGGTCAGTGTGACACTGTGTGGATTGATCACAGGCCCCACACTCACTGTCAGGGCCAGTGTTCACTGTGTGGACTGATCACGGGCCCCACACTCACTGTCAGGGTCAGTGTTCACTGTGTGGAGTGATTCACAGGCCCCACACTCACTGTCAGTGTCAGTGTTCACTGTGTGGACTGATCACAGGCCCCACACTCACTGTCAGGGTCAGTGTTCACTGTGTGGACTGATCACAGGCCCCACACTCACTGTCAGGGTCAGTGTTCACTGTGTGGTCTTATCACAGGCCTCACACTCACTGTCAGGGTCAGTGTTCACTGTGTGGACTGATCACAGGCCCCACACTCACTGTCAGGGTCAGTGTTCAGTGTGTGGAGTGATCACATGCCCCACACTCACTGTCAGGGTCAGTGTTCACTGTGTGGACTGATCACAGGCCCCACACTCACTGTCAGGGTCAGTGTTCACTGTGTGGACTGATAATAGGCCTCACATTCACTGTCAGGTTCAGTGTGACACTGTGTGGACTGATCACAGGCCCCACACTCACTGTCAGGGCCAGTGTTCACTGTGTGGTTTGATCACGGGCCCCACACTCACTGTCATGGTCAGTGTTCACTGTGCGGAGTGATCACAGGCCCCACACTCACTGTCAGGGTCAGTGTTCACTGTGTGGAGTGATTCACAGGCCCCACACTCACTGTCAGGGTCAGTGTTCACTGTGTGGAGTGATCACAGGCCGCGCACTCACTGTCAGGGTCAGTGTTCACTGTGTGGTCTTATCACAGGCCTCACACTCACTGTCAAGGTCAGTCTGACTCTGTGTGGACTGATCACAGGCCTCACACTCTCTGTCAGGGTCAGTGTTCACTGTGTGGACTGATCACAGGCCTCACACTCACTGTAAGATCAGTGTTCACTGCGTGGACTGATCACAGGCCCCACACTCACTGTCAGGTTCAGTGTTCACTGTGTGGAGTGATTCACAGGCCCCACACTCACTGTCAGTGTCAGTGTTCACTGTGTGGACTGATCACAGGCCACACACTCACTGTCAGGGTCAGTGTGACACTGTGTGGTCTGATCACAGGCCCCACACTCACTGTCAGGATCAGTGTTCACTGTGTGGAGTGATTCACAGGCCCCACACTCACTGTCAGGGTCACTGTTCACTGTGTGGACTGATCACAGGCCCCACACTCACTGTCAGTGTCAGTGTTCACTGTGTGGTCTGATCACAGGCCCCACACTCACTGTCAGGGTCAGTGTTCACTGTGTGGACTGATCACAGGCCCCACACTCACTGTCAGGGTCAGTGTTCACTGTGTGGTCTTATCACAGGCCTCACACTCACTGTCAGTGCCAGTGTTCACTGTGTGGACTGATCACAGGCCCCACACTCACTGTCAGGGTCAGTGTTCACTGTGTGGACTGATCACAGGCCTCACACTCACTGTCAGGATCAGTGTGACACTGTGTGGACTGATCACAGGCCCCACACTCACTGTCAGGGTCAGTGTTCACTGTGTGGACTGATCACAGGCCTCACACTCACTGTCAGGGTCAGTGTTCACTGTGTGGACTGATCACAGGCCCCACACTCACTATCAGGGTCAGTGTTCACTGTGTGGAGTGATCACAGGCCACACACTCACTGTCAGGGTCAGTGTTCACTGTGTGGTCTTATCACAGGCCTCACACTCACTGTCAGGGTCAGTGTTCACTGTGTGGACTGATCACAGGCCCCACACTCACTGTCAGAGTCAGTGTTCACTGTGTGGACTGATCACAGGCCCCACACTCACTGTCAGGGACAGTGTTCACTGTGTGGACTGATCACAGGCCTCACACTCACTGTCAGGGTCAGTGTGACACTGTGTGGACTGATCACAGGCCCCACACTCACTGTCAGGGTCAGTGTTGACTGTGTGGAGTGATCACATTCCCACACTCACTGTCAGGGTCAGTGTTCACTGTGTCGACTGATCACAGGCCCCAGACTCACTGCCAGGGTCAGTGTTCACTGTGTGGACTGATCACAGGCCTCACACTCACTGTCAGGGTCAGTGTTCACTGTGTGGACTGATCACAGGCCTCACACTCACTGTCAGGGTCAGTGTTCACTGTGTGGACTGATCACAGGACTCACACTCACTGTCAGGGTCAGTGTTCACTGTGTGGAGTGATTCACAAGCCCCACACTCACTGTGAGTGTCAGTGTTCACTGTTTGGAGTGATCACAGGCCACACACTCACTGTCAGGGTCAGTGTTCACTGTGTGGAGTGATTCACAGGCCCCACACTCACTGTCAGGGTCAGTGTTCACTGTGTGGTCTGATCACAGGCCTCACACTCACTGTCAGGGCCAGTGTTCACTGTGTGGACTGATCACAGGCCTCACACTTACTGTCAGGGTCAGTGTTCACTGTGTGGACTGATCACAGGCCTCACACTCACTATCAGGGTCAGTGTTCACTGTGTGGACTGATCACAGGCCCGACACTCACTGTCAGGGTCAGTGTTCACTGTGTGGATTGATCACAGGCCGCGCACTCACTGTCAGGGTCAGTGTTCACTGTGTGGTCTTATCACAGGCCTCACACTCACTGTCAGGGTCAGTCTGACTCTGTGTGGACTGATCACAGGCTTCACACTCTCTGTCAGGGTCAGTGTTCACTGTGTGGACTGATCACAGGCCTCACACTCACTGTAAGATCAGTGTTCACTGTGTGGACTGATCACAGGCCCCACACTCACTGTCAGGGTCAGTGTTCACTGTGTGGAGTGATTCACAGGCCCCACACTCACTGTCAGTGTCAGTGTTCACTGTGTGGACTGATCACAGGCCCCACACTCACTGTCAGGGTCAGTGTTCACTGTGTGGACTGATCACAGGCCCCACACTCACTGTCAGGGTCAGTGTGACACTGTGTGGATTGATCACAGGCCCCACACTCACTGTCAGGGCCAGTGTTCACTGTGTGGACTGATCACGGGACCCACACTCACTGTCAGGGTCAGTGTTCACTGTGTGGACTGATCACAGGCCCCACACTCACTGTCAGGGTCAGTGTTCACTGTGTGGACTGATCACAGGCCCCACACTCACTGTCAGGGTCAGTGTTCACTGTGTGGTCTTATCACAGGCCTCACACTCACTGTCAGGGTCAGTGTTCACTGTGTGGACTGATCACAGGCCCCACACTCACTGTCAGGGTCAGTGTTCAGTGTGTGGAGTGATCACATGCCCCACACTCACTGTCAGGGTCAGTGTTCACTGTGTGGACTGATCACAGGCCCCACACTCACTGTCAGGGTCAGTGTTCACTGTGTGGACTGATTATAGGCCTCACATTCACTGTCAGGTTCAGTGTGACACTGTGTGGACTGATCACAGTCCCCACACTCACTGTCAGGTTCAGTGTTCACTGTGTGGACTGATCACAGGCCCCACACTCACTGTCAGGGCCAGTGTTCACTGTGTGGTTTGATCACGGGCCCCACACTCACTGTCATGGTCAGTGTTCACTGTGCGGAGTGATCACAGGCCCCACACTCACTGTCAGGGTCAGTGTTCACTGTGTGGAGTGATTCACAGGCCCCACACTCACTGTCAGGGTCAGTGTTCACTGTGTGGAGTGATCACAGGCCGCGCACTCACTGTCAGGGTCAGTGTTCACTGTGTGGTCTTATCACAGGCCTCACACTCACTGTCAGGGTCAGTCTGACTCTGTGTGGACTGATCACAGGCTTCACACTCTCTGTCAGGGTCAGTGTTCACTGTGTGGACTGATCACAGGCCTCACACTCACTGTAAGATCAGTGTTCACTGTGTGGACTGATCACAGACCCCACACTCACTGTCAGGGTCAGTGTTCACTGTGTGGAGTGATTCACAGGCCCCACACTCACTGTCAGTGTCAGTGTTCACTGTGTGGACTGATCACAGGCCCCACACTCACTGTCAGGGTCAGTGTTCACTGTGTGGACTGATCACAGGCCCCACACTCACTGTCAGGGTCAGTGTGACACTGTGTGGATTGATCACAGGCCCCACACTCACTGTCAGGGCCAGTGTTCACTGTGTGGACTGATCACGGGCCCCACACTCACTGTCAGGGTCAGTGTTCACTGTGTGGAGTGATTCACAGGCCCCACACTCACTGTCAGTGTCAGTGTTCACTGTGTGGACTGATCACAGGCCCCACACTCACTGTCAGGGTCAGTGTTCACTGTGTGGACTGATCACAGGCCCCACACTCACTGTCAGGGTCAGTGTTCACTGTGTGGTCTTATCACAGGCCTCACACTCACTGTCAGGGTCAGTGTTCACTGTGTGGACTGATCACAGGCCCCACACTCACTGTCAGGGTCAGTGTTCAGTGTGTGGAGTGATCACATGCCCCACACTCACTGTCAGGGTCAGTGTTCACTGTGTGGACTGATCACAGGCCCCACACTCACTGTCAGGGTCAGTGTTCACTGTGTGGACTGATAATAGGCCTCACATTCACTGTCAGGTTCAGTGTGACACTGTGTGGACTGATCACAGGCCCCACACTCACTGTCAGGGCCAGTGTTCACTGTGTGGTTTGATCACGGGCCCCACACTCACTGTCATGGTCAGTGTTCACTGTGCGGAGTGATCACAGGCCCCACACTCACTGTCAGGGTCAGTGTTCACTGTGTGGAGTGATTCACAGGCCCCACACTCACTGTCAGGGTCAGTGTTCACTGTGTGGAGTGATCACAGGCCGCGCACTCACTGTCAGGGTCAGTGTTCACTGTGTGGTCTTATCACAGGCCTCACACTCACTGTCAAGGTCAGTCTGACTCTGTGTGGACTGATCACAGGCCTCACACTCTCTGTCAGGGTCAGTGTTCACTGTGTGGACTGATCACAGGCCTCACACTCACTGTAAGATCAGTGTTCACTGCGTGGACTGATCACAGGCCCCACACTCACTGTCAGGTTCAGTGTTCACTGTGTGGAGTGATTCACAGGCCCCACACTCACTGTCAGTGTCAGTGTTCACTGTGTGGACTGATCACAGGCCACACACTCACTGTCAGGGTCAGTGTGACACTGTGTGGTCTGATCACAGGCCCCACACTCACTGTCAGGATCAGTGTTCACTGTGTGGAGTGATTCACAGGCCCCACACTCACTGTCAGGGTCACTGTTCACTGTGTGGACTGATCACAGTCCCCACACTCACTGTCAGTGTCAGTGTTCACTGTGTGGTCTGATCACAGGCCCCACACTCACTGTCAGGGTCAGTGTTCACTGTGTGGACTGATCACAGGCCCCACACTCACTGTCAGGGTCAGTGTTCACTGTGTGGTCTTATCACAGGCCTCACACTCACTGTCAGTGCCAGTGTTCACTGTGTGGACTGATCACAGGCCCCACACTCACTGTCAGGGTCAGTGTTCACTGTGTGGACTGATCACAGGCCTCACACTCACTGTCAGGATCAGTGTGACACTGTGTGGACTGATCACAGGCCCCACACTCACTGTCAGGGTCAGTGTTCACTGTGTGGACTGATCACAGGCCTCACACTCACTGTCAGGGTCAGTGTTCACTGTGTGGACTGATCACAGGCCCCACACTCACTATCAGGGTCAGTGTTCACTGTGTGGAGTGATCACAGGCCACACACTCACTGTCAGGGTCAGTGTTCACTGTGTGGTCTTATCACAGGCCTCACACTCACTGTCAGGGTCAGTGTTCACTGTGTGGACTGATCACAGGCCCCACACTCACTGTCAGAGTCAGTGTTCACTGTGTGGACTGATCACAGGCCCCACACTCACTGTCAGGGACAGTGTTCACTGTGTGGACTGATCACAGGCCTCACACTCACTGTCAGGGTCAGTGTGACACTGTGTGGACTGATCACAGGCCCCACACTCACTGTCAGGGTCAGTGTTGACTGTGTGGAGTGATCACATTCCCACACTCACTGTCAGGGTCAGTGTTCACTGTGTCGACTGATCACAGTCCCCAGACTCACTGCCAGGGTCAGTGTTCACTGTGTGGACTGATCACAGGCCTCACACTCACTGTCAGGGTCAGTGTTCACTGTGTGGACTGATCACAGGCCTCACACTCACTGTCAGGGTCAGTGTTCACTGTGTGGACTGATCACAGGACTCACACTCACTGTCAGGGTCAGTGTTCACTGTGTGGAGTGATTCACAAGCCCCACACTCACTGTGAGTGTCAGTGTTCACTGTTTGGAGTGATCACAGGCCACACACTCACTGTCAGGGTCAGTGTTCACTGTGTGGAGTGATTCACAGGCCCCACACTCACTGTCAGGGTCAGTGTTCACTGTGTGGTCTGATCACAGTCCTCACACTCACTGTCAGGGCCAGTGTTCACTGTGTGGACTGATCACAGGCCTCACACTTACTGTCAGGGTCAGTGTTCACTGTGTGGACTGATCACAGGCCTCACACTCACTATCAGGGTCAGTGTTCACTGTGTGGACTGATCACAGGCCCGACACTCACTGTCAGGGTCAGTGTTCACTGTGTGGATTGATCACAGGCCGCGCACTCACTGTCAGGGTCAGTGTTCACTGTGTGGTCTTATCACAGGCCTCACACTCACTGTCAGGGTCAGTCTGACTCTGTGTGGACTGATCACAGGCTTCACACTCTCTGTCAGGGTCAGTGTTCACTGTGTGGACTGATCACAGGCCTCACACTCACTGTAAGATCAGTGTTCACTGTGTGGACTGATCACAGGCCCCACACTCACTGTCAGGGTCAGTGTTCACTGTGTGGAGTGATTCACAGGCCCCACACTCACTGTCAGTGTCAGTGTTCACTGTGTGGACTGATCACAGGCCCCACACTCACTGTCAGGGTCAGTGTTCACTGTGTGGACTGATCACAGGCCCCACACTCACTGTCAGGGTCAGTGTGACACTGTGTGGATTGATCACAGGCCCCACACTCACTGTCAGGGCCAGTGTTCACTGTGTGGACTGATCACGGGACCCAAACTCACTGTCAGGGTCAGTGTTCACTGTGTGGACTGATCACAGGCCCCACACTCACTGTCAGGGTCAGTGTTCACTGTGTGGACTGATCACAGGCCCCACACTCACTGTCAGGGTCAGTGTTCACTGTGTGGTCTTATCACAGGCCTCACACTCACTGTCAGGGTCAGTGTTCACTGTGTGGACTGATCACAGGCCCCACACTCACTGTCAGGGTCAGTGTTCAGTGTGTGGAGTGATCACATGCCCCACACTCACTGTCAGGGTCAGTGTTCACTGTGTGGACTGATCACAGGCCCCACACTCACTGTCAGGGTCAGTGTACACTGTGTGGACTGATTATAGGCCTCACATTCACTGTCAGGTTCAGTGTGACACTGTGTGGACTGATCACAGTCCCCACACTCACTGTCAGGTTCAGTGTTCACTGTGTGGACTGATCACAGGCCCCACACTCACTGTCAGGGCCAGTGTTCACTGTGTGGTTTGATCACGGGCCCCACACTCACTGTCATGGTCAGTGTTCACTGTGCGGAGTGATCACAGGCCCCACACTCACTGTCAGGGTCAGTGTTCACTGTGTGGAGTGATTCACAGGCCCCACACTCACTGTCAGGGTCAGTGTTCACTGTGTGGAGTGATCACAGGCCGCGCACTCACTGTCAGGGTCAGTGTTCACTGTGTGGTCTTATCACAGGCCTCACACTCACTGTCAAGGTCAGTCTGACTCTGTGTGGACTGATCACAGGCCTCACACTCTCTGTCAGGGTCAGTGTTCACTGTGTGGACTGATCACAGGCCTCACACTCACTGTAAGATCAGTGTTCACTGCGTGGACTGATCACAGGCCCCACACTCACTGTCAGGTTCAGTGTTCACTGTGTGGAGTGATTCACAGGCCCCACACTCACTGTCAGTGTCAGTGTTCACTGTGTGGACTGATCACAGGCCACACACTCACTGTCAGGGTCAGTGTGACACTGTGTGGTCTGATCACAGGCCCCACACTCACTGTCAGGATCAGTGTTCACTGTGTGGAGTGATTCACAGGCCCCACACTCACTGTCAGGGTCACTGTTCACTGTGTGGACTGATCACAGTCCCCACACTCACTGTCAGTGTCAGTGTTCACTGTGTGGTCTGATCACAGGCCCCACACTCACTGTCAGGGTCAGTGTTCACTGTGTGGACTGATCACAGGCCCCACACTCACTGTCAGGGTCAGTGTTCACTGTGTGGTCTTATCACAGGCCTCACACTCACTGTCAGTGCCAGTGTTCACTGTGTGGACTGATCACAGGCCCCACACTCACTGTCAGGGTCAGTGTTCACTGTGTGGACTGATCACAGGCCTCACACTCACTGTCAGGATCAGTGTGACACTGTGTGGACTGATCACAGGCCCCACACTCACTGTCAGGGTCAGTGTTCACTGTGTGGACTGATCACAGGCCTCACACTCACTGTCAGGGTCAGTGTTCACTGTGTGGACTGATCACAGGCCCCACACTCACTATCAGGGTCAGTGTTCACTGTGTGGAGTGATCACAGGCCACACACTCACTGTCAGGGTCAGTGTTCACTGTGTGGTCTTATCACAGGCCTCACACTCACTGTCAGAGTCAGTGTTCACTGTGTGGACTGATCACAGGCCCCACACTCACTGTCAGGGTCAGTGTTCACTGTGTGGACTGATCACAGGCCTCACACTCACTGTCAGGGTCAGTGTGACACTGTGTGGACTGATCACAGGCCCCACACTCACTGTCAGGGTCAGTGTTGACTGTGTGGAGTGATACATTCCCACACTCACTGTCAGGGTCAGTGTTCACTGTGTCGACTGATCACAGGCCCCAGACTCACTGCCAGGGTCAGTGTTCACTGTGTGGACTGATCACAGGCCTCACACTCACTGTCAGGGTCAGTGTTCACTGTGTGGACTGATCACAGGCCTCACACTCACTGTCAGGGTCAGTGTTCACTGTGTGGACTGATCACAGGACTCACACTCACTGTCAGGGTCAGTGTTCACTGTGTGGAGTGATTCACAAGCCCCACACTCACTGTGAGTGTCAGTGTTCACTGTTTGGAGTGATCACAGGCCACACACTCACTGTCAGGGTCAGTGTTCACTGTGTGGAGTGATTCACAGGCCCCACACTCACTGTCAGGGTCAGTGTTCACTGTGTGGTCTGATCACAGGCCTCACACTCACTGTCAGGGCCAGTGTTCACTGTGTGGACTGATCACAGGCCTCACACTTACTGTCAGGGTCAGTGTTCACTGTGTGGACTGATCACAGGCCTCACACTCACTATCAGGGTCAGTGTTCACTGTGTGGACTGATCACAGGCCCGACACTCACTGTCAGGGTCAGTGTTCACTGTGTGGATTGATCACAGGCCGCGCACTCACTGTCAGGGTCAGTGTTCACTGTGTGGTCTTATCACAGGCCTCACACTCACTGTCAGGGTCAGTCTGACTCTGTGTGGACTGATCACAGGCTTCACACTCTCTGTCAGGGTCAGTGTTCACTGTGTGGACTGATCACAGGCCCCACACTCACTGTCAGGGTCAGTGTTCACTGTGTGGACTGATCACAGGCCCCACACTCACTGTCGGGGTCAGTGTTCACTGTGTGGACTGATCACAGGCCCCACACTCACTGTCAGGGTCAGTGTGACACTGTGTGGATTGATCACAGGCCCCACACTCACTGTCAGGGCCAGTGTTCACTGTGTGGACTGATCACGGGACCCACACTCACTGTCAGGGTCAGTGTTCACTGTGTGGACTGATCACAGGCCCCACACTCACTGTCAGGGTCAGTGTTCACTGTGTGGACTGATCACAGGCCCCACACTCACTGTCAGGGTCAGTGTTCACTGTGTGGTCTTATCACAGGCCTCACACTCACTGTCAGGGTCAGTGTTCACTGTGTGGACTGATCACAGGCCCCACACTCACTGTCAGGGTCAGTGTTCAGTGTGTGGAGTGATCACATGCCCCACACTCACTGTCAGGGTCAGTGTTCACTGTGTGGACTGATCACAGGCCCCACACTCACTGTCAGGGTCAGTGTTCACTGTGTGGACTGATTATAGGCCTCACATTCACTGTCAGGTTCAGTGTGACACTGTGTGGACTGATCACAGTCCCCACACTCACTGTCAGGTTCAGTGTTCACTGTGTGGACTGATCACAGGCCCCACACTCACTGTCAGGGCCAGTGTTCACTGTGTGGTTTGATCACGGGCCCCACACTCACTGTCATGGTCAGTGTTCACTGTGCGGAGTGATCACAGGCCCCACACTCACTGTCAGGATCAGTGTTCACTTTGTGGACTGATCACAGGCCCCACACTCAGTGTCAGGGTCAGTGTTCACTGTGTGGACTGATCACAGGCCCCACACTCACTGTCAGGATCAGTGTTCACTGTGTGGAGTGATCACAGGCCTCACACTCACTGTCAGGATCAGTGTGACACTGTGTGGACTGATCACAGGCCTCACACTCACTGTCAGGGTCAGTGTTCACTGTGTGGACTGATCACAGGCCCCACACTCACTGTCAGGGTCAGTGTTCACTGTGTGGACTGATCACAGGCCCCACACTCACTGTCAGGGTCAGTGTTCACTGTGTGGACTGATCACAGGCCTCACACTCACTGTCAGGGTCAGTGTTCACTGTGTGGACTGATCACAGGCCCCCCACCCATTGTCAGGGTCAGTGTTCACTGTGTGGACTGATCACAGGTCTCACACTCACTGTCAGGGTCAGTGTTCACTGTGTGGACTGATCACAGGCCCCACACTCACTGTCAGGGTCAGTGTTCACTGTGTGGAGTGATCACAGGCCTCACACTCACTGTCAGGATCAGTGTGACACTGTGTGGACTGATCACAGGCCCCCCACCCATTGTCAGGGTCAGTGTTCACTGTGTGGACTGATCACAGGTCTCACACTCACTGTCAGGGTCAGTGTTCACTGTGTGGACTGATCACAGGCCCCACACTCACTGTCAGGGTCAGTGTTCACTGTGTGGACTGATCACAGGCCTCACACTCACTGTCAGGGTCAGTGTTCACTGTATGGACTGATCACAGGCCCCACACTCACTGTCAGGGATAGTGTTCACTGTGTGGACTGATCACAGGCCCCACACTCACTGTCAGGGTCAGTGTTCAATGTGTGGAGTGATTCACAGGCCCCACACTCACTGTCAGGGTCACTGTTCACTGTGTGGACTGATCACAGGCCCCACACTCACTGTTATGTTCAGTGTTCACTGTTATGGACTGATCACAGGCCCCACACTCACTGTCAGGGTCAGTGTGACACTGTGTGGACTGATCACAGGCCCCACACTCACTGTCAGGGTCAGTGTTCACTGTGTGGACTGATGACAGGCCTCACACTTACTGTCAGGGTCAGTGTGACACTGTGTGGACTGATCACAGGCCCCACACTCACTGTCAGTGTCAGTGTTCACTGTGTGGAGTGATCACATTCCCACACTCACTGTCAGGGTCAGTGTTCACTGTGTGGACTGATCACAGGCCCCAGACTCACTGTCAGGGTCAGTGTTCACTGTGTGGACTGATCACAGGCCCCACACTCACTGTCAGTGTCAGTGTTCACTGTGTGGAGTGATTCACATGCCCCAAACTCACTGTCAGGGTCAGTGTTC
Source organism: Squalus acanthias (assembly GCA_030390025.1). Taxonomy (NCBI): domain Eukaryota; kingdom Metazoa; phylum Chordata; class Chondrichthyes; order Squaliformes; family Squalidae; genus Squalus; species Squalus acanthias. The sequence goes on along the minus strand of JASTWF010000286.1, from coordinate 1,263 downwards.
ACGGTGTGTAGCGATCACAGTCCTCACACTCACTGTCAGGGTCAGTGTTCACTGTGTGGAGTGATCACAGGCCCAACACTCACTGTCAGGGTCAGTGTTCACTGTGTGGTCTTATCACAGGACTCACACTCACTGTCAGGTCAGTGTTCACTGTGTGGACTGATCACAGGCCCCACACTCACTGTCAGGGTCAGTGTTCACTGTGTGGACTGATCACAGGCCTCACACTCACTGTCAGGGTCAGTGTTCACTGTGTGGACTGATCACAGGCCTCACTCTCACTGTCAGGATCAGTGTTCACTGTGTGGACTGATCACAGGCCTCACACTCACTGTCAGGGTCAGTGTTCACTGTGTGGACTGATCACAGGCCTCACTCTCACTGTCAGGATCAGTGTTCACTGTGTGGACTGATCACAGGCCTCACACTCACTCTCAGGGTCAGTGTTCACTGTGTGGTTTGATCACGGGCCCCACACTCACTGTCAGGGTCAGTGTTCACTGTGTGGACTGATCACAGGCCCCACACTCACTCTCAGGGTCAGTGTTCAATGTGTGGACTGATCACAGGCCCCTCACTCACTGTCAGGGTCAGTGATCACTGTGTGGACTGAACACAGGCCCCACACTCACTGTCAGGATCACTGTTCACTGTGTGGTCTGATCACAGACCCCACACTCACTGTCAGGGTCAGTGTTCACTGTGTGGACTGATCACAGGCCCCACACTCACTGTCAGCGTCAGTGTGACACTGTGTGGACTGATCACAGGCCCCACACTCTCTGTCAGTGTCAGTGTTCACTGTGTGGACTGATCACAGGCCCCACACTCACTGTCAGGGTCAGTGTTCACTGTGTGGACTGATCACAGGCCCCACACTCACTGTCAGGGTCAGTCTGACTCTGTGTGGACTGATCACAGGCCGCACACTCACTGTCAGGGACAATGTTCACTGTGTGGACTGATCACAGGCCTCACACTCACTGTCAGTGTTAGTGTTCACTGTGTGGACTGATCACAGGCCTCACACTCACTGTCAGGGTCAGTGTTCACTGTGTGGACTGATCACAGGCCTCACACTCACTGTCAGGGTCAGTGTTCACTGTGTGGTCTGATCACAGGCCCCACACTCACTGTCAGAGTCATTGTTCACTGTGTGGTCTGATCACAGGCCCCACACTCACTGTCAGGGTCAGTGTTCACTGTGTGGACTGATCACAGGCCCCACACTCACTGTCAGGGTCAGTGTTCACTGTGTGGACT